>JANIWJ010000056.1:0-78927 GCA_030705055.1 Kodamaea plutei | reverse complement strand
ACAATAAAGAGATTCACTCCATGGGTCCCAGTGGGATATCTGGTTTTTTGGCACTTTTACTCAATGATTTTATGGTTATTGGGTTTTGGGGTGGCAATGGGCTCTAGGGGTTGTGGATGGCAACTGGTTTGGGGGCTCTTGGTTCTTAGGCTCTTGATTCTTGATCATCAATGATAGTTGTAATCACCGTGTAAAAAAACACATGTCACCTATTGCACAAAAGTCAGCCGTAAACTATTTGAATCTAATGTCGAAGGAAACAAAAAAGGCTCTTGATTACAGCGTAATTCTGCGTGGCGGGCATAATCAATAGACATGCTTGCCCATTCAAGGCACCAAGAAACCGATTGCGGGTATTTCTGTAGTGGCGTGCATACAAATAAGGTTTGGTGGAAGCATACGTCGGATATTCAACCGGCGTGGGGTGTCCCATGTCCACGGGATAATTGTGGACCAATCGCCCGATAAATCACCTGATGACAGGGTTCCCCGTTGGCTACATTAGTTCTCTCCACTCAATTCCCATCCTTCAGGTGCTCCTTACTCTTACCAATTGTCTCCTCGCGGCCGTTTCAATGGATTGTTTTCTCGTATTCTGTCTTGGAAAAACCCTGACAATCGTGTCTCACTGTGTGGAGATCGCCTTTGTGTCGCGTGTGCTAGGTTTTGTGGTGTTTTCTGGCTGGTGCACACCGCTTAAACTACTTTGACGATTGGTTTGTTTGGCTCCATAAGCCTCTGCTCGGAATTTCATCGCTACTTTTCAGAAAAGAAATCTCAACTCCTCCCACCGCTTCGGGCGTTTTCTCTTTGGTTTTTAGCTTTTGACTATTTTCTTGACATCTCATTGATCTGAACAAGGTTTTCTCTACAAATCTTCTTCTACATCCTTCTCTTTACCTATAATTTTTACTGTTCTTTTTCAACTCTTGCTTCACTTTTGCTTAACTTTTGCTTTACTTTTACTTAGCTTTTGCTTCGCTTTTGCTTAACTTTTGCTTCACTTTTGCTTAACTTTTGCTTCGCTTTTGCTTAACTTTCGGTTACTTTTGTTGCGTTTTACTCTTTACCTTCTCTTTTGCGTTTGTCTCCCGATTTTTAGTCTAGTTTAGCTAAGTCTAATCTTAGTTCTGGTTATATATTACTCTGATTCCCAACGTTTCAAACTCCTCTCATGTTTGAACCAAAATCACAAAAGTCAATTCTCAGTGAAACTCTCAACAATCTGAAACTCTATAATCACAATTATGAAACACATCTACACACCGGAAAAGCTCTCAACCGAAAAAGCTCTTGACAAATGACTTTCTAGATGATGAAACTTAGTCTCTAAATAAACAGGCACTAGATAATAAACTCGGTCTCTAGATAATAAACTTAGCATCCAGATAATAAACTCTTGAGACTATCTTCCTGCTTGATGAAAGAATTACATCAATCACTAAACTTCCTTTATTAGACAATAGTTACCTAATGAAATTACATCGTATTCTAGCCGTGAACATAGCCAAGGAATGATATTTCATGATGAAATTTACTTGCATATGAGATTTGGGTGATTTCAGTTTCCATGCCTCAGATCGCGACCATTCTATCGCATGCTGATGATTTACCACATTCTTGTGTATAAACTCAACATCAAATGCTCTCGCAATTTAACACGTTCTCGCGTATATGCTCAACATCAAAGCTATCAATGATGAATTCTCTCTATTGAATGTTCTCTAATGATCTCGATTTTGAATAACCTCAATTTTGAATATTCACAAACCCTCATCAACACCTTTAAAGAGCTCAATCTCATCACTTTAAAGAACTCAATCTCATCACTTCAAAGAACTTAATCTCATCACTTTAAAGAACTCAATCTCATCACTTCAAAGAACTCAATCTCATCACTTCAAAGAACTCAATCTCATCACTTCAAAGAACTCAATCTCATCACTTCAAAGAAACTCGCAATGAAAACTAGCGACACATTCCAAAAAAACGCCCAATGAAAACTCAATCTCATTACTTTCTATCCGAAGCCAACTTTCTGTAATAAGATCTTGTGTGTCTCTGTAGTTTTCTGTCATCGTCAGGGTCTGACTTTGGGCTCTTGAGCTCATCTGGTAATAAACCTTTCATCATTCTGTTTTTTGTAGGAGCTGCAGCCAAAGAAGCCTCTTGCACTTCCTTTTCGTAATCATACATGTAATTCTGGGGTAATATAGCGTTTGGCATCATTGCGCGGCCCAACTTTATAACTTCATTTGCCCATACTGTCATATCGGTCAGAGGTTTTTTGTAGGGAGCCCAATTCTTTTTGCAACCACGGATCAATTCCTTCATCACCAGTTCCGTGCCCCATGTTTGGTTCCACAAGGACCCTTCTTCATCGTCGGCATAATTCAACCCAATCAAGTGTGAGAATATACCAGTTGAAAGAGCACCGTCTGAGTAGCCACCTTCCAAGAAGGAAATGACTTTACCATTTGTATGAATCTTTGCTAATTTGACAACGTCCTTTGTAAAAGTAGCATAGAATGAGGTTGGAACGTTTATACCATGTCTCTGCATCAAAGGATTTTCGTATTCCAGGGCGTCGAAGCCAGCGGATATCATAATGACCGGTTTGAATGGAGGAGGGGCCAGTGGTTTACTCATTTGCTGTTGGTTGTACAAGTGGGGTTTCACCAAGTATTTGTTGTATTTTGCCAAT
The DNA here is from genome assembly GCA_030705055.1 of Kodamaea plutei. Taxonomy (NCBI): domain Eukaryota; kingdom Fungi; phylum Ascomycota; class Pichiomycetes; order Serinales; family Debaryomycetaceae; genus Kodamaea; species Kodamaea plutei. Next base: position 76,223 of record JANIWJ010000056.1, on the reverse strand, counting down.
TGAACAAGGTACTCCAGGTATTCTTGTTCGTATTGCTTTTTGGCTTGGTTTAAGAATTGGTTAGCACGGTTCAAGATAGCGACATACTTTGTTTGGTAATGTTTGTAGAACTCATCTTCTGATTTCCATTCTTGGAGGTGGACATTCCAAATGTTCAAGTCGTGGTCCATGATACACGTCAGAGCGTTCTTGATGTTTTCCTTTGTAGCGAAGCCGATTTCCGTTGGGTACAGTTTTATGTCATGCAAGCTAAAGTAGCCAACTTTGGGGTACAGAGCGAAACGTTTACCGTATTCGTCTCTTGGATTAGCTTTCAAGTGATCCAACTCGTCATCGGCCTCCTGGCCATAGTCACCTGTGAACCCGGCTCTTTCCCAGCAGATATCTTGGGAGCCATCGCCGTGGTGCAAGTCAACGTCCAATATGGCGCAGTGGGTGATGCCGTAAGATTCAAAAGCGTATTCTATGGCGATCTGGACGTTGTTGAGGAGACAAAACCCGCTAGGGAGACATGCGTGTGAGTGGTGGCCTGGGGGTCTGATAACGACAAAGGCCAAGTCGTGTGTGTCTTGGGAGGTTGAGTAGAGCAGGTCGACGGCCGTTTCTATTGTTCCTATGACCCCCTCTATAGCGTTAATTGTGCGAGGGGTGAGATAAATGTCGCCAGTGTTCCAGTCTTCGGGGACCTCCACTTGGTTATGGAGCAATTTGTCGTGGGACTCCAAGCACAACTCAAACAACTTCTTTGGCCAGTTTTTGCCGTGCACGCGGCACACATGGCCCAGGAGCACGGAGCCCTTTTTGGTCAGGTTGACGATTTTGTAAAAGTAGGGGTACATTGTGAGGGCGGCGGAGACTCCGATACACAGCGCAAGCAAACGCTGGGGTCTTTCAAAGATGGTAGCCAAGTACGACTTGGGGAGCCATTTGCGGCCAAAGGCGTGTTCTGCCGAGTACGGCGAGAGGATCACCAACGTCTTGTCTGTTTCCTTGAGGAAGCGCGGGGACTCGGATTTGATGTGTGGGTTTGAGGCGATAAAGTCCTCAAAAGCAGTGGTGAACTTGGTTAGGGAGAAGTCGATTGCACGTGTCGGTTCCAAGATATCAAGGAACTTGGGGTCGATGTGGCGGTAGTAGTCGTCTGACGACGGGCTCGGTGATTTGGGGGTGTTGTCCTTGTGCCCCGCAGGCTTCAGGCTGGCTGAAGTGCTCGAGGCACTCGAATTGGTACGGTGCCTAGTGGCATGCTGCGGCTGCAAACTGTATCGACGTCTTGTTTTGAACCGTGGAATCTGCTCGCTAAGCTGCTCCTCCTCCTCAAGCTCCGAAATGTTCACTATACTATGGTCTCTGGTGAAATTGTACGTGGAATGCAACACTGTGTGATCTATCGAGATATCATCGGGCTCTTCTGCGTAATTGTCCTCGTTGTTGTTCGTCCCACGGATCGTGAGTGTTGTCTCAAACTGCGAGATCAACGACTCCTCGCTATCGTTAGCTTTGGCTAACGTTTCCCTCAAGTTCCCCATAAATGTGTCGGCTTTTTTTGTTTTGTTTTTGATTCAATCGCTTTTTCCTTCTCCGTAGCAATCGTTCGAAATACACGCTTTTCACTTCCCCTTTTGCTCTGCGTGAGGCTCCTCGAGGCTCCTCTGCTGAATTCCGCTCCTAATCACACCGCTTCCAACACAGGGTACTATCTTGTGTTACTTGTGTTCCGTCGTGCATAATTGAGTGGTGTTCTTGCAATCACCCAAGTAACCGCAATTTGTGTAATACTATTCTAATGGTAATGATTAGAAGTGGTAATTAGGTCAGTGATTTGGTTCCCTTTCAAACATGGTTTTATACGTCTTCTACTAGCCAGTTTGTCCATTGGGTTTCAATGTACAATTGTTTTTTATAGCAATTACCATTAGGTTAGACCGTTTATTCCTGGCTCATTGGGTTTCAATGTACAATTTTTGGGTCTTCCTATTGCATTTGGGTTATACAAAAGATCATTACTAGCCATTGGCTGCTTGGGTCCTTTCAAATATGGGTTCATACAATAGACTGCACTTTGGTTTCCTATGGGTCTGGATGATCCGATGTTAAGTTTGGCATCTGAAATTTGGCATTGTTACAAAACAGAATCAGCGATGGCGAGTTTTCGTGTTGCCCTATGACTATCTCGTGTTGCCCTATGACTATCTCGCGTTGCATCTCTGAAATCATACCAGAACAATCACATATCGCAGTATTGTGTAGATCTCCATGATATATCTTTCTATGTTCGCTCTACAATCACTACTCGCACACGATATCTACCACAGAAATGTACAGGTACATTGGGCCTTGCATCTGGAGTTCCCTGGTACTTTGGTAGTTTCTCCATTATAGAGAGACATGCAAAAATGAAACGATATCCCTCGATTTAAAGGTTTCGTATATCGTGGGTCGCCCTATTCCTTAAACATGGTTTTCGCAACCATTTCGTTTGGGTTTGCTAGAATTTCTTAAAAATGTGAAACTTTTACTAGAAATGGAACGGAATAATGTGAACAATATGAAACAACTCTCAGCTGGAAATGAAACGGAATGTGCGCTGAAAATAGAATACAATGGGCAGCTACGGAAACCGCTTCAGGTTACAAGGCAATAACAATAGGTTTATTAAGAGAATAAATGCGCCAGAATCTGTTGACACCCCGTGCACCCGACTTGCCAATACCCGTCTTTAATATTGTTATATGGTGCAGCAATGCCGATATGGTCTGTATTCCTCGAATCAGCTTAATTGCAAATTGTAATATTTCATAATCTAAACTCGATCAAGACATCAATTGAATCAGCTGAAGTTCAAATTGTAATTTTTCATAATCTAAACTCGATCAAGACATCAATTGAATCAGCTGAAGTTCAAATTGTAATTTTTCATAATCTAAACTCGATCAAGACATCAATTGAATCAGCTGAAGTTCAAATTGTAATTTTTCATAATCTAAACTCGATCAAGACATCAATTGAATCAGCTCGATTGTTCCAGTGGTTGATTAACTAGTACGCTCATTTACTGGCACGTTCATTAACATGTTCCAGACGATTACGTTCATTGGTACGTTCATTATTGTTCCAGATGATTACGTTCAATCAACTAACATTCCAAATCAAACTCTACATTTCAACTGAAAGCTATATTCAACCACTCTATTATTAAATCGTGCACCAATTCGTTGAGCATTGTATGTACCATTCATCAGCATTTATCCATGAAGTTAACATAAAAGCGCATCAACATAAAACTGACAAATTCAAATAAATCAACATTAATGATAAAATCAACATTAATGATAAAATCAACATTAATGATAAAATCAACATTAATCAACATCAACATTAATCAACATCAACATTAATCAACATCAACATTAATCAACATCAACACTACAAAAATCTCCAATTCAGATTCTCATGAACAAATCTCTCAGATCAATTCCAGATAACCTAGATGCTAATATACACTTTTATTGACCCACCACCTGCTTTGGCTGGGCCAATCTCTCGGTCTCACCCACATTATGTCTTCTCTTTCTGATGACATTCTCGATGAAGGCCTCACCAGCCTTGTAGGAGGAACGCACCAACGGACCACTGGCCACATACAAAAAGCCCATATCCAAGGCCACGTCTCTCCAGTAGTCAAATTTTTCAGGAGTTATATATTCAACAACCTTCATGTGTCTCTTTGTCGGACGCATGTACTGGCCAAAGGTGACCACGTCACAGTTGATTTCACGGAGGTCCTTCAATGTTTGTAAGATCTGGGAGTCGTTTTCGCCGAAACCCAACATGATGGAAGTTTTGGTGACCAAGTCAGGTTTGGTATCCTTCGCGCGTTTCAAGACGGCTAAGGACTGTCTATACGTGGCGCGTCTATCTCTTACGTGAGGGGTCAAATCTTCTACAGTTTCCAAGTTGTGGGCATACACGTCCAATCCCGACTTTGCCAACACCAGCACCTGGTCCAAGTCTCCTCTAAAGTCACCACTCAACACCTCGACCAAAATCTGCGGGGCTTTTTGTTTGATTTTGATGACTGTTTCAGCCAAGTGGCGCGAGCCACCATCCACCAAGTCATCTCTGTCGACTGTGGTGAGCACCACGTAACCGAGCCCCCATCTGCTGATGGCCTCTGCGGTGTTTTCGGGCTCCATCGGGTCAGGCTTGGCCGGAGCACGGTTTGTCTTGACCGAACAGAAACGGCAACCTCTAGTGCACGTGTCACCAAGGAGCATGATTGTTGCAGTTGCCTCGCTCTTCTTACCACCCCAGCACTCGCCAATATTGGGGCATTTTGCTTCCTCACACACGGTAGCCAACTTGAGTTCACGCACATCCTTCTTCAAGTTGTGGAAGGACTGTCCCTTGGGAATAGGCACCTTCAACCACTTGGGCAAACGTGCCTCCGGGTCCTTTCTCGCAAGCTCGAGCGGGTCTTCGGACATCTCCATGGCTTTACCCAGGACAAAGTCATCAAACGAAGGGCCCTTGTTGAGGGCATCCAGAAAGGCTGTTGGCCTCTTTCTTCTTGTGACTGGGGCATCGGAGGTGGCTAAGGCACGCACAGCACCAGAACCAGTACCAGCACGCACAGTACCAACACTTCTTATCCTACTGGGCAACGTACGGATCATCTTAATAATAAACTGATTGCAATAGCGTAGAAATTTATAAAAAATGTTGGCTCATCACGTGCCGCGTCGAGAAGGAGTCAACGGAGTCACAAACCTTAAAACCCCCCCGGGCTACTGCTTACGTACTCTGGAATATATCATCTATTATAGGGCATTAGCCATTCAAACCGATAAGGTTCAGGCAAGCGTTCAAGCGAAAGTTCAGTAACACCCACAAATGTAGGGTTAAGAAAACAAAAGTATACTAAAAGTGCACAGTACGGTGTGTTTTCAGATTACCACTATGAGTCCCGGATCATCAGTGCTGTGTACTGTGGTTTTCAGTGCTGTGTACTGTGGTTTTCAGTGCTGTGTACTGGGGTTTTCAGAGCTGAGAATGGTTTTCAGAGCTGAGTATACCGGATCAAAATTTGTCATCAATGCCAAGTTTAAAAATCATGTCAAGTTCACCTCTTTAATGTATTTTTTCTATAACAAACGGTGGATCTGGGTATCTTCGAAGCTCTTCAAGTCGTCCAACTTGGCCCACCAGTTGAACAAAAGCAGGTTACAGATCAACTTGAACCAAGGGGTGAAGACCAATTGTGGGTCCTGGAACATTGCGTTCAACTCGTCCTGGCTGACAAACTTGTAGTCCTTGACTTCGTTGTAGTTTGCGTTGATGGTGATGTCATTTTTAGTTTTCAAAATCAAGATGTAGTCGATTTCGTGTTCACCCCACTTTGAGTCTGGGTCACCGCTAGGGGACTTGTAGTGGATTCTTGTCAAGAATTGGAAATCTTGCAAGGGGGTATCTTTGAAGGGGATACCCAATTCGTGTTCCAACTTACGTTGAGCAGCCACTTTTGCGCCCGCGATAGCGTTTTTCAAGTCGTTGACATTGTCAGTCTTGGACGAGACACCCATTTCTGATGGCACACACAATGGGTGTGAGCAGCAGGTGTTTGTCCACATTTGCGGGAAGGTGATCTTTTCGTCAGCTCTCTGTTGCAACAACAACTTACCGTCTTCGTTGAACAAAAAGACGGAGAAAGCACGGTGCAACAAGCCACCGTTGATGTTGTCCATGATGTGGCACAACTTCTTGGTACCAGCACCAACAGGGTGGTCGTCGTTGTCCAAAACAATGCACAACTCTTCCATCAAACGGATTTGTTCCTCATCGTGGCCATCAAAGAGGTCTTCGCCGGCAGAGGATGAGCTCGAGGTGGGGATACCGGAAATGTTCTTCAACGGAGTTACCTCCGGCCACTGGCGTAAGATCGCGTCGGCATCAAGACTAGCTACAAGCTTGGAGTATTCAGACATGGTTGAAGAATTTTTACCTTTTGAGATTCACAAAACTGGGGAACGAGTATACGACATTACGCACAATTTACAAATACACTACCAGAAAGACTAGACGAAATTAGTCAATAGCGTTTGGACAATAGCCAAAATTAACTGGAGGTGGCTCCTGCTGTAACCAGCATATACCCTTGCTATACTGAAGTCCTCACCTCACACATCCACCAAATACTTCAATTGGATGTGTGAGGTGATCTTGCGTGGTGCCGGGATGTTGCGCAAAATCAACCCTATGCTCCTGGAAGCACAGTCAATAAACGTAATCATAGCTTTAAACCGAAGAACAGAGTCCCCAGATCCATAATACTCGCATCCAGGTTGGCTGTACATGTACTTACGAAAGACTACAGATAGAGATGCAGACTACAGATATAGATACAGACGACTGATAGAGATACAGACTACACACTATACAGACGACTGATAGAGATATAGACAGAGATACAGACTACACACTACACACTATACAGACGACTGATAGAGATATAGACAGAGATACAGACTACAGACTACACACTATACAAACGACAGACTATACAGACTACAGATACAGAGCCACCAGGATATCTGGTATCGCTTGATATCCGGGATATGGTCCAGATATCCTGGACTCTAATGAATCATTGATGGCAATAACCGTAAATCTTAACTATCATTCCATACGTAAAGTTATCTAATATATAGGTATCTCATACATAGCTCTCTTTCGTATAACTTCCTAAACATTATCTTACACGAAACGTGCCATGAACGGATCTACAGTGAGCCGAGAAGTAGGGAACATCACCGTAAAAATATGCACACCATAGACACTGCACACCTACATCACCCTGGCAATTCGTGTACGATGTATACAGTGTGCAATGAGTGCCTTTCTATAGCATACTTGTAGCATACTTGTAGCATACTTGTAGCATACTTGTAGCATACTTGTAGCATACTTGTAGCATACTTGTATACATAATGCCCTTCTATACACACCATGAATGCATTTGAAGGCATGTACCCACTTTGGGTTCGCACTTGGATGTACGCACTTAATATAGAATGTACGCACTTAATATCGAATCTACGCACACCATATCTACAGCTAAGAGATCACCAATGGCCATGAAATCACCAAGGAAAACGACGCAGAACAATCAAGCATTGTCTTAATTTATGCAGACTAAATAAAGACTAAGTGGACACATTTGATGCGTGAAGCGTACACACAGAAGAGCCCACATAACGCCATCAAGGTTCATCTGATGGTTTATAGAATGGGCCGTTTGCTAGAGTTTATTCGCGGATAAGAAATCACCACATAATCTTTTTGATTATGTGGCAACAAGTTTTTTCAGTCGACAACGTGAAAAAAGGCATTTGAAAAATCTTCAAACCTCTATTCTTCTTTCCACATGTCTGAAACCACCTCTGCTCCTAGAAAGTTTATTAAGCGTCCTGACGACAAGGCCATGAAGGCCAAGATCGAAGCCTTGAAGGCTGAGATCGGTAAATTGGACATGGCTAACAACGAAATCAATGCTCAAATTAACAAGACCCAGATTGGTGGTGATGTTTCAACCAAGAGGGCCGAGCTTCAAAAAGTGTTGAAGGGAGTTGCCGCCAAGCAGTCCACCTTGAAGACTGAGAGAAACGCTGTTAACGAGCAAATCAAGGCTGTTGACTCGCTGATGAAGAAGCGTATTGCCGAGATCCAAGCCCAAACCTCCAAGAACAACTTCAAGTCTGTTGGAGAAATCGACCAAAGAATCAACTACTTGGACGGTTTGATTGGCGGTGGTGCGCTCAAGTTGGCAGATGAAAGAAGATATGTCAAGGAAATGTCTTCGTTGCGTAAGTTGCGTAAGGACTTTGGGAACATTGAAAAAGTGCAAGCTTTGATTGACCAAGAAAAGACCAAGATTGCCGAATTGAAGAAGAAGTTGTCTGGTTTGCAAAACAAGGAGTTGAACACCGAGTACGACGAGGCTAAGAAGGCCTTGGACGAATTGAACCTCAGCAACCAGTCCATCTCCAAAAAGAGATCCGACTTGTTCGACAAGAGAAGCGCCATCAAAAAGGAAAAGGATGAAAAGTACGACGAGATCCGTAAGTTGAGAACCGACTTTGAGGCCCAGTTTGCCAAGTTCAAGGCTACCTTGGACGAGGAAAGAAAGAAGAGAGAAGAGGAGGAAAAATCCCAAAAGATTGAGGAAAAGAAGAGAAGAAGAAAGGAAATCGCCGACAAGCAATTGGCTGACGCTGCCATTCCTGCCTTCTCCGCAGAATTGGACTCCATCCATAACTTGTTGGCTTACTTTGACAAGGACTACGTCAAGCCTGTCAAGAAGGACGCCTCCAAGACCGGCACCTTGGACACAGCAGTCCACAAGGTCACCAGAACTATCGAAATGCCTGCTGATGCCGTTGTCATCAAGAAGGACCAAGAAGACTACTTTGCTAGCACCAAGACTAAGAAGGGCAAGTCCTCCAAGAAGCCTAAGGCTAAGGCGTTCACTGTCGAGCCCGAAATTATCGTCTCATTGAGCGACTTGTCTATCCCATTCCCAACTAAGGAAGAAGAGGTCCCTGCCACCATCACCATCTTGAAGGAAACCTTGACCGCATTGGAAGCTAAGCAAGACGAACAAACTAAAATCAACATTGAAAGAGCAAAGGCTAAGGTTGCTGAATTAGAAGCCCAAGACATCAACGATGACGATGACGAAGATGAAGAAGAAGATCAAGAAGATGATGCTTAATAGAGTTGTGTTGGTTATAGATAATCATATAATGTATTCATAAGTAAAGAAAAAGAGCAACGATATAAAAATGTACTAAAACATGCTAAACATATTTAGAAATAAGGTAACAAGCATAGAAACAACTGAGAACAAGCACTTGTTTACAAACAACTGAGAAACAAGCGAGAACAAGCACATGTTTACAAACAACTGAGAAACAAGCGAGAACAAGCACATGTTTAGAAACCAGCAGTACATGTGTGATGCCATGCAATTACAGGTGGTTAACATCTGAATTCTACTTAATTGCCCGTGAAAATATTATGATTTAATTTCATTAAATTGGTAGGCAAACGTTGGATCAGATAGAACGGACCAATACAATCATTGCAGGTTTCATCAAATTCTGGTGTAGATGTAGACGGATTCAATAAACTCTGATTGAATCCTACAATAAAACATCCATACATCAATAGTGAATAGGAATTTGACCATACCCGTCGCCATCTTCCTCAGAAAGTCTGCGAACTTCCCGACACTTTTGAAACCCTATGAGTACTACTGTGATCACCCTTGGAACCCCCCCTCCCCCGCTCCCTACCCTTGCATCGATAATATATCTCTCCGCGATGAATTAGGCAGCTGAGGTAAATTGCGAATCGATGAGATGAAAAATTAACCCAAGAGATGGCTAAAAGAAAGAACGAAGCTACCACAGAGAGCATTCCAACCAAGAAGCCAACTAAGAGCACCCTCGTAGAGGGAATGCAGGTGTCTATATGCCTTCCATCCAGTGCTATTTCTCCCAAGAATGCACGCAATTTGGAGCAGGCAACTTACATAGCATACCAGATAGCACGTATTGCTACCACCTACCAGATTGGAGAGATTGTTGTCTTGGAGGTCCCAGAGGATAGTGGAGTCAAGGAGGTGAAGGTGGTAGCGGCAGAGGGAGGAAAGAAGTTAAAGTTCAATTTCACAGATGAAGAGATTATTGGCAGGAAGGTTACTCCAGCAGATAGTGATGGGGAAGCGCAAGCTGAGAATAATAACGAAAGTCTGGGTTATTTATTGGCCACTCTTCTCCAATACTTTATCACGCCACCATACTTGGTCAAGTCAATTTTCAATTTGACTGGGAAGAAGAACATTCTTCAAAAATTCAAGCATGCATCTAAGTTGCCAAAGATCACCACATTGCCCTTTATGAACAATGGTAAAGTTTATCAGGACTTCAAAGAGGGAATCACTGTTTCCAAGGAAACGGCAAAGGTTTACAACAAGAAGGAGGGCAAGAAGGTGAAGTCACAACACAAGATTGGTGTGACCAAGTACGTCAATATCGGTGAGGCTGAAGTTATGGAGTTAGATATCAAAAGAGAAATACCCGTGAATTCACGTGTCACTGTTGATGTGAAGAATCGCACAATCGTTTCCCCTACTGAGGCATACGGTGTTGCTGGAAATAAATCAACCTTTGGTTACTACATAAGAATGTGCAAAAAGTTGAGTAACGTATTTGCAGAGAGCTCAGTTGAAGAAGGTTACTCCCTGTGTATCTATGTCAACTGTGATGACTACTTTGGCAGTGATCTGAAGATTGACAGTTATAAAAAAATCCCAAAGGTGAAGTCTTTAACAAACGACGCTGCACAAAACAAGAATGTTTTGCTTGTTTTGGGTAACTACCGTGATTTGGAAAGAAGTTTTGAAAATGACAAGGTTAACTTAGAGGGCGTTGAGAATGTCGGTCAAATGTTCGATAGCGAGTTGACCGTTCCCGCCGGTGTGAGAATTGAAGATGGGCTACTGATTGGGTTAACCAAGATTTATTCCTAAAAAGGTATCTTCGGGATGGTAATCGATAGAATAACGAAAGTATGGCAAAATAACCAGATTCTAATATTTGAAATCCCATAATGAAACACAATCATTAGTAACGAAAATAAACTCATCTTATAGTAGGCAAAATAAACTATTAGTAGCTAAGTATAATACACTTCTCTTATAATAGCTAAAGAAATATAAACTTATCCTGTAAAAACTAAAAGAATGAATGAATACAACAATAAAAGGTTAATGTTGAATGCGCCAAATAGCATCCTTATATATATTACATCCCATAGCAGTGAATTTTACAATTGTAACTGATGATGTCTTGAAAATTTTTTGAGCCCAATATTCTTTCAAACCCATGAAAAGCTGCTTGATGGTGTTATTAATCGCTAAAACCTCTGGGTGATTGGGTGCAAAAAATAGTTAGCAAACAAAAGATCATTGTGTAATATTCCGGAATGAAATGAACATTAAGTGATTTACTAAATGTTTTATTTAAAACTGAGAAATAAAGTATTAGATTAAATAACCTAAAATGAGATATAGACAATAACAATAATAAGCCTAAGGGAAGTGTCCGACTCTAGGTCCAAAGTACCCATCTGGCGCCTCGAGGGTGGCATTCATACCACCAGTGGGAACACCCTCGTAACCGCCCTCGGAAACATTATTCCCCCACCAATCAAGTGGTCTCTCATGATATTGCACAGAGAAATAAATGATAATTGAACTAAATGCAATTCCCGCTGGGACTGCAGCAGCAAAAATATAGTTGTATTTCTCCCAGAAGGCAGTGTATTTGTTTCTCAAGTACCACATGGAAGCCAAACCAAGGTAGACACCACCAGTCTGGAAACTCAAGTTATATGGTGCATATGAAAGCACGCCCCCAATAATAATTGTTGGTTGGAAGTATCTTACAAGTTTCTTTGGCCCGTACCATTTGATGGCCAAACAGAGCGGAGCAAGAAGAGCACCAATCAAAAAACAGTATTTCATTGCTGGATAGAGACCACCAAATACCTTTTTAGGACCAATCACACCCCAAATAACAGATGCAGAGTAGAATGTGGTGGCTCCAGGACAAGTAAACTTTTGTTTTTGGGTAGGCAAGCAGTAGTCTTTGATAGTTCTGATTTGAAAGTTGATAACACCGAAAGAAACAAAACTCGAGATGATTGTTGACAACATCTGACAACGAAACAAACTCCTAGGAGGGATCTTCACATAGTGTGCTTGCTTTTGTGCATTGATATAGTTATCAGCTTGACTATCAATATTCAAACCAAAAGCCTTAATAATCGTCATAGCTAAACCATTTCCTGGTAACGCATAACCAGAAATCAATTCGACTAAGACGTTAAGACCAAAGGCGTAACCTGTTGTGGCACTAACGATACTGATTGGAATCAAGAATACAAAATTAATACCCAAAGCGAAGAAAATACCCCAAACAGGAGTCTCAGCTGGATAGAGCTTAACACAAAGTATAGCACACATAAGAGAAACAAGCAACACGAAAAGGAATATCCACTCTGGTACTTCAGGGTAACGTGCCATCATTCTTGAATGTGGGTCATTGTAACCATCGTATGTTGAGCCCCTGAAAGACCTGGCAGCTTTGTAAAATAGTTTAAATGCTTTCCAAATAGACTTTCTGTAAATAATATTTTCGTAAAGAAAACTAAATGGATATAACAAGAAAAACCCACCATATAAAATCAAATTAGCAGCACTATAGAATGGGGGACCAATCTTTTCATACGCTTCTTTATCAAGCTTACTGTTCTTGTTGATAACCTTTCTAACAGAATATACCTTCCCTTTATTTGAAAAAATTTGGTTGGAGTTGATAGGCAAGTATTTTGTCCATTTGTAGTTTGAGTACCAAACACCAACGATACAGAAGAATCCAATGAAAGAGCCAATATATTTTTGTAATGTGGTGTAAAATGGCTGAGATAAAGCATCCATAGTAATAATGTTGAAATCAAATGTTGGAATAGGATTAAGACCCAAACCCATGTTCAGTCCAGTGATGTTCACCAAATTAAGGTTATTAGGCAGAATCCAAGTCATCCAGTTGAATGTCGACATAGCCTCAAAGAGGTAGTCAGGGACCCAAAAGTAAACGAAGGAAATAGCAAAGACAATGAAGAAAAAGTAGTATTTTGAAATAGTCCAACCATTGATACTCTGCTTTTTTTCTGGGGTCATTAAAGTCTTGTTAAGAGCAACGAATGGTAAGATTGTTGGCCAAACTGCTCTAGTTGGATAGACCACAAACTTTCTCATGATACCAGCCAATCCAAAACCCAAAAAGTTTGTGGCTAAAATCAATAAAATGCAATACCCATCAGTGACCCATTTATTACCATAGAATACCTCCAACTTTTGGATGTGAATGTTATCAGAAACGTAAGGAACACCAGAGGCCGTATAGAACATTGTGGCTAACATTTGTTCCTTTCTAGTCCAAGGACCCGGATTCAAATCAATTGTGTATTTCCAAATTTTAAACTTCCATTTTGGTAAGATATAGGCCAAAAACAAACCACAAGGGTAGATGAAAACTTGAACAACACTACCTGGTAATGATATTGCAGGTCTTCTTTGGGAGAAAAATTGATTCACAAAACTACCAAGTGCAGTCCATACAGCTCCTAAAATGTACACTCTTAAAGTTTCAGAAGGCATATCAGGATCATCATATGGATCAGTAACTGCTCTAACTTCAATATATGGAGACCAATATGCGACAATGGCTGCCTCCAATCTAGTTTGAAAAGCCCAATCAGTAATTTCCAAATAATTAATGTCTGCGTCCTTATCAACATACGAATTTTCAGAAACCGACCCTGAATCAGCAACTGCAGCAGCCTTTTCATCCATACTTGGTGACTTTTCATCAACAAAAGCAGCAGCCAAGTTTTGTTTTGTATCAGTATAATGAGCACCAAAATCAGCTGGAACTTGTTCAACCAATCTTTCAATCAACTCATAATCTTCCGGTAAATAATTTGGATCCTCTTCATGATCTTCCAAGGTTTCTTTTAAGATTTCAAAGGCTTCGTTTGTATTCAAAGCTTCAATTTTTTGAATCATAAAAGTAGCTTGAGGGGGTAAATCATTAAGATCATCTAAATTAGTGAAATGAAATCTTTTCAAAATTCTATATTTCTGCTCTGATGTCAATGATAAACCGACTTCCTCAAGCGCAATGTTTTGGGATTGCACAGCCTCAAGATTAATGGCATGATCTTCCAACTCTAAATGACTGCCTACACTTTTCACTTGGGTTATGCTTTGAATAGCAGTTAATTTATTTTCACTGCTCATTCTTTGCTGAATAAACTTGTGAATCAATGAAAGAACTGGAGTATATTATATACTATTCGAAGTACCCAAAAAGAAACTGCTGATATGTTTCCATGTTGCTTATAGGGTTATGAATTATAGAAACCCTTACGATGCTGCGGCTCTTCGAAATATTTTCGTATTGTTTTTATCGCATATAATAGAAATAGAAGCATGCAAGCAACTTGTGACAAAAAGTTAAGCATACCCCATACTAATTGCATATGCAAGCTGTCACCAGACCGAAAAATCAATAATGCAGTAAATATCCAATTTTAGTATATTCCAATTGTGAAATATAATAGACAATACAGGTTACCAACGTATAGATAATGTTCTTGTACAGCTCGAAGTAGGGATACAATATCAGTGTTTGGAGCACTTGATAGATTTCAGCTGATAAGAGTGTTATATTATCAAATCATCAGAGACAGTAGTAAGAATTCTATGTCTTATTTTAATAAGGTCTGATTGTGCTGAGTCGTCTGTACACGATTTCCCTACAATATCATCCCCCTAAAGAATACCCTCTTGATTGTTCAAATGTATTTTGCGTTTCTTCATTGTGGAGTTTTTTTTAGGTTTGTAGGATTTTCTTTATTGTGTTGTACTTTATTAAATTTTTATGAATTATTGTTTGTTGATTCCGTTAACATGAAACAAATGCTCCGTATTTCTGTGAAAGAATAGGTGTACATTCGTGATTCTTAATAATCATCCGAGAGCAATTATTCCGAGATGCAAAGGCTCTTCTCAACTCTGCTATTGGTTAACTCTGTAAGTCCAGGTATATGCGGCTAGCTATCAATGGTTATGTGATACAAAGCCGCAGTTGTGAGTTTTAATTACTTCCCGGAAGAATACAGCAATGCCTTTTGGAAAGACATTGTAATCAAGCGTGTTTATTCGAGTTGACAACAGAGTGCTTACTGACTATCTAATACACATCTACTTCACGCAAAGTGATTGATTATTTCCAACAAATGGTATTTATTGGATTAGAAAACGGAATAAAGCTATTCATTTCAGAGCAAACGTGACTTTTAGTTTTCGACGCCAAGAACAGTTCTATTATTGCATATGGATATATACGACGCTTCCATATTTTTATTTGTACATATTTCAAAATTATGGAATTTCCTTCAAGAATGCGCAATGTGTTTTTTGTCCCAGTAGATAGATAAGGAGTTTAATTTCAAGCCAGATAAACAATGCGCAAGGCATTCGGGGCTATATCATAGTAAAACAATGCTGGTACTCATAACCAGTTCTTATTAGTGGCCTCTTTTGGAATATTGATTATTATATGTGATGTAACATACTCAGCCACACCTGTGGTAACAACACATTGAGCTCAGGATTATACCAAGTCCAAGGTTCTCTTACGAATAGTTCTTAACAGTGGTTGCAAAAATCTTGATTTATTCTTGCAACCGGTGCCAAGTATATTTGACATATTATCAAGCTTTAAAAACTGGTGCGCTCGATTCCTCAGTCCTCGAAGAAGTGTCAACCCAGATTAGATGATTATTATCATGTCAGGGCAAAAAGATGGTGTAAATGGATGCATAAACCAAAAAGACTTTCATAATAAAGTTGAAGTATCAGCAGGAGTAGCTGTCATACAGGATCTTCTGCAGGAGAATATGGACTAGTTCAGAGACACGATGGACGGGAAGAATGCTTCATTGTTGTTTCACCGCCTGCTTCATCAAAAGTAATACAAACTATGAGCAAAACTCGGCTGTGTGATGTTTGACGTTCAATCAAATCCAAACATGGTTGTATTATGGATCCCGGAGTATAACTAGCGTTCTCAACCGCCCTTGTATCATTTTCCATTTTCAAGAAGCAATCCAAACAGTTGAGCAAAACAGCAAGAAATTTCAGCATAGACCTGTTTAGTTTCTCCTTATGATGTGCATTGATTTCTATCTAAATAATTTCCTTACAAGTTCAATATGTGAATTTTTATTCTACATTCTTATAATCTTTGATTATCTTGCCAATTTTCTAGGCTGTTTGAAAGGCCCGAATTTGGGTATATATATATTACGGTTCACAAAATTGTGGATATTGAAGAAACCTTCAATACACCTGCAACATTTTTTATTGAGGATGTTTTGAAGTTGTTTGTAGAATCTTCAATCTTTCTT
Organism: Kodamaea plutei; assembly: GCA_030705055.1. Classification (NCBI taxonomy): domain Eukaryota; kingdom Fungi; phylum Ascomycota; class Pichiomycetes; order Serinales; family Debaryomycetaceae; genus Kodamaea; species Kodamaea plutei. The sequence goes on along the minus strand of JANIWJ010000056.1, from coordinate 60,122 downwards.
TGCTGTATATTATAAAATCCAATTAAGAACGTATCAGAGAAATATTTTTTAGACTACTGCCAAGTGTTGATGTGCTTAATTACCGAAATACCATGTCTATGTGTGGAACAGTTTTTTATTTGATGCATTATTTTATTAATCCGTCTAAATAATAATTGCTCACCAATTAATAGCAATTCAAACATTACTATGATTGGCTGATTCTTATCAAGGTTTTGTCGAGATCATAATTCATAACTATATCTTACAAAGCTTCGAAATCGGGTCTAGGGCCAGATAAGATGCCTTGATTAGGATTTCCACTGGAATTGTGAACAATACTGTTTTAGAGCCTTTCATGGCGATGTGTTAATGGGAACTCATAACCAAGTAGATAAACTCAACAAAGCTTCAGTAATTACTAGAGATGGAACTCAGTTTGTGTCTCCCATTTATTTAAGAACGCCTCGCTAAACAACATTAAAGGCGTTTTCTCTTTCTATATTCTACCACTATATATTCTTAACTTTTGGTCCCAAAACTGTATCACCTACATAATAGGAGTACCCATTTTGGAATTAGAATGAAACTTTTGTTTTCATACCCGATATACCTCAGATTGAATAAACACATCTCTATTATTCGTTACAGAACTAACATTGTGAAGCTTGACATTCAAGTGTATTGATATATCTTACATTCTGGTGTCTTGCAATATTTAGGCTGCGAAATACTTTCCCAATGGTTAATTTGAGTTGTGCTGCGGTTTTAACAGTGAGATTATTCTGTTAGAAAGCGATGGACCTCTGATTCAGCAGATGTCCTGTAGCTGCTGTATGGTTATGGACCTCACTATTGCGCGAAGTTACGTGCTTGGGTGAGCAATGTAAAACCTCTTCATAAGCTGGAATTTGTTAGATGGAAGGTACCAGAGTTATACTATGCAATTGCATGTTATGGGCTATGCAGAATTACGGACCAAATACACCATGCAGTAGTAGCTAAAGAACCAATATACTATGCAGTAGCGACTGATGAACACCAACATACCAAGTCAGTTCCAGGTATACTATGCAGTACACGTATTAATGTACTGCATGTAGTCATATGTTGCTTGAAGTGCTCCTTTGGGCAAGTCGCACCTTTACCTGAATTTTCAGCAAGGCTTGACAGTTGGACCCGTAAAGAGCTTAGGCATCCATCATTTATCTATAAACATCACGACCAGAGCCAACACCAAATCATATTGTTTTTATTGTTTCATTAAGAAAAACACCGTCAATCAAATCACTACAGTAACGACAATCACAGGCGTCAACGCCAAATAAACTCTCAAAACGTTCCTGGTTTGACTTTTGGCGCTCCTACCTGATTAGGATGCTCTTGGAACGTTTCAAATTTCTTGAACGCTCTTGCAATGTTCCACTCCTTTTCTTTTTTTTGTTCTTGTATGGGCTAACCTTCTTGGAGTGCAGTCCCTGAGTGTTTCAAGCGTAAAACACGCAGAGACTCTTTGCTCATTCTCCAGTGCCGACCGTTATTGCACGCTACTGTTTACTCCTTTTCCTGCACTTCCTTCCAAAAATAGCACACCCTTGTAGCAACTGAAGCGCTCCCAACCAAAACTTGTTATGTAAACACCAAACAAAGAAAAAAGCTGATTTCTGTGGGAAAACATCCAAAAATCGCACTATCCCAGAAAAAGTAAAGTGACCTTAGACGCCGAGTCTATAAAAAGAAAATTGCCCATACAAAACGTTTAAGTAGAGACTGTGTTTTTTTGTTTTTTTTAGACAACACTTTCTTTCGTTAAACATGCAATTCAAGTACTTGACTGCTATTGCCGCTCTTATTGCCGGCACCAATGCCATTGGTGATGTAAGTATGATTCAACAAGAGTGAACATCAAGACGAATGTGATCGATTTGTTGGCGTGGAACTGCTATTCAAAAGGTTTAGTGTTGTATGGACCACTAGTAAAGGTTTCTTGAAGGTTCTTTGGGCATCTTACAATGTCAGTACTACGCTACCTAACCACGCCCACTGGCACAGACATCACCTCACAAGCTGGGACGCCAAATACAAGGCTATAACGGCTGGACCAAACACCGCCTCTCTCGTTTTGGATGTTGTTTTTTTTTTCATGAGTACTAACAAAGTATAGCTTGCCTTCAACTTGGGTGTTAAGGACAACGCCGGTAACTGTAAGTCTATCAATGAATACGAGGCTGACTTCAAGAACTTGGGCCCATACTCCAAGATTGTCAAGACCTATGCTGTCTCTGACTGTAACACTTTGCAAATTTTGGGTCCAGCGGCTGAAGCTTCTGGTTTCCAAGTTATGTTTGGTATCTGGCCAAACGACGATGCACACTTCCAAGCTGAAAAGGATGCTCTTACCAAGTACTTGCCAACCATTTCCGTGAACACTGTCAAGGTTTTCACTGTTGGTTCCGAAGCCTTGTACAGAAAGGACATGACTGCCACTGAATTGGCCTCCAAGATCACCGAAATCAAGTCGTTCTTGCAAAACATTAAGGACAAGGACGGTAAGTCTTATGGTGGTGTTCAAGTTGGTTTCGTTGAATCTTGGAACGTTATTGTTGATGGTGCAACTACCCCAGCTATCAAGGCTGCTGATTTTGTCTACTCAAATGCCTTCTCTTACTGGCAAGGTCAAACTCCTCAAAATGCATCCTACTCTTTCTTCGATGACACCATGCAAGCTTTGCAAGTTATCCAAACCGCTAAGGGTACCAACGATGTCAACTTTTGGGTTGGTGAAACCGGTTGGGCTACCGACGGTACTAACTTCCAGGCTGCCGTCCCATCCCTCGAAAACGCCAAGAACTACTGGCAGGACGCTATCTGTGCCATCAGAGCTTGGGGTATTAACGTTGCTGTCTTTGAAGCCACTGACGAAGCCTGGAAGCCAGACACCTCTGGTGTCAACGACGTTGAAAAGTACTGGGGTGTTTGGGACCAAAACGGAAACTTGAAGTACGACTTGAACTGTAAGTTCACTTAAACTTGATACCTATCGTTTGGAAAAAAAATTTAAAAAGAGATGAGTTTTCGTTAGGAAACACTGAAAAAGGTTCACTGTTATATCATTAATTTGATTTTTTTATTCTCCCGCATAAACCCTTTGAATCCTTGCTATTGCTCCTTGGTTTTGTATGCTTTACTAAAACTTGGTGACTTAGATCCTAGAAGATTCATGGTGGCTCTTCTTTACATACATATTTAGTTATTTGGGTATTTTGTTTCATCAACTGTAGATTTGGGTTTTCATGCTTGGTTGTTTAATTCAAGAATTGAACTAATCTTTAAATTATTCCTTTCCTTAGGTACGCATCTGTGTGTGAAGTTTGAAATGTTCAACAATTTATGTGTAAACGGAGATTGTATCTATTGATTGCAGCGTATTCAAGCCAAAAGGTTTCTATTTTCCTATTTTGTTAGTTCAAAGTGATATTTGACAATTTTGAAAAGATGAACTTTTTGTTCAAAATCTTTAAAAAACCCCTAAAAATTTAAGAACCAATTGATTTATCAAACTTCCAACTCTCCACTTGAACTAGCTACATCACTAGAAGTGACTCTTTCAGTGACTTTAATATCTCATACAATTAAAATATATGGCTGCGAATTATCTGAACACAAAATGTACTATTCTATATTACTATTGAAAATCAACTTTCTTCAAGAACAATGTCGTGAAATAATCAAAGAATATTATCACCCCGCATTCCATTAGATTAATGGTTCATATATTACAGACTTTGGCGTTGTTACCGGTTATCGGTATTAAATTATCACAGTATGGATATATTAACTCGACTTATTTTTGAGGATCCACAAGATCCCCTCATTAGAGGTAAACATAACATAAATGCGTCATGGAAAAAGAACCCTGTTAATAATAGTGGTGGCCTGAGGGGAGAGAGAGAGAAAGAGGGAGAAAGAAAGAAAGAGGGAGCAAGAAAGAAAGAAACAGAACGTCACCCAGAAAATGCACCATCCCTCCTCATTACATTAGAAACACGAAAGGAGAACGGAGTTACAATTCTTCCCCACCATATGGAAAGTTTACATTATTGGACCCGAAAGGGGAGGTCATCGTGTTCGAATGGGCAAGGTGATTTTCTTTTACTTCCCGGACTTGACCCTAATTATTCATATAATTGAACTATAGTAGATGGAATATGTACATTACTATACCAATTGTGAGTTCATGAAAAAGGCTTGATTCAGCACCGCAGATACTACGAAGAGGTTGCTAACCAAAATATGAATAACTACCAGCTGAAATGCTTTAATTACATTGGTTTGACCAATGAGATCACCACCGATTCTAATTCTGTGTGTCTGTAGTACCTTGACACCACTCTCAAACGTTCGACCCGGGGCAACCTGCTACTAGTACATGCTTGGCATATATCATCAGATGGTTAAAGGAAAATGTTGGGGTGTCAGAAGGCAAAAGCTTCTATTGATGTCCAAATTGAGGTTTCCATTTCGCCAAGCCGTGGAGTCAAAGAGTCTGAGTTCTGCACGTAGGAACGCTGTTTTATTGTGCACTTGGTGAATGGTTGCTGTGTAGTTAATTTTACGCAGCCAAGTTGGTCTAGTGGGAATTCTTTACACAGAGAAGCGGTGGCTGTTGTGAAATTGGCATTGTTAATATGGTATTACTGGTATAATTATTTTAGCAGTTTTTTTTTTGGCAGGGATATCATTAAGAATAGACTATAACTTGAAACGTTCTTACGTTCATATCACCAGGTATTTCACAATAGGATAGGGTTCGAGATCCTCCCTTTTTACTTTTAGTTATCGTACATCTTGTGGGGTTCGATTGATATACTACTTAGATACTAATTTTGCGGGGAAACTACAAGATGGTACTATAGACGACTTATCGCGATTTAGAGATACTCTGATACAAACAGATTTCTTGGCAAGGATATCGCTAGTTTTGATAGATAATCATGTCATTTTTTGCTAGAACTTTAGAGGGTAGTGATCGATGGGGGATACGCTTCTTGGCAGAGGTCACCAGACTTTATTTTTTGTTGGTATTTTGTTTGGAGAATTGATCTTGATTAGCTATAGAACTAAGATCACGAACATACCCTCACGATTAAAGGTATAGAACATTGCTCTGAAGAATACAAATGAATGCAATCTATAGATGAGGACGTACAACAGTGATGTGGTTTCTTTCAATAACAAAAGATTAGTTAAACCTTTAAAACTTAACATATATAGGCAGTTCTTTCTTCAACAAAGACTTCGTGGCCAAGCTGGTTAAGGCGTAAGACTGTTAATCTTGAGATCGTGAGTTCGATCCTCACCGAGGTCGCTTCTTTTTTAAACCATTTTTTTTGGTTGATGAACCAGAGTTTTTAGTAAGACAACCTGGCTTCACAATTCCATTAATCTATCGTTATATTTTCTCTTATTATTAATAACATTGTTAGTTGGGTGAATCTATAGATTTCATTTTCTAAGAATGGAATTTCATTAATCAAATGCAGAAGAAGATTCCTAGGATCAATTATCACGAAATTACGCTGATATTTTGTGAGCCAGAAATGTTCCTTTAGCTACGAAATAACTACGAGGTCTTTCATATTACAATATATGGAAGAATGCTATCCGGACGAACAACGGCAAATGATTGCCAACTTCAGAACAATATCATCCACCGCTAAATATAAACCCGCCATACTTCTAAATCTAGTTTTAGTCTCAAATGAACAATGTTCCCCAAATCCTCGGAGATGCTAGTTAATGCCACGAGAAATACCAAGACTTTGCTATGAAATTCCCACCCGTTTTTCTTTTCTTTTCATCGGACCTCCCCAGGAAATTTGTGTTTTCTTTTTTTTCTTGAGCGTCCCTTTTTTGCATCCAATGATTAAACATGGTCAGTGGGGTTTGGTGCAGATACAAGGTGGGGCTGATATGGTAAGTGCTTGCATTGGAACTGTTTTATCCCGGAGCGGGTGAGTAATATGAACAATACATGTCAGATAAAGTATAAATAGGTGTTATCTTCCATTGGTAATAAGATTTCCTCACCAGATTACACAACATAACCTGATTATCTACAAAAGCACTCTAGATATCAGATCTACCTATTTAATTTTTACATATAAAGGGAATCAGAGAATATATAATCCACAAAGAAATGACAGAGAAGAAACAAGATTCCGCTGATATTTCCTTGAGCTCCTCCCAAGAAGAAATGGTGCAGATTAATCAAAAGTCGGCAAAGCCAGAAAAGAAGTACAGATGGAGAGTAGTGGACGACCATTCGCCAAAGGAAATCTACAACTTCACATTATACTTTACTGTTTTTATTTTCGGTATATTGGGTGCAGCACGTGGATATGATGAAGGGTGTATTTCAGGTGCTATCTACCAAAAGTCTTTCCGTGATTTGTTTGGACTCAATGACCCAGCCAAGTCTGCAGCCCAGGTGGCGGACTTGAAATCTAATATTGCAGCTATGGTCCAATTGGGTTCTGTCGGTGGTTCCATTTTAGCCATGTATACTGTTGATAAACTTGGTCGTGTTAGGGCATTACAGGAAGTATGCATCATATGGATTGTGGGTGCTATCATACAAATTACCTCTAAATCAGTTGGTCAATTATATGCTGGAAGATTGATTGAAGGCTTTGCCATTGGTCAAACTACTACTATTGGACCAACCTTTATGTCGGAAGTTTCTCCTCCAGCGTACCGTGGGTTATTTGGATGTTTGTTTTCAGGTGCCGTTTATTTTGGTATTTTCACCTCTTATGCTGCCAACTATGGGTCTGCAAAGCACATTTCTGGAAGCTCAAATACCCAATGGATCATTCCAACCTCCATTAAGATTGTCTTGGCTGGGTTAGTGTTTGTTGGTTCTCTCTTCACTATTGAGTCTCCTCGTTGGCTCATGAAGGTGAACAAGCCAGAGAGGGCTTTGAAAAACTTGTGTAAGTTGCGTCGTTTACCAGAAGACCATCCATACATCATTGGTGAAATTGCTGATGTTCAGGACCAAGTATTAGCTGAAAAGGAAGCCAATGCCAACTATCCAATTTGGAAGAAGTTCAGAGACATTGTTAAAGTAAAATCCATTCGTTATCGTTTCTTCATGATTGGTGCAATGTCACAGCTTTTAGGTCAATGGTCCGGAGCAAACGCCATTACCATTTACGCCAACGACTTATTTTCATTTGCTGGTATTAGAGGTGTTGAAGTCATGAAGATGACACTCATCTTGGGTGTTGTGAAATTTTGTTCTGCTTACTTTTCTGCCTTCTTTATTATTGATTTCTTAGGTAGAAGAAAAGCACTCTATATTGGTATTACCCTTCAGGGTCTTTCTATTTTGTTCTTTGGTTTGTTTTTGCATATTGTACCAGAGGCAACACACACGGAAGCTATCTTGACAACCTCTCAGTTACATGCATCTCGTGCAGCCATGGCTGCAATTTACTTTTCTGGTGTGGGTTGGACCATGGGATTTAACTCTGTGCAATACTTGCTTGGTTCCGAGATTTTCCCACTTGGAATGCGTTCATTTGGACAATCCCTCATTATGGTGTTACATTTTGCTAATCAATATGGTAACTCAAAGGCTGTGCCCAAGATGTTGCTAGCAATGGATAAGTTTGGTGCATTTTACTTTTTCTTCGTTATCTGCTTGTTATCTTTGTTATGGTCTTGGTTCTTCATTCCAGAAATCTCGGGTAGATCTTTGGAATCAATGGAGGAAGTCTTCAACTTACCTTGGTATTTGATTGGAAGAAAGGGTGCTATCTTGTGTCCAGACAGGTCTGAAATAAACAAGATTTCCAACTCTGCCATTAAAGGTGGTGATGAGTTGTTGATGCAGGATGAAAAGAATGAAGTTACTTATATCGAGTCCAGAGTCAGTCCTAAGCTTTCAGTTTAATACCTAAGTGGTGTACTTTAATTTCATGAAAGTTGGTTTAATTGCAGATACTTGTTAATTGTAGATTTATTGATGTAGACATTGTTTCAACGTGAATATAGACACGGTCGTTATGAATATAGACATTTTAGGTTTCATTGTGAATATAAACATTAGACCTTTCATTGGCTAAGAGTTTGACCAGGTACGTTATAATAGCTGCAAGTTTTGCAAGGTACGTTTCATTGGCTGCGAATTTTGCGAGGTACGTTTCATTGGCTGCGAATTTTGCAAGGTACGTTTCACTGGCTGCGAAATTGGGTGAGTACTGAAATTGGATGCGAAAATGGCATTTCATTTTCTATTGTTCCACAATGTTTATAGTACACCTCAAGATACCCCTTGAAAGGAAAACCCGCAGATACACTAATATACAATTTTTAAAGATAAATAAACATCAAATTATGCTAGAAAAATATAAGTTTAGAAATGAAGAAAGATAAATGCAGAGCCATACGGCTAGTGTTCTTAGAACATGACGAGTGAAATGAGCAATCCCAAGACACTAGCGAAAGTGTTTGAGGAAGTTATGAAACCGTTGTTGTGACTCTTTGAAGTAAGAGCGTGAGGAGCACCCTGGGAAGAAAATCCCGAAGGGTCAGCGGTGAAGGGATGGTTGATAAAAGTTGGACCACCAAAGTTATCGCCGAAACCGAAACTGGATGATGCCCCCCACCCACCATTAAGGGTGATAGGGACGTTTGGAATTGGACCAAGATCGGGGACGGCGGAGGTTGTTTTAGATTCAGTTTTTGTCTTTGGGGTCTTTGTCTTTGTAGTCTTTGTAACCACCAGAGTAGACAATGTAGATTGTTCTATGCCGTTTGCCGTGAGAATAAATGTAGTTGGGTTGGCCAAGGACTTGGTAGAGGAAGACTCATCTCTCTTTGAGTTAGTGCATGTAGCGCACTTTGTGACGGTGATTGTTGAAGGAGCATCTGCTGTGACGATAAACGTGGATGGACCATTTGTTTGGATTTTACCTGCGTTGACGGCTAGGGAACCTGTAGGACCCAAAGTAGCCAAGAGAGGAGGAATATCAATTGACTGAATTGGGATATTTGGAGTGTAAGAAACTGAGAACACGGGCTGTGTGGAATTGGACTGAAGATTAGCGAAATCTTGGTCTGCTTGTTCCTGTCTGCCCAATGCCTTACCACCATCGGAAGTGATCAGAGTCCAGCTTCCCGAGTTATCTGAGTAAGAGTACGATTTACCTGTAGAGTAGTCTGCGACGATGATAGATTGGATGTACATGGAGAATGGTGCTTCTGTGAAGTTTGTCAACCCACCAGCCCAGGCAATAGTGCCCAAAGCATTTTCTGGGTCACCACCGGCCCAAACACCAGCAAAGACTCTCATTGGGGACTGAGGATAACCTTCCGGAGAAGATGGGTCCAACTTTCTAACGGGGGTACCGTCCAATGACCACACCAAGCTCTCTGGGGTCCACTCTAAAGTGTATGTGTGGAAGTTTGTTCTAGGGTCCGATGAGGTTGGATGGTAACCACCTCTGTTGTAGTCTGAAGTATCGCCCTTAGCGAAGTAGTTTGACTGGAACTCATATGGATCACCACCGAACAACTCAATGTCGATTTCGTCCAAGTCATCGGATTGGAGATAGAACGATGAAACAATACCTGCACCCTGTGCAGCCTTTAACACGACTTCGACTTTCCCGAAGAAGATATAAAAGTTAGAGATGATGGTAGGATTATCCCCGCGTTTGTGCATGGTAAGCTCGACTCCGTCCAGACCAAAGGTAACTGATCCAGGACGGTCTGGTACTTCAAAGTACGGCGATTTGGTCAGGAAGGTTTCCTTAAACGATGCTGCGAGTGCGGAGTCAGGTTGGCAAGTTGCTTTCAAAGGGTTGCAATCCTCAGCAATGGCGGGGAGTACCATCATCAATAAGGGTATAAGTCTCATGTTTCGTACTTTGATGCGTGTTTATGAAACAACTCTGAAAGGATCATCCCATATATATATATATATATATATATATATGAGCATCAAATCGTAAAGACTACCTCCATGCGAGGCGACCAGAACGGACAAAGCTATTTTTGCTCAATTTAGGAAGAAGTTCAGCGTATACGGAATGACAGACATACATCGCGGACCGTAAATTGTCCTCCTAAACAAAGACGGAGGAGGCTCTACATGCCGTTTCACTTGACCAAGTGCTGGTGGTGGTGCCCAAATGGGCCTATAAAAGTTTAAATCCTGCATACGGTCGAATACTCGATTGCAAAAAAAGGCTGGCTATATCCACATTTGATTAAGACTGGTGGTTGGTAGCCTATCGAAATCAAGGCGATTACTATGAAGAGGTTAGAGAGTCTACTTTTGGACATGGGGTTAATGCAAAAGTTTATAATTGATGTAATTGTAAAGTAGATAATTATCTTGGTACTTTGGCGAAAGAAAGCATGCTCCTCGGAACAAGCACATGAAGCACTCGCATCTATATTTAGTTATTGTCAGAACTTGTTCTGGTTATTTAGAGCAATTAGGAACAAGGGGCCAGAGTACAGAATACAATTGCAGAGCACAAGTATAACAATTTGCAGAGAGGCAGAAAAGAGGCACAATCATTAAGGACAAAAAAATACAAGAGTAGGACCAGAGAACCAACGAAGAGTAATAATTTGTAGACAAGCAGAAAAGAGGCACAAACTAGGGAGAGACAGGAGCAGTAGGAGAAATAAAGCAGAATTGAACCAGAAGACATGCTTACGATAACAGGAGAATGAGTTCAACATGAAAGTGCTCAATATAATGGACGTGCTTCCCATGGAGAACGGAGAAAAGCTATAGGAGAACTTTCAGATAATCAAAAATGGTAAACTAAGAGTACCGGGGTGCTGAGCACCTCGATCAAATGTTTAAGCAGACATTGTTGCTTGAGTTACCCAGTTTGACCTCTAGGAATAACCCATCAGCTGACGAGAATAAATACGGAGAAAAAGTTTGGTTAGTACAAAATTCTCTAGCGAAACAGCATTAGGGTGAATATTGAGCGATACATCCGTCATCAGCGTATTGAGCGATACATCCGTCATCAGCGTATTGAGCGATACATCCGTCATCAGCGTATTGAGCGATACATCCGTCATGAGCGTATTGAGCGATACATGCGACATCAGGGTATTTAGCGATACAGCCGATATTAGGGTGGATATTTAGCGACACAGCCGACATTAGGATGAGCGCAGCAAGCAAAGTGACGATTACACAATAGGGACGCAGATATGCTATCTGGCTAATAATTGATAGGAGAGAGCAACTCACGTGACTGTAAACACGCGCTTTATTTCCATGACCCAAAAAGTTTGCCCTCGATAGAAAAACCCTTATCTACGCTATGAGCAGTGACAACGTAGCAGTGGTAGCAGTTGCTATCAGCACTACTCTGCTTTTAGTGGGGTATATTGTGTTTATGTTGTTGTACCGGAGACGGATCCGTTTAAGCGAGGACGAGATCTTGCGTGCTGAGGAGAACCAGGTGTATCTCGAGCTTGACTCAGACGAACAAGAGTTGTACTTCCAGAGCCGGGAGTACTTGACCCAAAACACGCCGTTTTGTGGCGAACTCTCTCCATCGCAAAAGCTTTTAATCCAAGAGAAGGGTGTATCGGCGTTTGAGTTCCAGAGGGATGCTATGCTTACCAACAACGACTTGATTATTATCAACAAGACGGAGCTCAACTTTTTTAAAAAGTTTGAGTGTAGCTCGACTACAAATCTCCCTATTCCGCTCAAGAACGACGTTTACTACTTCGAGTCTAAAATCTACAGTCTTCTGGATGCCAGTAACACCATAATTCTGGTTGGATTAGGTATCAAGCCATATCCATGGTTCAGACTTCCAGGCAGACACCAGAATAGTATTTGCTATGATTCCACTGGCCACCGGAGATATAACCAGCCGTTCAAGTTTGGAACGGATTCCCTGCAGATGCCTCCGTTCCCGGAGTTTGTGGAGGGGGATGTTATTGGTATAGGATATCGTACCCGTAGCGGCACTGTTTTCTTTACGAGAAACGGCAAAAAGGTGAGCGAAAGTAGTATCGGGGGCCACATCAAGCACTTTAAACCAGTTCATGGCTTGGCACAGATTTACCCCATCATTGGGGCAAACAACATTTGCTCTGTACATGTAAACTTGGGACAAGCTGGATTTGTGTTTATTGAGGCGAATGTGAAGAAGTGGGGGTATGCACCATTAGAAGGTAACGGACCCCTGCCACCTGCATACAACAAGTTTAATGGGGACATTCTTCTTGAGAGATCAGAGGCTGATGAGATGGACTTGGAGGACAGGGCCAACGACTTCCCACCGGACTTCTGGGAGGTGAACAAACAAGATACTAGTGACAAATATAGCTACAACGCATACCTGAGGGATGATCTACACAACGAGAGAATCAGCTTGCATAGTTTGCATCAGATTCCAGCATCCCCACCGTCGTATGGAACTGACCTGGAGGGAGATACAATGTACAATAGTGCAGATGAAGGAGACACAATGGATTTGTGATTAGACTTTTAATTTGGGTAATAGTGAATACTAATATGGTTAACAAGAATGTAGTTGTTGTAAACCGAATATACTTCATTGCATATTAGCGGCAATTGTGCATTTGGGGAACCCACGCCTTTGTTGAGAATAAATCTTCTGTTAGTTGCTTAAATCTCATAAGAAACACTTCAAATGCCCGACTTTTCGGTAGAACTTCCTTTGGATGCATAAATCACATCAGAAACACTTCAAATGCCCGACTTCTCGGAGATTACTCCAGATCTTCTCGAATCACTTATGTCATAATATGCATCAACGCTTAGTACGATGTACAAAAGAGAAACGGTAAACCGAACCTAACAAAGGTATAAATAAAAGGTTTTACACTCCGAACCTTGTATTTTACAATCTCACAGTTAGAGAACGACAGTAATCCTACTGGGTAATCGCTACAGTAGTAAAGATAGCATCCAAAGACAGAAAATGAAAACAATCCAAAAACCAGGAAAGGAAAACACAACAAGAGAAACCAATACACACGAGATTTATCCCCCAAATACAATGCTGTAGACGCCAAATGTAGAAAAAAATTTTAGAACATGTAAATTCGGTAGTCCGATTTACCCCACAGTACGTTTCAGATTCGCTACGTTCCACAACAGAGCGAATTTTTCTTTTTGAAGGGCCCGAATCGATGGCCCGTTGCGGGCCGGATTTTTATATGGCAATAAACCTTTGGCCAAGGCGAAAAAGAAACCCCACATTGTAAGAAATAACCACACGTTGCAGACAACACCACATTTCTGCCTACGCTACGGCACCACATTGCATTTTTAATAAACGTTGGCTCCTATATGTTTTTATTCAATAGTGTTCTTCATTGGTGCTTTTCAATAGTGTCTCTGATCCTAATGATGACCAGGATTTGTCTTTATAGTGAGTCATGACTGGCAAAGCCATATTGTGAAAGATCATCTCACCGTTATGTTGTTTCTCCACACTTTAGAAGGCTGTAGGGGCCCCACACCTTGTTTTGTGCACGAATTGCAAAAAAGGAAATCTTGCGATTTTATATTGTTGGATTTTGGAGAGGACAGAAAAAAAAAAATGACGGAAACATGGGGATTTATAGTGGCTTCCCCACGTTGAGAAGGCAAGCGTTATCTATAAATATGTGAGGCAATTCTTGAAATTACAAGACAGAAAAAAACTAGATAAGCTATCTGGCCAATAAGAAACGCGGATAGAGATATGATTCAAAAATACACTTGCATTCCTTCTGAGGACTATGACGTAATTATTGTATCCAATGGTAGCTTGGATCAGATTGACCACAAGCTTCAAGACGGGATGTTGAAGGATGACGTACCAACCAACTCACAAATCACATACCTCTCTGACTTTACGCTGTTGGAACAAAAAATCACAAAGGCCAAGCAGCCATTCAAGGGTAAGGTTATTTTCATGTTCTTTGATGGTTTGGAGTTCATCCAAGAGATCATGTCGAGCTTGCTTGACTACACAAATAAGATGGAGTTGATACACGCCCTTGGCGGTCACTTCAACAAGAACAGAAACCACCCTTTGGTTGAAAATGCATACTTTTACTTTGACTCTTCCGTTCTGACATCAAGTTCGAAGGATGTGTTGGATGTATACCTTAATGATTCTACAGTTGACTTTGTGCTGGTTGTTAACATTATTAACGATATTTTGAAAAAACTGTCAGTGATGGTGGGTCGCATTCGCAATTTATATATTGATGATGATAAGGAAGCTATTCTTGGAGAGAGAGCTTATCCTTTGAGATGCTTGGTGAGAAACTTTCCACAGGTGGAAAACATTCAATTGTCAAGCGGTAATGTTAACTTTTCCCCACTCTCTTACTTTTAGTTAATGTTTAATGAGTTATGATTATGAAATCTTGTAGTGTCCTGCACTCGTATAGTTGCATGAGGTTTGCAATCCTTATCATTCTTCCTAAAAGAGCTCTGTTAAGCGCTTAGATTGTTTTTAAGCAAGGTTGCTTTGAGCATTTTAATTTTACATCTATAAAGTATTTTCTTTCCGTATTATTTGCTGTGATATCTTCACCTGTTCTACGGTTTTTTGCCTAACCTCTAAATATCCAAACCGCAACAGTAAATAACCTCTAAATACCAAAGTACAGGGTAATATCTATTCTGACCAACAAAAGATCTGCTCTATAGCAGAATTAAACCACCTCGCATATCATGATAAGCCATCTTACTTGATAAACTTGTTGCACCTTATGTCTCATAGTCGAGCTATGTTTGATGGACAAGCTATGATTTATATACGATGAACCCAGTGTTTCAAAAAACCTATATATTTCAAAAGATGAAAATCTCTTTGCTATAAGACGATGTTTATTCAAGTTTATCTAAACCAGATCATAATGAATAGCTCATCTTTTGTAAATGCGCACGAAAAGCGCTAGTCTTCTTTGTGTGGGAATGTTATCTCAGCTCCCAATTTGGCAGATACCGCGGAATCAAAGAATATATAAAGCATCAAAACTCAAAGTTGATCCACCACATATGATTCACTTGGCACTAATAGCCGTTGCTGTTGTCGCCTTGTTGCTATTTAGGCAAAGGAACAGAACACCAAGGATTCTCTCTGCCGTAGATGCAAGCAAAATCAAACCAATAGACCCCAGCTGGCATTGGGAAACACAGCAACCACTCACAATACGTCCATTTGTAAAGAAACAAAATTTCAATGTCCAGATGGGGATCAAGAACATTGCATCAACTCCTGAGGACTGGCTCCTCATCGAGAATACATATAAAAGAAACACAGCTTTACGCAAACAAATCACTCTGGAGATCCCGGATAAAACTGTCTTGTTAGATGAGTCTAACCCCAATGTGCACGCTGCTGTGAAGGAGTTGTACGAAACTATAACCAGCTACTTTTTGGCTAGATACCCACAATACTTTGTTGTAAAAGAAGGGAATATTCACAATAAGATTACCGGAGATGTCTTCCCTAAGTCCACCAAAAAGAGCACTGCGCTGGAATTGTTGGGCCATCTTATTGGGTTTATTGAAGAGGATTTCTCTCTCTTGTTAGCAGATGAAAAATCAGGTGAGTATGTATTGCGTGCAAGCATAACAGGTTTCCCAGCAGGCTTTGACCCAAGCATCAACTTGAATAAAACCATCTCCCAAATTCATAACCCAGTGCCCCAGTATAAACCTCGTTTGAAAAGTCCAATGAGTAACTTTTTCTCAAAACTAAATCCAAAGGACTTATGGATTAGATCAAATTGGTCCATCCAAACTCACAACAATTTGTATAATACAGACATGAACCATGCCCGTGACGGTGAAAAGGTCACTGCCCTCACTATGGATGAAATCGATTTCGACAATGCTTGTTTCTTGCGGGTTGAAAGACAATGCTTATTCCGCCTTCCCCGTTCAAATGCTAATGTGATGACTGTAAGAACTTACTTGACCCCAATCAATACAATAAAAGATGAGGGTATAGCTGATGAGTTAATCAGAGGCATTGATTCTCTCCCTGAAGAAATTGCCTTTTATAAAAGAAGAGGTGAATGGGGTGAGGCTTTGAAAGCTTACTTGAGAATTTGAGGTTATATAAAATTAAATACTGTATTATTTCTGAACAACTGTATTAATCAATCCATTGAGTTTATGTACATATGTAGTGTTATTGCATCAACGCATTCATTGAGTTTTGTGTATACTAGAGAAAAAAATAGCTGGAAATGCTCACAATCGTTATTTGGTTGCAAATTCGATATGAACCAAGTCAAAACTTAGATATTTCCAACAAATTCTTAGCTTAATAATTGATCGATTAAGGCTTATCATGAATCTCAGTAATTTTCATGGTTGATTTGAATAGCCACAATCTCTAGATTTTTCCCCTAGAATTATAGAGCCGTTGATTATACGAGATTAAATTTCTTTAATCTAATCAAAATATTATCTCTGTAGGAGGAGTCACAACTGACAACAAGAAAACCTACAAACAATTTAGAATTCTAAGACACTCAACTTGTGGGCCTGTAAACTAAGGCCAGTTATTACTTTTTTTTTGCCGATTTTAAGACTGATCTACAGAATTTAATATCATCTCAATAGTGGATTTTATTATCTCCATTATATAAATTGTACATCTATTTGTTTTTATCTGTGTTGAGTAATCAATGACAAATAACATCTAAAAAATCCTAGATATCAATACTGAATCCATGAATTTTGTATTAGGGTTGCAACAGCAAGGTTGGTGTAGATATTGTTAACCAAACAGTTCTGTGCCGTAAGCTTTTTACGCCCGAAATAATGATGTTGAAGACTCTGCTTGTCTGCACAAAGGATATGAAAGATAAAATTGTTTCTCAAAAGCTTTATATAGTCTTATTGGGTGTTCACATTAGTTGCACTATCTTGATGAAAATATTAATTATATACTTTTCTAATATATGTAATATATGCATTATAAAACCTGATTGTATGTATTTCGGTGAACTTGGTTTCAAATTGAGATTAATTTAGCTAGGTGACAATCGGCACTTTTCTGTTATCTGGTTGAAGTATTCTTTGGCTTCATATGCGTGTTTATGTAGATATTATCCATCATTGACTTATTTTAACCTATCATGGCCTAATTTGACCATCTTGATCCGAATTGATTTGACCATCTTGATCCGAATTGATTTGACCATCTTGATCTGAATCAATCTGACCATCTTGATCCGAATTGATTTGACCATCTTGATCTGAATCAATCTGACCATCTTGATCAGAATTGATTTGACTATCTTGATCTGAATCAATTTGACCATCTTGATCCGAATTGATTTGACAACTGATCCGAATTGATTTAACAACTGATCCGATGAAACAACTGGAAGCATCAATTGAACGTAATTCAATGACCAGTACAACTTATCATCAATTAAACGGGCCCATTACCCATTCAAATCAATTGGTTCTGTATTTATGACGTCAGAATAATAGGAGCCATAATTTGACTCCAAAGGGGGGGGATCCAAGTCGGTTTCCATTTCCATATCGGAATCAACCGGAGTCAACTCTTCCACTCTTCCTTGGTCCATTTCTATATCTCTGTCAAACCTCAAGGTGTCCCAGTACCTATAACCCAAATTCACAAACTCCGTAGTCAGGTCGCCTTTCTTTCTATATATCCTTGAAAGTTCAAGGCTATTCTCCTCCAATATAAGTCCCCAGAATTGTTCTTGGGTAACTCCATTTTCTAGCACAAGCTGGAGCATGCGCTCGTACGTGCGGACACGCTGAATATGACGTCCTATACCTGCGTTGTTGTACCTCTTTATGAATCGGTTGAACATGCGCAATGCCCACTTTTGAAACCGTATCACCACTAGTAGTCTGGGACTATACCATTGTATTACCTGGACTCTAGCCTTCTGCAATTCATTGTACTGCGACACAAGCTTCTCTACAATATATTCGTTGATTCCACCGCGGCTTCCTCCCGCATCGTCATCGCCCGTATTCAGAAATACTGGCATCTCAGGTATTGTATAGTCTGCACCTTCGCGAAAGAAGTGATCCCTGTGTTCCATGAACAGAACACTGGGTTTCTCTTCTTCTATCAGGAGATCTTCAAACAAGCTGTGGAGCTTGATTCGCTTGCCACGACTAATAAACTCGTCATCTTCAATGCCGTCACTAGTTCTAGCGTGTTTCCTGGATGTCATATGTTCATTGGGTTACCAATATACTTTTTTTTGTTGTGGTGTCAAACATGCCGCATTCCCGTGACTGCGTATTCGCTGCGCACAATCATTCACAGTTTAATTGCAGCCAGACAAAATGTGGTTGCAATTTTACTTGAAGCATACTGGAGTTGATACATAATGAGGAAAAGATACTGAGCCATACACAAAAGTTGCTGAGTGTACACAGACAAAAGATGTTGTGTCGAATACAGACAAAATATGCTGAGCCATACCCAAAATATGCTGAGCCATACCCAAAATATATGGAGCCATTCACAGACAAAAGATAGTGAGTTAACACATGAACAGAACTTACTGGGTTCTATGAATCATCAGAAAACGATATATTAACAGAACCATAGAGGTTCTTGAATTCACCATAACTGGCTTTTATTGCAATCGGTGTTTATTTACTTTCTAATACCCTTCTATTGAAAATAGTAGCTTCTATCTAGTGTGTAAAGTATACCAGTGCCTCAAACAGGCTTTAATCAGTGCTTCGAGTATACTAGCGCTTTAGTCATTACCGGCATCTCATACAAGTGGCCAATTATTATAACCAGAGCTACAAGTCAGATGAACAAACATTCTCTGAGGAAAGATACAACATTTTACTCGTTAATGTATATAATAATAAATAAATCTGACAGTTTACACAGTTTCTTCATTTATAGATGCAATACTTGTTTGAGAAGTTCCTCCATCATTTTCACCATCTTTGATAGTCAAGAGGTCGTTGCACATTTGGTCATAAATGGCCTTCATGGCACGTAAATCCTTGACTGACATCAGGTCAAAATCAACGTTGGCGTAGCGCGTGAGCTGGTCCATGTCAGAGTGCAAACCAGAGGTAGCAGGTACTGGTTTGGCTTTAGGCTTCACAACTGGCTGGTTAAAGTTGCTAAACCACTTGTCCATAATCTGTAAACTACTGCTTCTGTTGTCAAAATCTGGACCCTTGTTTGAGGATGAGTTATTTTCTGTTGAAGATCCAGTCTCCAATGAATGCAAAGACTCGGAAGACGTTTCCTTGTTGGCTCCATCCTTCGATTCATTATGGCTGAGTTTTTCTGTGCTCGGTATACGGTTGAATTGCTTTTCGTAAGTGAACTTTTCTTGTGTAAGCTTCTCATGAGTGGGTTTTTCTTGTGATTGGTTGTTGAGTTTGGTCATGAACTCGGTTACACCCGAGGTGAATTTGGATGTGATTGAGTTACGTTTCTGGTGAGTGTTCACGTTACTGCCATTTAAGGAGGCTGTTCTTGGTCTCGAAGGTACAGGTGAACGTCTATTTGTCAAAAACGTCAGTCTTGTTGGGGTGGTAGAAATATGGGAGGCTCCCTCTTCGGTAGATTCAGTAGTGGACAGTTCAGTCAATGAAAAAGTCTCTTCAAAAGGTGACTTGATTTGCAGAACCAGCACGGAGCCAATACGGCCCAAAATATTTTTCATCAAGGATAAGGTGTTTTCACTGTCATCGTTTGTGGAAGACAAAGAAGGAAATGTTTCGTGGATGGTTTTATTTCCATTCTTTTCGCTGTTTGAACGAGACCGGGTTTCGTTGAACTTGTTGTTCAACACGTTTAAAAGCGAGGACGATCTCGATCTTTGGGTTTGCTCTTCCCTTTCCTTTTGAGCATTGATTTCTTCAGCGAGTTTCCCATCAGGCAATTGGAAGTGGGATTCCATTTCCTCCTCCACCAAGCTTGAAATGGAGTGTATCAAAAACTTGTTTGAGAACTGGGACGATACATCTTCTTCTGATGAGGACGAGTTCGATGAGGTTTCCCCCTCGTTTGCAGTGTTTGAGTTTGCCGGGATTTCTCCATGGTTTGCAGTGTTTGAGGTTGCCGGGGTTTCCCCATGGTTTGCAGTGTTTGAGTTTGCCGGGGTTTCCCCATTGTTTGCAGTGTTTGAGTTTGCCGAGGTTTTCAAGAGATCGGAAATGGTGACATCAGACAAATACGTGATGATTGCTTCTAAATTTGTTAGATAAAAGTTCAACTCACCGTAGTTCATATACGACTCCAACAAGTGTTGAACCAAGTCCTTATCGTTTGCGAAAAAATCAAATTCCTTTGGTAGCATCAGAGTATCGAGGGAAGCCGGGGTCAGGATCGACTCATCCAAGTTCAATAGTTCAAACAAATTGACTTTTTTATATTTATTTGCGAAAACCTTTGAGGACCTGTCCATAGGCACATAACTCGAGTTGACGTTCAAGTTGTACAACTCCACCTTATAAGGTTCCAAGATGTAAATGAAATTTTTGATAAAGTTGAAATTCAAGTACAAGTCGCACTTGTGGTTAAGTTTGTAAACCATCAAGTAAATCAATGTTGGTAACAAGACATCGTTATTCAAGTCTGATCCCTTAAAGCCATTAGCAATCAAGAGAGACATCAACTCCTTGTGCAATTTGACCATACAAATCAATTTTGACAAGGGCGTGATGCACAATTTCATATCGACAAGGTGTTTGTCTAGAGCGCGCACGTCCTCAAGAGAGTCGATAAACTGCACCAACTTGGGGTCCGCAGATTCCGTGAAGTTTTGGAACGAGAGCGAAGTTTGTTTGAGGGTGGCGAGTTTCTCCTCCAAAAACTCTTGGTATATGATATCCTTTTGGTCAAAGCAAAAGATCTTGTCGTATAATGTAGTTTCATCTCCCTGCTGTGTAGAGTTGAAGAGTTTCAACTGTTCTCGTTCAATCGTTTCGTACATCACAAGAAACTTGTAGTAGTTAAACACACGCAACTGGTATAATGCATCTTCGTCGTCGCGCTTCAATAATTTAATTGATGAGGAACTATAATTGGCGATCGCAAGTAAATAGTCATACACCTTGGGATGATCTCCAAAGCTCTTGGATCCTGCAATCAAGTGTTTCTTCACAGACTTGGACCCGATGATCGTATTGAGCACAACACAGTACAAATCACGGTAGTAATATTGGAACAACTGCGAAAGCTCCTTAAGCGTTAAGGGGGCCTGGTATCTGGGCTCCTTCAAATACTTTATAAACATCTCCCCTAAGGTACACGCATTAGGTGATGCGTCCTCAAGTCCCAGCACCTCCTCCTTCAACACATCGAGAAGCGGGTACCGCTGTTTGATTGTCATGTCCATTTCGTTCAATCTCCAATTCTCACTACCAACTATGCTTTCTTACGCTTATATATATTTTTGGATCTTTTTGCTTTTTTTCTATGGCTGTGCCTTAACTTTGGTTTCTTTTTTTCTACTTTATTTTTTTTTTTTTTTTGACAAATGACTCTCTTAACTTCCTTCATACTTGTTTTAGTTGTGTAAAAGATTTGGATCTCGATATCAGCATACACTCAAGGTGGAATGGTAGGGAAAACTCTACATTTTTGCGTGTTTGCACTTTGGTTTCATTATAAGGGGTAGAGGTATACTTTGTCCACAAGTTCCCGTATTTTTGTCTGGGATCAGACGGGCATTAATGGTGGAGATTCTTAATTTGTAACCAACCGGAACAGCATTAAGAACAAGAGCTGACAATAGAGATGGCACTAGTATTGCACAAGCCGACGATCAACAAGATACAGAAAACAAACCAATTTGAAGACTGTTTGCCGACCCCAAGCACCCCTTCACGGAGTATATGCATGTTAAGCATTGGATATTCAAGCACATTTTGTATGTGGATTTATTTCCGGGAAGGTGATATTTATGCTAAAAGCTCATTGGCCAACTAGTTGCATCGCATAGATCTCCTCAAGAAGAGGTGCGTTTGGGCTGAGCTGGTTTGTCGGAATCCTTAATAGGTTTTAAGGGATCGCCCCTTTCGAGGAGACTCCCCCTTGCACACAAATATCAAGGATTTCAGACGGACTTTTGGTATTGGGGAGATGCATAGAGTGGAAACTGAGCCTCGAATTTGAAGATTATACTCGAGATTCTTATCTTGTAGTGTGGATCAGGGGAACCCTACAAGGTGTGCTGTGTGCACTCCACATTTACCCGGCTTTGAAAAATGAGTATAAAAGGCATCTCAGAAAAATTTTTTTTTAATTATTTATAAAGAAGATATATGAGGAACAAGAACATATGAAGAACTTAATGAACAATACATAATGAACAAATGAAGAACATAATGTACGTAAGAAACACAAAAATAGTTGTTGGGGATGAAAACCTAACTCAGCTCACTCAGAGTTTTAACGATGCTGATAACCTTTCCTATAACAATCATCATTTTACTGATAACAACTGATTCCATTTTATTAGATGAATATTTACTAACTTCGATAGCTTTTGAGTTTTTTTTTTTGATTTTTCTCAGTAAAGGTTGAATTATTTAGGTCTCAAATGAGGACTCTTTGGTCAATAGCTCTTCAGTATTTTTTTCTCAGGAAAGGTTAGTTATTTAGATCTCAAAGGAGGACTCTTTGGTCAATAGCTCTTCAGTATTTTTTCTCAGTAAAGGTTAGTTATTTAGATCTCAAAGGAGGACTCTTTGGTCTAAGTTCTTCGATCTCGTTTGTTTGAGGAACGAGGAAGTGTGCATTTGTGCCGTGTTTGTATTTAACTGTAGACTTTTGGTATAATTCTTGATGGTATCTTTTAATGTTGAAGTTGTCCACGAGGACATCGGGCCCCATAATCACCCAACCCTTGCGCAATCTAAGAGGCTGGTCGAAGCCTATCTTGGATGGCACAATGTGTAATCTGCGATTGGAGTTCGAAAAGTTTTCGGTAACCTTGTAGATGGAATCTGGGGTTGCATTGTTATACTTTTGCTCCATTGGCGACTCGATTTGCAAGTCTGTATCGACATTACAGTGTATCAAGTCTGAATCTGTAGAACGGCGAACAGTACCTGTTATGCACATCCAGCAGTGCCACTGCTGCTTTGAAAAAAGCGAGTTGTCTGTTTCCTCGCACCCTTTGGGGTAATATGGCGAGTCTTTATTCATAGGTAAAAAAATCAACTCTTCCGATCTACGGAATTTCTTGTTGAAGTTGTCATTGTTCAATAACGTGGTCAACTCTTGTATCTTACGGGTCGTAGCCCATATAAACAAAAATCCAGGCCTAGCACATAACAAGTTCATTGGTAGGTTGAGCAAAATTGGCATGATAAATTGATTTTCCACAAGCGCACCAATCATAATCACGTCAAACTTCACGTCCGCTCTAACCCATTGGTTTAACGTGTCGACTATTTTGTTTGTTTGTACCCTGACACCGTACGGCTTGACTGCATGCAGCAAAACTTGCTCTTGTTTGGCCTCATGCAACCTCGTAAGCTTGGGGTAGCCTTCCGCAGATTCAACAGAGTTTCGTATATACTCTATCGGTAATCGGCCTGTGTGTATATAATTGTCTGAATAATCATTGTCCTCAAACCGCATGCTCGCCCGTGGACGCTTAATGGGTGACGTATCTGGCGAAGAATTTTCAACCCGCTCCTCCTCCTCCTCTTCCTCCAACTTGGGGCCTTCCTTGGCCGTCTCCATATACGGAAGTTTCGTATTGCTAGCCCGCATCCCGTACTTCTTATACACATATTGTCTCTTTTTAACACTGTTGTTGTCAAGAACAACTGGTTCTAAACGCTCAGTCATAGTTATCTAATTAATTTGTGTTTCTCATCTTTTGGCTGCCAATTTATACACAAAGATTATGTGTTATTTTTATGTGGAGTTTTGTTTCATCAGATTGCATCCTCTCACTGCGCTTTTTTTTTTTTTGTTGGCTGCAAAACAAAAGCAGGACACGCCGCCCAGTATGAGAGAGTTATTCAGCGTACTATCGCCTTTCAGGGAATCAGCAATACTGCAGAAATCAAGTGGATTAGATACACAGCTCATTCTGGTCGAATCTTCATCAGCTACAGGTGTAGCCGCCGCTGCTGTCGCTGCCACCACCACCAGATCAAACAACAACCGGCAGGATGCGTATGTTTCAAAGTTGAGCAAACAAGAAGAATTAAGGGCAAGGCTTGATGATGTACAGATTGCATTAAAAAAGCTTCATGTATGTGTATGTTTTACATTTGGTCCAAGAGAATTACTAACAAAAGGAGAATGGAGTGCAGTGTGATGGCGACCAAGCAGACGTCTGTAGCTTGAAAGATATAACTATGCCCAGTGTCATGAACGATATTACACCCAGTGTCATGAAAGATATTACGCCCAGTGTCATGAACGATATTACACCCAGTGTCATGAAAGATATTACGCCCAGTGTCATGAAAGATATTACACCCAGTGTCATGAAAGATATAGCGATGCCCATACAGAAACGCCAGAGCGAGTCGATGATAAAACTTTGCCAGAGTAAGTTGGATGTCTTCTTGTTGCTTTTGACCTATGCGGATGAATCCGAAATGCTTATGCTTATAAAAGAAGACTTCTACCTCAATTTGGCAAGTGTTCAAACTATTGTGCAAGTTCCGGATTTGTTTAACATCCAGAAAGAGCATCTCAAACAATTGATAAACTTTATGCTTCTCGCACCTGTCGGGTGCGGAACATACGAAATGTCGATTCTAACCCGAATACCGCATATTTTGGAAACTTATTTGAGCATATACTTACTGTATGATCGATTGGTACACTTCCATAGATTATTCTTGAAAAGGTGTCTTCATAACATCACAACCATCTTGAAAAGGCACCCGTTTTTATTGAACGTGTGGATGCTAGACGCCATGAAAAATGATCGTTTCCACCTCTTTTCGATATCCTTGGATCTAGTATTTGCATTCAGAGAAGATGAGTTTCATGATCAGTTGGTGAACATAGTCTCCCTCACCAAAAATAGTCTGCAATTAGCGTTATGGATCCAGAAATCGTGCGCCGCGAGATGCTTTGTGAAATCATTTACCCTGTCGTATGACAAAGCATTACAAAACCCCAAAAATGCAACAGATATTTTCCAAGAGGAATTGAACATCACTTTTGCGTCGCATCTAGATTTGTTTTTCCGCTTTGCCTTATCTTCTAGTAAGGATTTGAGGGACTTTTTGTTTGAGCAATTGGAGTCAAAGTTTATCAATCTCATTCTTGGATCGTCTCTTAGTTTATGTTCACTTCAGTTTATGTCCATGCTTGTTCGTTGCATGAGTGCATTTCCTGAATTGAACTTTGAATTGGAGAAAACATTGAAAAATGAGCTTTGGGTCGATCATGTGGATAGGTTCATTGAAACCAACATTGGAACCAAGGAATTGCTTTTAATATTAAGTGATTTGACCCACTCGACAAATATGATTGAAATCCTCTTTGGTGCAACAATAAAGTCATCCCCGAGTACTGTCACGGGTATAGTTGGTAATTACGACCTTGAAACTCTCACGGTTAAGGCTATGAAAATCAGTGACTATAAAACTGAAATGGTAACCAATTTGCTTATTGAAATATGCAAAAGTAGAATACCGGTTCCTAGAAATTCGGAATTTTGTGAGGCCAATAGCATGTCCTCGCTACTTTTGCTTTATTGGTTTGAATTCTTCAAGAACGATTTGATTGAAAACACTACTCTAATCAATCTTACAAACAAGCTCTTGGAGAACTTTAATTTGTACGCAAACTTGAAGTTTAGAATGATTATTGATTTTTTATTTGAAGCCTATTTCCATTATTGCCAGAGATTAAAGCATTGGAATGTTCTCAACCTGGATACAAGCAATTTCAGCTGCCAATACTATGTTGCAAAGTCGGATCTAGTTGAAGATTTGTCGATGAAAATTATTACTCAGCAGAGTATAGTTCATTCACGCTCGCCGCACAACTTGCGATTCAGTCACTTATCCACCAATATGGCGAAATTCAAAAGGTTTTACCTCCACTTGTACCTCTCGTGTAAGTGGAGGACAACATTGTTCAAAAACAAAATGGTCAATGAGATACCACCGGGGGATAACTGAAAGGTCAATTTATAATAAAATAAAAATAGAGAACTACTATATTCCTTGGTGCTACCGCTGTTAAATTTTATCTATGCATTGTGCAAACACTAGGGTATGTATATTAACTAATGGTGAGCATTTCTAATATAGTCAATCAAAACCTTTTTGTGCAATACGCCGTAAAACTTGCCATCACGAAGTAATACAATCACTCGGTTACCTATTTTGTCAAAAATGAGATGAGCCAAAGCGAGTTCACTATTATAATTGAGGAAAATGGGCGATTGATCAACAAATTTGTACAACAGTATCAATTCTTTCATTGTATTTTTGAGGTCACGGTGAAGTTCTGGAATCGATCCATAGTTGAAATAGTCTGTTTGTGAATGCATAATGTCTCTGAAGATCAACTGATTCAACGTTTCGTGTTGTTTAATGATAGGGGAATCCTTTGGGTATAAATGTCCATCTTTTGGTATGACACGGCAGTATAAATCATCCATGACATTTGCTTCTTGAATGAAGTGTGCAATATTATCAAGGCATAGTTCCAAGTCGGAAAAGAACAAAAGACCGACACAAACATTGTCCTTAATGAAAGGAATACAACCGTCGAGCAAATGTTTAGAGGCCAAAAGCACAAATTTGGAACGCAAAACAGATGTAGAGACATACGGCGACTCACTGACGTCTATAAACAAGGCCAGGTCTACGGCTGTGTCGACTTCATTGAGAAGGGCATTTGTAACTTCTGATGGATCTAACAGGAGACTGTTTGCAGGAGGGGAAGGAGGTATGACTTGAGGGGACTGTTTTAGTTTTGAGCCATCACCGATGATGTCACCAGCGGTGACAAATGGGTCTATTGCTTCATTTTCAGCCATCATGAATGGGAAGTCGTTCTGGATGAGCAAAGCTTCATACAAGGAGTTTTTCTCTAGATAGCTTCCGGACCAGTTAGCAACTGCGATAGCAATGGAAATGGGGAGAACATAAGTGTAAGAGCTAGTTAATTCGAAGAGTATGGTGACCAATGTGATATTCATTCTTGTGACACCGGCCATAAAGGCACCAGCACTAATCATGGAGTAAATACCAAAGTCGACACATTCATCTTTTGAAGAGCATACCAAGCTCATAATGCCTGCCTTGGAGCCAGAGTGCGACATATTGATCCACTGAATGAGCATTGCGACGATTCTTCCATAGAGGGCACCTACCACCATGGATGGAACGTATATGCCGCAGGGTAATTTGAGGCCAAAAGTTACAAAAGTCAACAATATTTTTACTGCAAGGGCCAAGGCAAGGGAGAGGATCTCTTTTTCATAGGCGCTCTTAGTTTTTGGGCACAAGAGTCTATCCAAGCCGGAGGTGTAGCATGGTGTAGCTAAGTCAAGTACCAATTCCAGGGAAGCCTGTTTTGTGTAAGGGTTCCAAAAGGTGATTACACCTGTAAGCAAAGCGATGAGAAACACTTCAAAGAGAGGTTTGTTACGGATGAATCTGCGATTTCTGAATTGTTTTGGCCACCAGCCCACAAACTTAACGAACATTGCGCCAAACACTCCGCCTGAGATGCCGATAGCGACGAAAAAGAGGAGTTCTACTGGTCTCCAGTCCGAGGTGTACTTCAATTCAAAAAGAACAGTTTTGCCTGTTCCGTAAGGATTCAAGAATTTAAGGAACAAAGTTGATATAATTGCACAAAAGAAGATTTGGAACAATTGATGAGAGGGTAAGTAGTGGCTGATTTCCTCTAAGATGAACATGACTCCACCTAAAGGGGAGCCAAAAGCGAGTGCGACGCCCGCAGAGGCACTCGCGGACAAGATTTGTTTTTTCAATGCTTCGTTAGAGTAAATGTGAGGGAAGTAACGGGAGATGATATTACCGACTGACGCGGCCAAGTGGACATAAGGCCCTTCTTTGCCGAGGGACATACCTGATGCTATAGCGAGAACCAAGGTGACTGTTTTCGCAAGCAAGGTGTAAGTACCTAAGAAACGGCGAATGACAAACCCACTCAAGATTGTTTTAACTTCTGGAACGCCCAGACCGCATGCGGTGTACATGACTCTATCGGACAGGGAATCTGTTATTTTAGTCAGGAGGGTGACCAAGCATGCTACCAATGCCAAAGATACGGAAGCGGCTACGTAGATGACAAAGTCTAATTTGATGATTGGATAGTCATTGAATACGGATGACCACGAAACCCATTGAGGGCACGACTCTTCTTTTGTAGTGAAGACATAGCCCGACTTGAACAAGTTGAGTGAGTTTAATGTATTTGCCGCAAAGTCCGCGCTTGAAGCTACGCTAGTATTGTCTGCACAGCACAGGATTTGGCTTTGTGCCCAGTTGGTCTTACAATATCCGTGTTTCACACCGACAAGGACGATTTCAAACTTATCGATTAGAAAGGCGATGATTGCGAACACAAAGGAGATAATAACGATCAACGCCCATTTCCCGAACACATAGTAGATTTTGGTGTATAGGGAGATTGGGGACGAGTGGGTTTGTCTTTTTGCGGAGATTGGGGAGGTTTGTTTCTTTGCGGAGATTGGGGACAGGTGTGTCTGGCCCTCCGCGGAGTATAGGGACGAGTGCTCTGCAGAGATCCACTTGTTGTGTTCCAACTCGTAGTTCAACTTGTTTGTGCTGAGGAACGCGCGGGCCCAGTCAATTGTTGTAAAATCGTTGTAGAAGTTACGCATGGTGTACCACGTATCTCTAGTGATCATCCGGGACGAAGAGAGGAACGAATGGTTGGTTGATGTGGGGAAGAGGTCTTCATCAGGGGTGTTTGCGTGCGTGACATGTGCTCTAAGTATAGGAGACGTTATTTGGAGGAGCCCAGTCGACTTGCGGCTGGTAAGCCTGTGGGTGTCTGGCCGAGTCTCTTTCATATACCTACTCCTCTTTTTAATAGCCCCAGAAACGATTGGCAAAAAAGGTAAACAAAAAAATGCCTCTTGATGACAGCCACACAATACGTGGAGCCAAGAAGGTTTAGGCGGTGGCCACTCCAGTCGCCTACAATTGACCCACAGGGCCATCGCCAGGCGTTGCTTCTAGTCTCTACATGGATACCAGTCTCCACTCCCGCACCTCCATCTATGGACTACCACTGGTCTTGTTAGCAGAGTGGCACAGATGATCGGCTTTGTGGCTTGTTTTTTGTTTTTTTTTGATCCCGGCTTATGTCAACCCCCTACAAAAGTATGTAATCAATCCACGGCTCGTATACCGTCATCGATCCAGGATCAATGGAAAGTTCCGTGCATTGTTAATGTACATCATTAGTGGTACGCCAAAATAACAGAACCTTCTTCGTTTCATATATTTGTTTCGTTGATGGTTTCATTTCTACGATACTCGGCGGTTTCGTTGGGTACCTTCTTTGTGTGGGTTCTAGAAGACCGACGATTATCACCCTCTTTTCGAGACCCGTGAATGCTATGTGTTCACTTTTGTTCCCTTTTGTTCACATTTGCTACATTTGTCCACTTTTGTTCACTTTTTCTCCTTCACAATCTATGGCACTTTTACCGTTATAGCGTGCACTTTATGGTTTCGTGATATTTGGTGAATTTTTCGTGATATTCAATGGTTTTTTCGTGATATATGATGGTTTTCGTTATATTTGATATTTTTAGGGGTATTTGATAAATTTCTGGCTTGGACATTTTGATATCGTTGGTTAATTTTTGGCGTTATTTGTTCCGGTATTTTCCTCAAATCAATTATTTTTTTTTTTTGTTTTTTGATTTAGGCTCCGGTGATCGCGCACCTTTTTGTAAGCAACGAATTTCTACTGGCTGAGGGGAAAACGTACCGAGTATATGGGGAAAAAGTCCCCTCATTATTGAAAAGTATATAAAGGGCGAAGAAGTAGCAAGATGGGGAAAAAAAAGCATAGTATACATAATGGCCAAAATCAGTGTAGCAAACCCTATCGTCGAAATGGACGGTGACGAAATGACTAGAATCATCTGGCAATTTATCAAGGACAAGTTGATCCTTCCATACCTTGACATTGATTTGAAGTACTATGATTTGGGAATGGAGTACAGAGACCAGACCGACGACAAGGTGACTACTGATGCTGCTGAGGCTATTCTCAAGTACCAAGTTGGTGTTAAGTGTGCCACCATCACGCCAGATGAAGCCAGAGTGAAGGAGTTCAACTTGAAGAAGATGTGGCTTTCACCAAACGGTACCTTGAGAAACATTTTGGGCGGTACTGTTTTCAGAGAACCAATTGTCATTGACAACATTCCACGTATTGTTCCATCCTGGGAGGAACCAATCATCATTGGTAGACACGCCTTTGGTGACCAATACAAGGCTACTGACTTGGTGATCCCACAAGCTGGTGAATTGTCGCTTGTTTTCAAGCCTGCCGACGGTCTGGCCCCACAAGAAATCCCAGTATACAAGTACGACGCCCCAGGTGTAGCAATGGCCATGTACAACACTGACCAGTCGATTACTGACTTTGCCGAATCCTCCTTTAGATTGGCCTTGGAAAGAAAGTTGAACTTGTTCTCCTCCACCAAGAACACCATCTTGAAGAGATATGATGGTCGTTTCAAGGACATCTTTGAAGGCTTGTACGAATCAAAGTACAAGAAACTGTTCGACGAGGCTGGTATCTGGTACGAACATCGTTTGATCGACGACATGGTTGCCCAAATGTTGAAGTCAAAGGGTGGCTACATCATCGCCATGAAGAACTATGACGGTGATGTCCAATCCGATATCGTTGCCCAGGGTTTTGGCTCTTTGGGTTTGATGACTTCGGTCCTTATGACCCCAGATGGAAAGGCTTTCGAGGCTGAAGCTGCTCACGGTACCGTTACCAGACATTATAGACAACATCAACAGGGTAAGGAAACCTCCACAAACTCAATCGCTTCCATCTTTGCTTGGACTAGAGGTATCATCCAAAGAGGTAAGTTGGACAACACCCCAGAAGTTGTCAATTTTGGTGAATTGTTGGAAAGAGCAACCATCGAAACTGTCTCCAAGGACAACATCATGACTAAGGACTTGGCTTTGGCCCAAGGTAAGACCGACAGATCTTCCTACGTCACCACCGAAGAATTCATCGACGGTGTCAAGGCTAGATTGGACAAGTTGTTGGCTTGATTTATTTATTCCCGCGTTTCTTGTAATAAATGTAACCTTATCGTCTTGTAGTTTATATCTCTCATGCTCGGGTGGGATCTGATGATCTTGTGATCTGATGCTCTGAAGCTCTCATGCACTCCACACTTACCATACTCTATATTCTCATACTACTCTCATACTCCATTCTCGTACTCTATTCTCATACTACTCTCATACTCCATTCTCGTACTCTAATCTCATACTACTCTCATACTCTTTTCTCATGCTCTCCATACACACTTGCATCCACTTGGTCTACTGCGACTACTTTCACTGTGCACTTTTCAGTCTCTTGCAATTGATGTCAATTTATTCCCCACAATCATATTGAGATTATAAGCTTCATCCATGAGATCTACACTTGGCACAAATGCAGCTGTATCTAATCTCGGCGATCGATCGGCTGGAAATTCTTGCCGAGTACGGTAATTATCACAAGCAAGATTTTTATTTAAGCCTTGACTTGACGCAATTTAAGCTGTCGGTGGTTCTGGTCTATGAGTTTGGGGTATCTTGTCAAGTCCACGGGAATGCCATCAACTCGAGCGGTTGATGATTGATAGACATGGTGATGGGCATGGTGATGAACATGGTGATGAACATGGTGATGAGCTTGGTAATGAATGGTGATGAACTCGTTGATGACAAGTCTATTGATTATTCCTTGATCATCCCATCGATCATGTCATAGATCATATCAGCGATGAATGCACTAACCATTGACAGCCCAATGGTGGAGAAGCTGCGGAAGAATTAGTCGTGTTTTGTACAAAAAGATGGTTAAAGGTGCGACGAAAAGAGAATAGCAGAAAAGCGAAAGAAAACACAAGATGAACGTGGGATCGATTTTAAATAACGACTCGCCCCCTAGTGGAAAGGAAGGAACCCCCAATGGAGGCGAACAGGGTGTCGATGCGCCCGGACAGCATCAGAGGCACTCAATTACGAACATTTTGAATGACGCACCAACCAGCCAAGAGGCCCGAAGCAAAACCAATTCGATTGTAGACATCACCAATGACCAAGACGTGGACATTACCACAGGCAAGCAGACGGGCATTAACGTGAGCCGCAAGTCGAGTGTTAGCAACGCCGATTCGTCGCCAGCACGCATAAATCAGGATATCAATCTGAGTGATAGCAGTGCGCCGGGACTGCCCCATTTCGAAGAAGATGACTTTGAATCTGATAAGGAGGAAACAAAACAAGAGACTCCGCAGCAAAAGAGTGCACAAGTGATGCAGAAAAGAGAACCTGTACGCGTGAACTCACCCACTACTGAGCCCAAGACCCAAAGAAACAGTGTACAAGGAGATAAAGAGCTTGAAAAAATCAAGCTGATAAAGAGGAAACCAAGAAGATATGAGACACCACCGATCTGGGCACAGGAGTACCGACCACGTGGCCGTAACAACCGTCACCAGCAAGACCGTATCAATGGGCCAGCTGAGACCAACGGGTATTCGTCGATGCCATACCAGAGTATATTAACAGACAAGAGGATTTTAAACAACACAACCACCCCCAGTGTTGATCTTGAGTGCAGTGTTACTGGAATCATTCCGACATCGCTGATGATCAAGACTATTTCAAGTTGGATATTTGCCAATTTCAAGAACATCCCGGAAGAAAACAGGCGGTTTGTTGAGTTGGAGCTCAAGTTTGGGAGAATTATAGACAAGAGTTTTGGAAAACGTTTAAAGCTTGATATCACCACCGAGTGTATTTACATGAACCAGAATAACAATACATTTTTCGATATGCAGATTGAGGAAGTTGCGTGGTTGGATATCCAAAAGTTTTTCCTGGAATTGGAGAACAGCTACCAGATTGAGCTCAAGAGAATGAAAAATAGTTCCAAGAAGCCCAAGAGAAAGTTCAACACCTTGGACTCGGACATGACAGACAGCTTTTACGATATCGGCGACCGTAATACCAAAAAGAAATCTGTGAGGGTGTCCAAGGATAACACCTTGGACCCACCCCGTTTTTCCGCCATAGAAAAACAGCGTATTGCGGATTTGTATGTGTACAACCCTTCATGCATATACGATCTCCGGTTGTCGTTGTCACTTGAAATGCCTGTACCAGAGGAGTCCATCGACTCGTTGATGGCCAGAAACACACCGCGCTTGGTGCGTGAGAAAAAGCGTAATCTGTGGGTGCACGCCCCTACAATCACTAGATTTGATCTTACAAGGGTTTTCATCCCATTGGAACTGAAAAATAAAACAGGAAAAACTATCGTAACACAGGAGAAGAAACTTGAGGTCGAATTGGAAGTGGATACCTTGGAGTTATTTAATGCAATCGAAAAGGTTGAAAAGGGTACTGATGTCTTTAGATTCGAAGAGTTGGTCGAAGTGTTTATGAATAACTCTAGAGTATTAAACAACAGGGTTTCTGCTTTGGCTAGAAACGACGGC
This sequence comes from Kodamaea plutei, assembly GCA_030705055.1. Classification (NCBI taxonomy): domain Eukaryota; kingdom Fungi; phylum Ascomycota; class Pichiomycetes; order Serinales; family Debaryomycetaceae; genus Kodamaea; species Kodamaea plutei. Next base: position 26,366 of record JANIWJ010000056.1, on the reverse strand, counting down.
CCATAAAGCTATATAGCAATGTAATTATAATGTACAATATCCATCTTTTCTCCCAGCCTGAATCTGACCGTTTCTTGAGGTTAACCAACCATTGAGAAGCGTTTTTGACTTCTTAACCGGTATCTGACCGTTTCTTGGGGTTAACCAACCATTGAGAAGCGTTTTTGACTTCTTAACCGGTATCTGACCGTTTCTTGAGGTTAACCAACCATTGAGAAGCGTTTTTGACTTCTTAACCGGTATCTGACCGTTTGTTGAGGTTGACCAAACCTGAGAATTTAGCGTTTCATGTGGTGCGGATAAAGAACACGAGAAAAAAATTGGCGATTAAGCGATGTTGTTCTTGTTGGCGATAACGTTAGCAGTGATATTAGCTGGAGTCTATGGAGCTATCGTATTGTTCTCGCACCAGCCGCGTCTTTCTGTTGCGTCTGAAGGCAAGTACACTACGAATGATGGATCAAAGGAAAGGTTTGAATTGCCAGTCCGGATAGGTTCACAAAGTGAGTATGTTGACCGTGGGATTGATCTCAGTATTGTCATTCCATGTTACAACGAGACACAGAGGCTTGGGAAGATGTTGGACGAGGCTGTTGAATACTTGAAGACCTCTAGTCTCAAGTATGAGATATTGATTGTTGACGATGGATCGAGTGACGGGACGGCAGAGTATGCGATTTCCAAGGCCAACGAGCACAAGATGGCAGCACACACCTTGCGTGTTGTACAATTGGCCAAAAACAGAGGTAAGGGTGGAGCTGTTACACACGGTGTATTACATTCGAGGGGCAAGTGGATCTTGTTTGCCGATGCCGATGGTGCAACCTGGTTTCCAGATATCGAAAAGCATATTGATTATTTCACCAAGAATGATTCTTCTGCGCGCATAGCCATTGGTTCGCGTGCGCACATGGTCAACACCGATGCCGTGGTGAAGAGATCATTTATCAGAAACTTTTTGATGTATGGGTTGCACACATTGGTGTTTGTATTTGGCATCAGAAATGTCCAAGATACCCAATGTGGATTCAAAATGTTCAACTATGAATCTGCCAAACAAATCTTCCCGCACATGCACACAGAAAGATGGATCTTCGACGTTGAAATCCTCCTTCTTGCTGAATTACAGGGTATCCCAATAAAGGAAATCCCAGTAAACTGGAAAGAAATCGATGGTTCAAAAGTCAACTTGGCTAAGGACTCCATAGATATGGCCATTGATTTGGTGGTCACTAGATTGGCATATATCTTGGGTATATACAAGTTGGATGAGTGTTCAAGATTGTCCAAAAAGAATGCTTAATATTATATAGAGTTAGACCATGTACGTGAAATATTTTCAAAGTGTATTTTCTTTTAGGTGACCACGGTTCTATACTCAAATTGAGAGCCTAGTTTCTCTGATGCTGGTTTTTTAAACTGGCTCGTGTATGCTGGTTCTTTAAACTCGTTCTTTTAAGTTGATTCTCGTTTAAAAAACCGATAGTCGTTTACGACACTGAGGTTTACGTTGTGGTTGGGGTTTCTCAAGAAGGTTACATGGAATTCCCATTGTAGATGCTATAGCATTTTTAACATATTGGCATTCTCAGTATGACTACTGGAAATTTAGCAGTGGGAATGTCATTATGAAAACTCCTATATGAATTTCCTTATGCTATCTTCTCATTGATTTCTCATTATGGCAATATAATTCCCATTATAGTTACTATAATTCTCTGCTAAATTCTTCACATTGGTTTTAATTCGCATTATACCACTAGGAAATTCACGTTATATTGACATAGAATTCTCACTATAATTAATGCAACAGTAAATTCTTGCTATAGCCAATGGAACATCTCAATGCGGTAGAATTTCTTATTATTCCCAATATGAGATATGTTAACACTTAAAATTCTCGTTATACTCAATGGGTATTTCTGGTTTATATCGTATATATTATAGTTATATTGTGCAGATTCTACTTTATGATATAATTATATTGTGCAGCTTCTACTTTATGATATAATTATATTGTGCAGCTTCTACTTTATGATATAATTATATTGTGCAGCTTCTACTTTATGATATAATTATATTGTGCAGCTTCTACTTTATGATATAATTATATTGTGCAGCTTCTACTTTATGATATAATTATATTGTGCAGCTTCTACTTTATGATATAATTATTTTGTTTCAATTCTAGATTATGTAAATTCTAGATTATGTAAATTTTAGTTGTATGGTATAATTATATTGTGCAAATTCCAGATTATGGTAAGTACAAATTAAGTCAATAGGTGCTTGTTCTATGTCGTAAAACTTTAGCTTGTAGAAAATACCATTAGGCGAAGAAAAAATTCTTACTGGGATATTTTTATAGGTGCAAATCGTCCCAAAACGGTGCGATGGTCAAAAATGAAATGATTATTCAGTAAACGAGTATAGCTTTTTGAAATGGAGAAATAAATTAGAAATTCTGCTGCAAGAACATTAGTCTTTCTGGTTCCTGGTTTAGTGAATTTTGAAGTCATAGAGGAGTGCTTTCAAGCAAAAGACAGTCTTAGAAAAGCTAACAACGCCAGAGTATGCCAGATTGTATAGATAAGAAAATTTGATCATGCACAAATGAGTCAAAATCACAAACCCGACGCTAACATGAAAGCAATGTTAAAGGATTACTCTACATAAAAAAGAAGAGAGAGATAGAGAGAGAGGTATATATATAGAGAGAGAGATAGATAGATATATATATAGAGAGAGAGAGATAGAGAGAGAGAGAAAAGTGCAAATCATAATACATATTTGTAAACCTTTTTATGATTAAACACATGGGACACCAGGGAATGTCTCCAAAATATGTTTACGAAGTCCAATACATAGCTGGTGCTGTATATAAAACAGAGTACAAAAGAAGAAATCAAAAGAAATCAAAGGACTCAGATTGATCTGTAAGGAGATAGATTTTCTGACCTCATACAGGAACTCAGTACAGTTGGAGAACTTTCCAATGTGGTAAGTGGACGCTAATCAAAGGATCTTAAAAGGAGTAGTAGACAAAACAACCTTACCACGATCGACGATATCTAATCCAGCCACCCGAAGATCTAAGCCAGGAGCAGATTTGGTGATAAGCTTTTGTGGAGAACATGAGTGAGGCTTTAACAAAACCTAAAAGGGTGCAGTATAAGGCGTGTTCACGTTCTGATATTGTGAGATAATCAACATATTAGTAATTCCCATAACACAATGCATCTCGTTTACATTTTTAAATTTGCATGTCTGTACGGCATCGTCCAATAAAAAGAAATCGAGAAAATGAATAGATACACCACAACCCATATTGGTGGTGTATACAAGAAAGTGTTCCCAACAGTGTAGCGATCTACAGCGTTACAATAAGGATCCCAAGAGCGTTACCCAATCAGATTAGCTGGTTTCCCGGTTCTCCAGATGAGTCCATTAAGAATCGTCTGGAGAGAAGTTAGTACCTTTTTTTTTTTTTTCTCTTGTATATAACCACCTCTTTTCTGCAAAAAAGTAACCTTTACAGATCATGGGAAGCTTGAGTAAGCTTGAAGTAGTGATGAGCCCCGTGCTAGCGATGATGAACTGGCGTCGTTTTAGCCATACGAAGCTAATGGTGGCAGCGATGGTACTTTGTTTGACGTTAACTGCGATGATCTTCATGCACCAGCCCAGTGATCCATACACACTAATCAGCCATCAAGACACACTTCGCAAGGCACTTCAGGGTCTTGATAAAACTGAGGCGGATCCCATAGCGTACATCCAACAGCATATACAGGACGAGCTCACAACCAAGCTCTTCAAGTCGATAGCGTCCATAGACAGCATTCTCGCCAACATGGAAGCCAAGTATGCCTCGAAGAACCAAAAGCAGATTATGCAGCACATTTCTAACGAGTTGATTAAGCAATCAGGCCAGATTCCAGCTAGCAAGATTATGGATAACATAGAAAATGATCTCATGAGCAAGTACCACCAGACTGCTTATTATGATGATCTCTTGGAATATATCATTGTGCGTAACAAACCAACGTGTGACGACTTGCATGAAAAGGGTAACATTGGGGGTATTTCATTCAACAGTGTCCACGATATCAAGTTCTCGCGCGAATGGCTCTCCAAAGATCGTGTGGAAGTTAGTGCTGAGCAGTTTGAAAACTTGCAAATGCACCACGATAACGTTGTCAAAGCTATCAAACAACTCCCGCCACCCCCCGAACGTTTCGCCAGCGGCGACGGGATTGTCATCAACGGTGGTTCCAAGTACCTTCTTGGTGCATTGACTGTCATAGGCCAAATTAGAGAATTGGGCTCCGTGCTACCTGTTGAGCTTGTGCTCACGTACGAAAACGAGTACGATGCCCAAATTTGTGACAAGTTGTTACCACGACTTAACGCAAAGTGTGTTATCGTTGAAAGATCCATCAGCCGCACACTCATCAAAAAACTCAACTTGGAAACATTCCAGCTCAAAATCTTGGGTTTGCTTGTCTCCAGTTTTGACAACACCATCGTCTTGGATGCAGACAACTTCCCAATAAAGAACCCAGACCTTTTGCTAACCCAAAAGGTGTTCTTGGACAACAAGTTTGTTTTGTGGCCAGATCTCTGGCACAAGGGTACTTCACCACACTACTACGACATTGCCCGCTTCGAGAGCGGTGAAGTATACGGAAGACTGGGTCTCGCAAACGATTGGAGCTTTGACGAATACATGAAAAAGGACAAAAACAAAGATGTCGGTATCCACGACTTGGCTGGTATGCCTCCCCCCATGGGTGCTGAAACTGGCCAGATTGTGTTCTCCAAGCGTGAGCGCTTTAGATCGTTTATGTTGACGGTATACTATAACGTCTATGGCTTCAGTCACTATTACCAGTTGCTTTTCCAAGGTGTCTTTGGTAAGGGCGACCGTGAAACATTTGTTCCAGCATTGCATGTCATGAATGAAGCTTACTACTTGGTCACCCGCGAAACATATCTTGCCGGGTTTGTTAACTCTGATAACAATTTCAAGGAAACAACTATGGTGCAACACGATCCACAACAACTGGAGGACTTCTTCAAGGATTGGAGAAAGTGGTTGCAAAAGAAAAACTTGGACTTGAGACTCTGGCCCTTCCAGGCAAACGACTACACCAGGAATTTGTTAAAGGAGTTCCAGCAAGACCGATCGCCAGTCGGCAAGTACAAAATGCCAGACGTTTTCTTCTTGCACATCCACCGTCCAAAAATTAACGCAATCGAAAACTCCTCGCCCCATGGCGACAGCTATGACGATGCCTTTTCACGTAGAAACTTGGGCCTACCAGGTGCATACCCAGAGTTTGGTGATGCAGACTGGGAACTCAAGTTCCACTCCATCTCAAAGTGGCTTGTATGCGAAGCTGTCACTTCAAAACCCTTCTGGAAAGATGTCTCCAAAATCCCACATGAAAAGGTTTGTGCTGACGTTACAAACTATGTCTCTTTCTTAAAGAAAGACCTGAAAAATTTAGAGTCCGCTCAATTGAAATATCTCTCAAGATTATAGGCATTATATAGACCCAATAGATAATAGCATTCTCCGTATTTTCATAGTCCATTATTCTGAGCTGTTACTTTTCCGTTCTTTTGCATCCTTTGAGATTTCCTTGACCTCTGGATGTATTTTGGGCACTTTTCCTTTTGAGCCTCTATCGTTCCTTTTGTTATCCTTTTGTTATCCTTTGGTTATCCTTTTGTTATCCTTTGGTTATCCTTTGGTTATTCTTTGGTTATTCTTTGGTTATTCTTTGGTTATTCTTTGGTTATTCTTTATCGTTCCTTTCGTTATCCTCCATCGTAATGCTTTGGTAATTCCTTAGCGAGTGCATTTGCTTTTGTATCACCATTAGATTCCTTTTGTATTAGTTTTTGAAGTTATTCATGTTATTCTATTTAATCTCTTTTGAGACTATCAGTACTTATGGGTTTCCAGGTTATTTGCGAGCTTTCTGGTATGTGCAGTTGGTGCTATTTCTGATGTTTTCTATCCTTAGTGCTATCTCTGGCATATCTAGGCCATTTCATATGTTCAGACTATTTGAGATAGTCTCATCCTGAAAAGCTCTGATATTTACAGTAAACCTGGCTATTGCTCATATGTTCAGATTGATTTTATAGTGTCCATATACTCACGATCTCCATTTTGAGGTCTCCTAACAATCCCCATTCTGAGAGTCAATCCATCAGCTGATCTTTGAGGAAAACTCACTAGCTAGATTTGCGGTCTGGGTAATTGAGAAATTGTTACTGGCAATGTTCTCTTGGAATAAAGTATTATCCTTGATATATATTTTCCAGGACAAACTGCAAAAATACGGTCAATATTTGAGGATATTGTTCCGTTTCCGATGATTCTGTCACTGCGTCGTATTCTGAGAATGCCGGAAATGCTTTATCGAAATGCCCTGACATGGCCCGTCGATTCCGAAACCAGCCAAAAGGCGAGTTTAGATTTAGAGTTTTTAAACAGCGTCTTGTGGTGTTATTGCTGCTTATGTAAGCGGGTTGCAGAGTTTTGGTGGTATGATCAAATGAGAGTGCATTTGTGTTTCCACCACTCACCGGAAGCCAGTCTGAGAGGAACCCCAATGGCAATAGTGCCCCTATGCGGCTTCCGTAGTCTAGCTGACTGTGTCTTTATTTATCCAAGAGAGTGTATTGGGTAGAACTAGAACTTTATTAGTACATGTGTGGTATAGTTTCAAAAGGTACAGTGGTTAAGTCACTGGAAAGTGCCAACGTCTGGCGAGGTGACCAGTATATCGGGGGGCACACTGTGTGCCGTTATTACGGTATGATAACTCCAAGCCGATGATTTATGTTACCTAAGCAAAAGTTACCTAATCTCTTACCTAACGTCGTGTACAAGCAGACAAGCTTCCTAAAATATTAGAAATACATAGGCAAATGTACGTTGATCTACCGTTTGACGAATTTAAAGTGAACCCACAGAAGAGAAAGAGGGTCGCATACTTTTACGACCAGGATGTCGGCAACTACTTTTATGGGACAGGACACTGTATGAAACCGCACCGTATACGAATGACCCACTCTCTTGTTATGAACTATGGTCTTTACAAGAAGATGGAGATCTACAGAGCACAGCCGGCAAACAAGATGGAGTTGACGCAGTTCCACACGGACGAGTATATCGACTTCATCAGCCGTGTGACCCCAGACAACTTGCACTTGTTTGAGAGGGAGCAAACGATATTCAATGTGGGGGACGACTGTCCTGTGTTTGATGGGCTCTACGAGTTTTGCCAGATATCCTGTGGTGGATCCATGGAAGCGGCCGCGCGTATGAACCGTGGCATGGCGGACATCACGATAAACTACGCAGGCGGCTTGCACCACGCCAAAAAGTCTGAGGCCAGTGGATTTTGTTACTTGAATGACATTGTGTTGGGGATTATTGAACTTTTGCGTGTCCACCCAAGGGTCTTGTATATCGACACAGATGTGCACCACGGTGATGGTGTGGAGGAGGCCTTCTACACCAACGATAGAGTCATGACATGCTCCTTCCACAAGTTTGGTGAATTCTTCCCAGGTACTGGTAACTTGAACGACATTGGTATCGGCAAGGGTAAGTACCACGCGGTGAACATCCCCTTGAGAGACGGGATCGACGATGTTTCATACAAGTCCATCTTCGAGCCCATTATCCAGGCGATTGTCGACTGGTACCAACCTTCTGCCATTGTTTTGCAGTGTGGTGGTGACTCCTTGCTGGGTGATCGCTTGGGCCCATTCAATTTGTCCATGCGGGGGCACGCGAATTGCGTGCAATTTGTCAAGTCCTTCAACATCCCAACTATGGTTCTTGGTGGTGGTGGTTACACCATCAGAAACGTTGCCAGAACATGGACTTACGAAACAGGTTTGTGCTGCGACGAACTCTTGCCATCCGAGGTCCCCTACAATGGCTACTACGAGTACTACGCTCCAACATACGAATTGGATGTGCGTGCATCCAATATGAACAACGCAAACTCCCGTGAGTACTTGGATAAGGTTTTGATGAGTGTGATCACAAACTTGGACCACACAAAACATGCCCCATCAGTCCAAATGCACGAGGTTCCTCACGACTTGGAAGACATGCTTGATGATGCTGAAGAAGATAGCTACGACGCAATAGAAACTAAAGGTGGTTCGCAGTTTGCTAGGGACCTGGCGGTCCAGCCTGAGGGCGAGTTCTACGACGACGACGAAGTGGATCACGGTGAAAGGAATATCATCACGGACGGAGAAATGGCAGAAATACGCGAAATCAATGAGCAAGAGTCTTGATCCTGTTTGATATCAGTTTAGTTGTAGCCTTGCTCTGATAGTTCCTGATATTTCCCGATAGTTCTCGATGGCTCATGATAGTTACCGATGGCTCATGATAGTTCTCGACGGCTCATGATAGTTCTCGACGGCTCATGATAGTTCTCGATGGCTCCTGATAGTTCTCGATGGCTCCTAATAGTTCTCGATGGCTCCTGATAGTTTCCGGTATCTTCTGAGAACTACTGATAGCTATTTCTGATAGTTATTGCCCTCATAAGTCGGCTACTGTATGATATAACCACTGTTCCTGGTAACCATTGACTGATATCCTCTGGCCGATAGTTAGCTATTGCATGATATACCCACTATTATTTGTTAGCCATTGATGTAATCATCAGCTATTGGTATGGTTACTCTGTTGTATTGGATATGCAATTTGTAGCCAGGGGTTTTGCCTTACTTGGATAAGTCTAAAAAGAATCGGTTATAATTCCCAAGAAAAGTTTGACCAGATCATGTATAGATAATAAAAGTCAAATAACTAAGTTGTAGGGTTAAGAAGACGAGCCCGGGTTATCTGATTTGCCGAAAAGATATTGTTTAGGACGAGGAAGCTAGAACCGATAAAAGTGGGATGGAAGCTAGAACCGATGAAACAAGAAGCGATAGAACACTAACGAGAAACAGAAAAGACACAACGGAACAGGCGAAATCAATACAACACGCAAAATCAAAAAACACAAGCGTTACAAATTCACTAAATAAGTTGGATGAAACGCGATGGAACAAGGGACAACTTAGACCTTCCAGTGTTTCTTGTTTCTCAGGAAGAGTTGTGTTGTCTCAGGAAGAGGTTTCTCAGGAAGATTTGTCCAGGAAGAGGTTTCTTAGGAAGATTTGTCCAGGAAGATTTGTCCAGGAAGATTTGTCCAGGAAGATTTGTCCAGGAAGATTCTATGGGTCTCAAGAGACGTGTCAGGGACGTTGAGGAAGATTTGCTGAGCCCAATCCATCAATAAGCCAAGAATGGAAGATGTGAACTTTGAATTCAATGGTTTTACTTTTCTAAGAGCACCAAAAAGGATAAAATAGTTGTGTCAAGATGTCAAAGTACGAATTAAACCCTTAAAGGGAAAAAGTCAAACAATAGCATCTTCACATACATAAACAATTAGATTGCTAATTATTAAGCGGGAGATTGACTATAAATGGAAATGTTTGGTTTGTGTTTTGTTTTGCTCTTTGTAAACAAATTTCAGTTTTTGCTCAGAAGTGGTGAGGTCTGGAGCGTTGAGGATTCGTGGCAGAGTTTGAGTATTTCTGTTGTGCTGCGGTCGAGTGTTTCCGTTGAGTGATGTTAAGGGGTGTTTCCGTTGAGTGATGTTAAGAGGTGTTCCTGTTGAGTGTTTCTGTTGAGTGCTATTTAGTGGTTTTAGGGATAGTTTTAGAGATATTTAGGATTTCAGGTGACAATTATGTAGTGAGCAGTTGAGGTGATTTGCTGGTCCCGTATGTGTTTTGTGCTTGTGGGGTTAACCAGCTTTTGTACATTATCTATTATATAAATGTTCATTGCATTTTGATAACTAGCATTATAATATACCGCGTTACGCAACAAAACATTAGGCTGAACAAACAAAAGATAACATTAGGCTGAACAAACAAAAGATACAAACATATGGTTGAACAAACCATTAAGGTGGACACAAGAACAGCCGAACAAGCGTAGAACAAGATTAAAAACCGAACAAGAGCAAATCCAGCAAGGGTAGAACAAGCGTTGAACAAGTGTAAATCGAACTGTAGAGAGCAAGGCAGAGCAAGTTGGCAGCAAATTCGCAGCCAAACAAAAAGGTAAACATAAACAACCAAAAAGAGCCACTATTACGCCGGCATAAGCACCACACGGCACTCAAGCGCGGAGATGACTCGTTTAACACTCGCGTCCTTGCTCCCCTTATAATAACAATAGCACTAACACAAGGATTGACAATCGTGCAAAGTCCCCATTTCCCAATTGTTCTTTCTAGGAACAATTCCCGATTCACATTGCTTTTAATTACTGCATTCTCCTTTGGCTATGCATGCACTATTGCACTATGGACCTTTGTCGATCTTTTTTTCTGACTGCACACTGCGCAATGCCTAGATTTAGTGACCATTTCTGGAATGATTTTTATTTACCATCCACTTGCAGTACGAGGCCTTCCGATTTCGTCTAGCCACTATTTTTTGGTCACTAGAAACACCCCAGCTAATCTCTTGGGATCCCAAGAGGGATCCCTTCTAGGGACTTCCTCTTGCAATTCCCTCTTGGGATAACGCTTGCTATGGTCTCTACAATACAGACATTGTTGTCGAGCCATATTAAACGGTACATTCCTGATACCGAACATTATTTTGTTTTGTGGGTTATTATTCGCAATTTTTACGACATGCCAGTTTCATTTTTCGATGAAACCCGACAAAATTTTTAAGGTTGTTTATTTGACTTTTTTTTTTTTTTTTTTCCTTTTCTTTTCTTTTCCTTCTATCAAACACCCACCCTTGTCTTTCATTCAAACTCAGTACCATCCTTGTCGAAATGTTGTTCAAGTCGATCGCTCCTATTACCTTAATCGCCCTTGCTGGCCTTGTCCGTGCTGACGATGACTCTACCACTATTGTCTCAACCATCACCATTACCAAAACCTTATTGACTCCTGAAGAATCATCCAGTATCTCGCAAGCTTCAGTTGCATCCGTTGAGGCTGCTGCTGCTGCTGCTGCTTCCTCAGCTTCTGCTGCGTCCGCTGCCTCCGTCGCCTCCGTCGCCTCTGTTGCTGCTGCTGCATCTGCTGCCTCTGAAGCCTCTGCTGCTTCTGCTGCCTCGGTTGCTTCTGCTGCTTCGGTTGCTTCTGCTGCTTCTGCTGCCGCCGTTGCTTCTGCCGCTTCGGTTTCTTCTGTTTCTGTCGCCAGCGTCGCCAGTGTTGCTGCCGCTCTTTCTGCTGCCAGCGCCTCCTCTGCTTCTGCTGCTTCGGTTGCTTCTGCCGCCTCCGCTGCTTCAGCATCAGCTTTGATCACCGCCGCTCCAGCTTACAAGGGTGTCGCTGCCAAGAACTCAAGCAGCTCCTTTACTTGGTCCCTGTACTCCAACTCAAGCTCAGACTCAGGATCTGGCTCCTCCAGCGGTGACTCCTCCTCCTCCGGCGCAGCTAACTCGGGCTCCTCCGCTGGTCGCTCTTCAACTAGATTGTCCTCCAGTCACAATGGTGCTATCGGCGCAGATGCCGCCAAGGGTTTGACCTTGGGTATGATCGGTGTCGCCATTGCTGCCTTGATCTAAGTCAATATGTGTTTATGTCGTGGTTGTTGTGTTGTTGATTTTTTGGGAAAACTCATTGTCAAGAATCCTCTCTGACCAGTCAGTAAGTGTATCCTTACAATTCTTTTACTGAACTTTTGACAATATTACTGCTAAAATACCACCCCAGTGCAACCTTCTCCCATTTGTTTGGTTTGCTTCCTTTTTGTTTTGACGTTTTTTTTGTATTATTGTACCACTATGATACTATATACCTGTCCATGAGCCCTTGGTTGACACTATCCAGTTTCTGGATTTCCTCTCTCATATTCTTTTCTTGTTGGTATTACTTTTACTTTGTTCTACTTCTCTGATTCCTTTAACTCAAGGGCCGGGACAGATGGTTGCACTGTTGTTAATAAACATATAAAAAACTACCTGTAGAATGAAGTATCAATAAGAAATATATGAGTATCAAATGTTTTGTAGTTGCAGGATTCATTGTAGAGTTATGTTGAACATTCAACCACTACACTCAACTAAGTTTGGCCTACATCAACTAAATTAGGGCTACATTAACTAAATTCGGGCTACATCAACTAAATACGGGCTACATAAACTAAATTCATGACTAGAAAAGCAGGATTGTGAAAGTAGGCAGTGAAGACTGGGCATTTAGTTCTGGACATTGAGGTCCTTGAAACTGAACATTAAGTGCTGGAAACAACTGCAAACTGACCATGAAGAATTAGACTATAATACTGGATTCAAAATAGCACTGGACGACACCTTTACAACCCATAGCATACACCATGTTAGGTTCCCTACTTTAAATATTTCGAGACAACATCATCTGATTTCTTAATCATATGGCATATGAGTTACCATCCTAGGTCATTCTATCGCTCTCCTATCCCAGATTTGTCTTCAAATAATACTCTTTGCATCTTCTTCATATGATACTCTTTGCATCTTCTTCATATGATACTCTTTGCATCTTCTTCATATGATACTCTTTGCATCTTCTTCATATGATACTCTTTGCATCTTCTTCATATGATACTCTTTGCATCTTCTTCATATGATACTCTTTGCATCTTCTTCATATGATACTCTTTGCATCTTCTTCATATGATACTCTTTGCATCTTCTTCATAGTCCTCTCTACATAACTCTCACATGACACTCGTCTTACTCTTAACTAGATATTCCTCGTAAAGCCCATTCATTCATGTGCGCAAATTCTGTGCTAAAACCAATCCAACGTATCGGCTAACAAGCGAACCACACGATCTATGCACAATTTAGATCTTAAAGTTTATCCCTTTTCTTTTTTGCACTTTTCTTGCAGGGTTTCATAACACCTTTGACCCACCACGCATCTGTAGAAAACACAGGCCCAAAAGAGTCTAGAACACAGCACAGAACATGTCTGAGGTGATACATGAAACTTGTATCACCTCAGGTCTACTTGGATTCAACCTTATGTCTACATGGAATTGTCCCTGGGGTATGAACGTTTTCTGTTGGTGTCACTGTGTTTTCTATTTTTTTGGTCCAATTCCTGTCAAAAATTCAAATTTTCTGACAGATGGTACGAAGTTGATCAGGTATTCAATGGGGAGGTATAAGTTCACAAAGTTCAATAATAGAGATTTCTGGTGGACCAATAGTTTAGCTACACCGTATGAATGCCATAGTTCTTAGCGAATTCTTGTACACAAAGTAGTTCTGAGTAAAAGCTCGACCCAGGGTTCAAAGGAGCTGTTATTCTCGTTATTTCCAAGCACTTTCCATGGGTGCTTTCCATGGGTGCTTTCTATGGGTGCTTTCTCTACGTATATCATTTCAAGGCCGTTAATCATACAAACAATTCTATAAACGCGAGCTATTCTAATTCTCTGAATTTGATGAGCACCGCAGTAGCCCGATTTAGGCACGTCTACCATTCAAATCTTTCAAATAACTATCCCTCTCCAACGTGTAATACTCTTGTTCTGTTAAACCTTGGGGAATCTTTGGAGGGATTCTTGGTTTGATCTCAAACTCATTTCTTTCTCTATAACTCATAATGTCACTTTCATTCAAATCGTCATAGTCGTGTTTCACCATACGCTGGAAAACGCTGGGGGAAAACTTCCCATTACCCAAGTAGCCCGTTTCACTTGTGCGCAAATCGAGGTTTTTCGGACGTGCGCTGAGTTCGCTCATATGAAGTTTCATATGCTCCCCAGGAGTTGGAGCATAATACCTAGGATCAATCTCATCCGGGTTCATCCTGTGTGCACCACCACCAACGCCACTCCCTCCACCATTGAACGTTAATGGCTTCACCAGCTGGTCCATCTTGTACACTTTGGAAGGAAGGGGCTCGTCCTCGTCCATACCTATGCTATCTGCAGAAAACGGAATCAGAGCCGTGCTCTTTGGTTTAACCAGAAGTGCAGAAAACTGGTCCGAAATATCAGAAGGTGGCTTTCTCGATGGTGATTTCGACTTGCTCTTTGGCTTCTCGGCTCGAAGTGTTGGTACTTGAACTGGTGAGTGTGAGCTTTGGGCAGAGTGTACCGGTGAGTGTGATCTATGCCCAGAGTGTACTGGTGAGTGTGACCTGTGTACTGGTGAGTGTGACCGTGGCAGCAGCAGTTGCAGTGTCACCAAGTGTGGTGGGGGCGCTGGAGCTTCAAACTCAATGTCGTCAACATGGTATTCCGCGCTTGATCTTCTCATCTGGTTTTGGAGTTGTTCCAAGTTATTGATGTCAACGTCGTACGCACTTATCGGAGACACCAGTCTATTGGAGCGAGTGCTTTTTGATGGACTGCTACTACGACTAGTGCGGCCGGACTCTTGCCACAATGTAGATATAGGCTCCTTCAGTTGAAGTTTCTTCTTCAATTTATTAAGCTTAGCAGCGTACTTTTTGGCTCCTTTTAGATCCTCCTCAGTCACAAACACATCATCGCTACTTGACTTCAGGTGCTTTGGGGGTGAGGTGGATGCATACCCCAAGTCCGAGGCCGAAGTTCTATGGCGTAAATTATTGTGTGAAGAGCTATGTGTCTTTGTTGGGCTTGGATCTCTCGAGTGTGAATGGCGACTGTTCACTGACTGCGGGTAAAATCCACCTCCATGTTGCAGGTTACTATTGTAGCTGGTTACACTACTGTTATGAGATCCATATGAACCGTGGGAAACATGTGATCCATATGAACCGTGGGATACATGTGACCCGTGTGATACATGCGACCCGTGTGATGCACGGGACCCGTAGAAGGGCTCCTCTTGAACGTGCATTTCATGTACTGATGGCTTTTCAACAATCTTGGGTGGAAGCACAGGTGCACTCGGATAGAATGTCATTTCAAGGTACAACATACCAGCCCTTCTGCCACCCAAAGAAAGATCATACCACTTATCGTATATAAACTTCCCATCCTGTTGGTTGTCTGGATTCCCAAATATCACCAGACAGTCAATCTCAACGTTACCAATCGGCGTCGGGTCGTTCTTGGTCTCGTCAAGCAAATCAAGCTTAAGAATTGGCTTTCTGTCCCTTGTGAGAGTGAACCTCACCTCGTGCTTCCACTCGGGCGTCTGTCCAGCACGGAAACACGATGGTGTACGCTGAGCAGTCGTCCCAATACGTAAAGTGGCATACGGCAGTTGCTTGTCCAACTTTCTCCGGTTCGGCAAATGCTTAGCTCGGCATACTATAATTACCAATGTTCCGTCAGCTGACTCGGGCGATCCAGGTAATACCTCCGCAATGCTCGTGTCTGCACTCCCTAGACTCGATACAGACATGTTTTGGTTATTCAAGTTTGGGGTCCCTTTGTTTGTTTTGATATGTTTTGGTTTTATCACGTGAAGACACAGCCATCACATCTTTTTCGTGCGCGCTACATGATGCACTCAAATTAATGAGTGATGGGGTGCCAGAAATGTTGATTCTCTAATGTTAAAAGTCTAGCGTTGATACTCTCAAGCCGCTACTCTAGTGTTGATGCTTGTAATTAATGGTGCTAAGAAAACACAATCGTGTTGCCGGTGAAATGAAACGTTTGTGTACTGAGCTTGCGCTATTTGTGGTCTATTGTTAAGAGTATTTTGTAGTACTAAATAGCATGGTCTATGAATTTAGGATGTAGTATCTGATATATGTTCTATTTAGGGGGTAGTTGTTAGAGGAGCAGTTTCAGATATGTGTTCTGCTTAGAGGCTATACAGCCTCTTTGCCAGGGGTTAAGTCAGCTTGACATTACTACAACTTTAATCTATATTTAGATACCAACAACAGAAAAGTCACCTTGGAATTATCACTGCGCTAAGCAAATAAAGTTTGAACAGCCTCTGTGAAGAGAGCGCATTTGCGTGTGTTGTAACAGATTTCTTTCAGAGAGTGCAGTTGCGAGTGTTTCAACAGCCCCCGTAAAGAATTTGATATCATCGGAGAGTTGGAACAGCCTCCATAAAGAATTTGATATCATCGAAAAATTGGAACAGCCTCCATAAAGAAAGAGGCCAGTTTTTTAACAGCATCATTAATTAAGGAGAAGTTGCTGTTACCCGAGTGAATAACCAATTATTTCATATGAAGATGTGGTAATCTAGAGTTACAAAGTTGCCAATTATTTACCATTCTGTTGGAGGCCTACGCTTAAGAGCGACAATAAGGTTCTATTAACTCTTATATCATAAATCAGTATACTTATGACCTAAGAAATCCTCTTGTAAGGTCCAAGAACACACTAATTGGAAATCAAAACAACACCACTGCTGTGTTTGGGTGCAAAAACAATTGAATGTCGCACCGTTGAGGAGGAGGAGGATGTCGCTACGTTGTGAAAATAGTAAGCTCATCAAGATGATTTTTTTAAAAAAACGACATTTATAGAGGTTGTTTTCACCATGTCCTTTAGATCAAGAAACAACGGGAAGCAGTTGCTCCCATTTGGGCTTGATTATAGCGATGTGCTAGATTCAGGTAACACCACGGACAAGTGTGAGTTGATATTGCCAGTGAATGGCCCACTAACAACACGAGAAAGTGATGCAGCCCGTCAAGCAATTGCATTTGCAAAGTTGGTATCTGACGGTCCCTTTTACACTGGTAGCTTACAAGATGCGATGGATATAGATGCATCACGCAAGCGCACAACCTCTAGCACTGCACCTGATGGAATCCAAAGATACTCAGACAAATATAAGAAAGTAAAGAAGATCGGACGTACGATCGAGGAACAGCCATATGAGTTAGAACTCTTCCCTGACGAACTCTACAGTGTAATGGGTATCCTGAACAAGCAAAAGAAGAAACTACTTGAATTATCCACATTCAAACTGAATGGTGGTCTCGCAGAATATAATATTGCAGAAGAAACAGAAGAAGAGAAGGAAAAACTGTTGTGGGACAAGATGGCTGCACTTGCCGAAGTGGTTGAAAATGACGATGAAAAGGAAGAGGTTGAAGAAGAAGAAGATATCGATGATGAATTTGAAGAAGACGACGACGATGATTATAACGCAGAAAAGTACTTTGATGACGGTGACGATGACGCCGGAGATGCTGGTGGCGACGATGAAGCCGCATTTTAGGATTGTATATACTAAAAAAAATCTTGAGGGTTGTGTTTTGGAATTTTATCATCTGTAGTGAATATCCCGAGAGAATGGTCAGCTGAAGCTTTGGCTTTTTTTTTGTTTAGAATATTAATCCAGGCTCATGTTGAATAAATCAAACTTCAGGAGAATAATAAACTAGCAACTAGTGGGAAAATGAAGAAAAAGGTGTTCTATTTGATTCATATTAGGTGTCTGATGTCTTCAGAAACAAGTGTAACAACTTAAAAAAAGGGTGAGGTCATTCTTGCAGCACTAGTTGTTATAAATGCCATAAAGATTCATCTTTATGGTCCCATTCAAGTGCTACACTATGATATTTTACGATCCGACACTCTTTTATATCGTTATTTCTCTCAATGCGTTGAAAACAATCTCTATTCATTCAGTTTTGAATTTGAATGGATCCCCAAGTTGCAAGATTTTGCAATAACCTGGTTTGAATTCTTTTTTAACAAATAGGGAACAATACTTGAAGTGTTGATCAAAATAATGTAGTCATTGTAAGAATGCTAATAAAGTTAATTTTTAATTAAACACACCACGGAAGTGGAGTCGATTTAGAAGTGTAATTTCTTGAAAATCAACCATTGATGCTTAAACCTATAAACTAGTGACTTTGGAGTCTCACAAGCATATTGATTAACTCCATGAAGTGTGGATATATGCAACTGAGTAATCACAAAGAAGCACATTAGCATAAATACATATAGCAAATCAATTTATGAGGAAAGTGACAAACTGAGAGTGAAACACAGAGCAGGGGTCTTGAAGCTATAAAGTCGTACAAACTACAACTCCACGGATAGATCAAAAGAAGTCTTGTTAAAATATTAAAGTGTAAAAAGAAAATTAGAATGTACTAAACTATTAAAATAAGTAACGAGAAACACCTTCCCTGAATAAAACCTCTAATCGTAATGTCTCTAGTTTAAATATGCTGAAAACCTCTAACTCGTAATATCTCTAGTTTAAGAATGCTGTCCATGATTTTTGTATCAGAGACAAAAGGTTGCAAAAAAGAGGATGTAATAAATCAAAGACCAGACAAGCATCTCTAAAACATCATGTCTGTATAGTGCAAGACCTACTAGAAAAATATAACAATAATTTAATTGGAAACTTTGTCTTTCATTTCGGAATATGTTTTTTTTAGAGAGTAGACTATGTTCATAAGTTGAGTTAAGATATTGTTCTGAATTCTAAGGTTTTAACGTTTATCTAGCCGATTCCAAGTTTGCCCCGGGGTATTTATTCCTTCCATTGGCTTCAATCTCTGTAGGTTCCAAGGCATCATAGAGCAACGAATATCTGTAACATGCATTCAGTGGTTACCATATGTCCAGAAGACAGCTTAATTGACCTAGAGGTACAATACATTTCTGGGTACCTCATGAAAACCCAAAAGAACATCTCCCAAAAGTACATCTGAACCTGGTTTATATCTTAGTTTAAGTGTCTCGTCAGGCTGATCATTTCTTAAAATATTTGGATCTGCTCCAGTGCATGAAACCTGTGTGATACGCTTGGGCCCTATTCTGCTCCAGCAAATATTAACCAATACCCTCGTGATGTTATAAAGGGGATAAGGGAGAAATAATGACTATTGTGAGACAGAGCAAATATCGAGAGAGAGATGCATTTTTTTTTTTTGGAAAGGCATTGAACTGGTGAAGAGTATCGTGGTTGGTTGATAGCACCCAAACGTCTTCAAAAAGGGATCGCAAACATTGAAAAGTTTCATACTGACACTTTTTTTATTACTTGCAGATGCCATAATACATGAGGCGAGACCAGAAACCGTCCGCTCCTACCTTGGTACAAGGTTCCCAGAGGAGCAGTTGAGGGAGTATCTTGTAGCAATAGAGTGTCCCAGAGTACAGAGATCCATCAAATTATCCAGCACAAACTACTGGGGTCACCAAGTAAGTTTTCTTATTTACACCAATGAACTAAAGTCGTTTATTAAGAATTTTCATGAGTAACACTCGGTACTGGATCTCTTATTCTTTATGTACACAGTGTTATCTATATCCGAGAATGCAAATTATATATCAAACGAGAACGAGACCAAACCATTTCTACCCTCTACTTTTCCGAGCCATCTTCCAAACTTGTGCTCTTTCGCTATCAATGCAAAAACGAGCAATTTCTTTTCCTCGACTACTTCTGCTGAGTCGATGCGTACAACAACACCCTTTACGTTTTCTATAGATCCAATCAACTTGAAATCGCGCAAGCCATCATCGGAAACCTTCCAAACTCTGATGCTTCCATCGAATGAACCAGTGAAGAAGATGTCACTGAAGGGAACAGCGTGCACTGATGTGATCCAGTAGGGTTGTCTTTCTGGGATCTGTCTAGTTGCTTCTTCAATCTGAGACTCAGCACTTGCCATTGCTGGGGTGAATTGAGGTTGTAATCCGTGGGACAATCTGTTGGTGAACAATGCCTTTTTCTTTGCTAAAGACCACAAGGCAACGTTACCGTTGTCGGAACCGGTAATAAACTTGGACTCATCCAACATCAGTGTCACCTCAATCAGTCCCTCACTGTAGAAAGGCTCTGAGTCTTCGTCCTTCTTTTTCTTCTTCCTGTCTATGGAGTCACCACCACGGAAGGTCAATCTAGACTCTTCAGAGATTTTCCAAAACATGGCAGTCTTGTCTCTGGAACCAACCGAAACACAGGTTTCCTTCAGTAAGGCTGAAATGTCTGTAATGTTATCTTGATGACCGTACAAGATTTCCAACTGTGTGAATTGGTTAACGGAGTAAGTTCTTATTCTGAGATCTGCACAGGCAGCAAACAATTGGTCTGTATTTCTTCTGAATGTGATGGCATTGACTGCAGATCTAGTCTCGAGTACTTTTAAGCATGATAAGTTTTCAGATGACCAGATGATTAAACGAGCATCTGCACCACCTGTTATGACGTACTTGCCGTCTGGGGAAGCAGCCACACAGTTGATTTCTGCACAGTGGTTGTTCAAGTTGGTATTAGTACGGTTTATTTCAATGAATTGTTTCCCACCACGGATATGTTTTATTCTTTGAGGCTTCTTGCGCTGCTTTTCCAATGAGATGTCCCACTTGATCAACTCCATATCTTTTGAAACAGTGTACAAGAATGGGTATCTTACTGACATGCTAGTTAAATTTTTAGAACCAATTCTTGTCAAAACACGTTGAACTTGATCGTCTAATTGCGGAGATATCTTATTACCAATAAACTTGTAGACATGACCTTTATTCTCGGCCACATCCACTTGCAAACGCCTTGAGATAATGTCATCATCCAAGTCTTGGGCATCAAAGTCACCACCAAAGTCTTGCTCATCCTTCAAATTCTCCAAGTACTGCTTTGCCAATCTTCTTCTTTTGTCCGCAGCACTTTCATCTTCAAACTCCTCGTCACTCAGTAATTCTTCTTCGTTACGTTCAGGTTCAACTTCGCCGTCTTCACTACTCAAATCCGAAAGATCATCATCGTTTTCAACAGGCTTGGCCTTTTTGTTCTTTTGAACCGTACTAGTGGCTTTGTTATTACGCTTCCTCTTACGCGAAGGATCAGACAAGAATGGGTCACCGGCCATAGCTAATATTGTAGAACTTTCTAATTTTTCAATTTTGCGATGAGATGTTCAACAGATCATGTGACCGATCAGACCCAACCACGCTATCGCCACAAGTTTACGCTATAAAATCAAAAAAGGTAATACTCCCATGGAACGACTTCCTAGATATATACAATACCTAAAAGCTGCAAGATTGTCCAGGTGCTAATCGAAGTGGTTCCACATTTCTATCCAAAAAAAAAAATGCTAAGACAAGATTCGGCGAATTACAAACTACACCACTTTTGATTTCTTCAGGAACTCTTCTATGAAAACGTTTATCAGGAACTCTTCTATGAAAACGTTTATCAGGAACTCTTCTATGAAAACGTTTATCAGGAACTAGTCGAGTTAATACTTGTAAAATAAACACTTTTACATGTGATGGGTTCAAAATGCAGTTTACTGCTAGTTGGTCATTAAGCTATGTAAACTAGAGTTTAGTGTCCACCAAGATGGTTTTCTAAATTCATTCCTTTAGCCTTCATTCAAATCTGGATGATGTTGACCAGCAATTACATCGGTTCGAATGGCTTAATGTTTGTGTAGATCACACATAAAGTGTCCACATAAAAAGAGTTGAAAAAAAAGTGCATTTTGCACCC
This sequence comes from Kodamaea plutei, assembly GCA_030705055.1. Classification (NCBI taxonomy): domain Eukaryota; kingdom Fungi; phylum Ascomycota; class Pichiomycetes; order Serinales; family Debaryomycetaceae; genus Kodamaea; species Kodamaea plutei. The sequence goes on along the minus strand of JANIWJ010000056.1, from coordinate 4,921 downwards.
AAAACTTTGTATATTGCCGTTGTAGCCGATCACCTGTCTTGTTTCAATTCCTTGTTTTGTGAATAGAGGTGGTATTTCTTTGGGAGGAAGAATCGGTGAGTGGCCTTAGGGTTCTAGAGACAAAGAGGATGAAAATTCTAAATGGTTGCTCTTATATATTGGAAACATCGGTATATACCATTTGGTAATGATAACAACGACATTGCAATGATTTGCTTGACTTTTTTGGTGGCTACAATAAGGAACTCTATTGAAGTATATTATTTATGGTTATGTATTTGTAATCAATGAAGTGGAGTGAGTTAATTAACGACAACCAAGCGATCGCATAAACGTGGTTCAAGGCCTATTCATCTTCAAGCAAGTCCTCGATGTCCGAGTCTTCTTGGGCATCGTACATAGATTGGTTACGTTCTCTTGTTTCTTGTGCAATAGCTTCGACAATAGCTTGTTTTCTCTTTTCAGTTGATCTTGTCTTTTTACCCCAGCCAAAAGTCTTTTCTTCAAGCTTCAACTTCTCTTCGGCATCGGCTCTTTCCTTTGCCTCTCTCTCGGGTCTGCTGGCTTCTTCCCTTTCGTCATCGGCCACTTGCTTTTGGAGCTGTTTGTTTTTGGCCCAGTTCTGGTAGAAACCACGGAACATGAGATAGATACTAACCACCATGATAAGACGGAGGTACTTGGTGACCTCTTCCTTTGGATAGTAGTTGTATATGAACAGGAACAATGGGCCTTCTTGTGTGAATTCGCTCATGATTGAATGTGTGCTGAAAATTATTAATATGATTCTAGTTTTTCAGCGCACCAAAACTTCCAATACAAAATTTATTAACTATATAATCCACAATGCTGTAGGTTCTGGTAAAGAATGAAGCTTTACAATTACTGTGCCAGAAGAATCTCAGAATAACCTTATTATTCGAAAACCGAGTATAAACCTTTGTATTCTAAACCGAGTATAAACCTTTGTCTTCTTAACCGAGTATAAACCTTTGTATTCGAAAACCAGAATAAACCTTTGTATTCTTAACGCAGAATAAACCCAGACAAACCTCATAATTCTTAAAACTAAGTATTACTGCTTCAAGTGCTTGATGTGCTTAGAACGAATTTCGTACCCGGTGGTGAGTTCATATAGAACTACAACTCGTCATCACTGGCAAATGGGTCTAATTCAGGGAAGTTTCCAACTTCCACTTGTTTTGGTCTCAAGAAACTTCCATGCTTTGGTCTTGATTGGAAGATCTGGACGCCTTCAATCAGGCCGCTATTCTTCCCCACAGGTTCATCAAACTCAACGCCAACCCACTCACTTTCGCCCTTGTCAAGTAAGTCGATTTTACCAACAAACTTGACGACGCCTCTTCTTTCTGAAGCGATACTTATCACACGGCATCTATCGCCGACGTTGATAGTCTTTGCTTTGGTGCTGTTTTCTGTAGCACTTTTCTCCTTCTGCTGTTGGAACTTGGGATCGAAGCGGCCCAAGCGCTGTTGGCGCTTCCATTCCAATACAGTGTCCAGTCTCTTTTCGTACTCCTCTTGGCTCATTTCGTATTCGTAATCAGCATTCTCTTCATCAAGCATATCGGGGATCTCTGTATCAGGGTTCGTGTCGATTACGTGGAGACGCGAGTACGAAACGAGCCCTAACTCACTCACGCGTGTGCTAGAGTCTCTCTCTTGACTGTAGTTTCCCGGATCTGCAATAACACGGTTCTCCTTGGATGACGGGAGTGGGTAGTAAAGAATGCGCTGGAAGTGTGGTGGAATACCAGTTACAAGTTCAAGACGCTGCTTGAGATAGTGAAGGTCCCATTGCGGTGAGATCTTACGTTCACTGGATGTAATCGATGATGTAACGTTGATGTTGATATCTGCCATGGTTGTGGATGCGAAAAAATTATTAGTACATTCTGAAAAGCTTTAAAATATATTGCCTATATAAATACAATAAAAAGAAATGAATTACCGGGTCTTTATAATACAGTGATTTCTATAGTCTTGCACTGTTTCGGGTCCACTCTTTTCGTGTGTCCGTATTAGTTGTGTTCATGCTAAGCGTGCAAATGTAAAACAACTTTGTTCAAGCGGTGGAAATCAGGGTTTCGTTAGCTCAGGTGCAACGTGTGATAACTGAGGTTCAACGTGTGCTAACTCAGGTTCAACGTGTGCTAACCAGGATTAACGTGTGCTAACTGAGGTTCAACGTGTGCTAACTGAGGTTCAACGTGTGCTAACCAGGATTAACGTGTGCTAACTGAGGTTCAACGTGTGTTAACCAGGATTAACGTGTGCTAACTCAAGTTCAACGTGTGCTGACCAGGATTAACGTGTTCTGCAGAATTAGGTTTCTAAAGCGTAACCATGCGGGTGCATTTGGGTATTAATCACTTTGCTTGCGGTAAGCATCGTTGGAGCGTTCACATGTCTCGTATTCTGCCAACACCAAGTCATCCAACTCCAACAAACTACTCTGGATCTGGAACTTGAAGTTCATTATGAATTCTGCTATCTTGCGACATTTGTCATGTAACTCTTGTCTTGCCTTTGAGGTTGTGTGCAGTAACTCGTCATGTGCTATTCTTGCTGCTTGGTAGTTGCTCTCCAACTCGATGTAGCCTTGGTTGATTTTGATTTTGATGGTCCTTAAATCTCTTTCGAGTTTTTCAATCTGGGTTGAATAGTTTGTGCTTGAGTTGATCATCTCATCGTAAAGCTCCTCATAAGTGACTTTATTCTGAGTAACCTTATTCAGCAAAGTATCCACTTGTTCGGATTGCTCCAGGATTTTCTCTTCCACCAAGTCGCATTCCTCGTGTGCTCTGATTTGGTCATCCTGTATTTGGTGGATCTTGGTATTGATTTCATTACGGTAACTGAGCAAGGCAATTTTTTCATCCTTGAGCGTCTTGTTGATTATTTGCAGGGGAGATAATCCCAGTTGGGATTTCAACACATCAGGCAAGATTCTGATTTCAAAGTTGTAGTCGCTATTGAATTTGGACACCATGTTGTTGTATGTTCTCAAAAAATTCTGCAAGCTTTGGTGGCTCTTGTTGAGTTCTATTTCCTGGTCGTCGAGTAATTTCTGTGCAGCATCCAACTTGCTTGATTGGACGTCGATAGATTTCAGGATTTTATCTCTTTCAGTATTCAAGTTGTTTATATCTGCGATAGAAGTTCCTCTCTTTGTAATTTGGTCTTCTAAAAGTTTCAGGTCATGATTTAATTTTGCGAGTTCAGCTTCTTTATTAGCGATTTCCGCCTCAATTTTGGAGAGTATTTCACCCCATTTTTGCTTACGCAGTTCCATTGTACGGATGTAGGCGTTAAACTTTTGGACATCGTCTTCCAAAGCTTGAGATTTACGTTCTGCTAGTTTTAATTCCTGGAGTTGCAGTTCCATCAGTCTGTATTGAACTTTCAATTCCGAGAGGTCACTTTCGAGCACCAGGATATCCTGTAAAAGTTTTGAGTTTAGTTTGTTGAAGTCAATCTGGAGTCTTTCGTAGAACTCAGAATAGTCGTCTCTTTCGTTGATGAATTCGTTGTACAGGTCACGGATGTATTGGATAAAGACTTTATCGAATTCGTCATCGGGGCTTATAAAGTCAGAGTCTGGTATTGAGTCTAAGACTGTGGCTGATGACGAGTGTAATTTGATGAGCCAGTATAGGACACCCAAGAACAGGGGCCAATTCTGGCCTCCCACTGCGCTGATTTGGGACCTGTTAATTGCATCCAAGTAAGGGTAGTTGAGGCTTTTGAGGATCAGGAAGATCTCTAGCTCTACGGATCTGTTGAACTCGTAGTATGGGTCTAGCTTGTTGTAAATAAACTTGAACATAAGGATGAAATCCTTTTGGGTTGGTTGGCGCAAATTCCTTAGTGTGATTGAGTGGTTCATTTCTAATTCGAACTTGTTTGCCACTAAGAAGTCGTGGATCTGCTGTTGGATAAGCTGTTGGTAGTTTTTATCACGGAGTGGTCTCTGATCGACATTTTGGGGTGGTTGCAGCGGGGTGATCTGGCTGGACTGTTGTTGCGGGGTTTGCTGCGAGCTTCCTTGCGAGGATGGTGGGTGCTGAAGCGTGATGGGTGCCTGTAACGATATGCTGCCCAATCCGCTGCTTTGTCTTCTTTTATTGGTGGAGGCTGGTGTAGAGAGTAAGGATCTTCTTTTGGACCCGATGTTCGACCCAATGTGCGAGCCGATATTCGTGCTGATGCTTGAGTCAGGCATGATTCTGGGTGACGCCCCGATTAGCATCGACGTGCGGGTCGCAGAGCCCATAGAGAGACTCTTGGGCTTGCGCAAGAGCGGTTGGTTCATTGTGGTTAAGAAAAAAAAACTGTAAAACAAACAAAAGAAAACTGTAAAGTGACCCAAAACATCAACAATAACAATAATCATGTGATGCGTCACGTGTGCATGTCGAATCACGTATGTTTCCTTCTCGTGAATACCAGCACTACACTCAGTGACATCTAAACTCTAGTTCCGTCTTGTGAATACCAGCACTACACTCAGTAACATCTAAGCTCTACTTCCGTCTCGTGAATACCAGCACTACACTCAGTAACATCTAAACTCTAGTTCCGTCTCGTGAATACCAGCACTACACTCAGTAACATCTAAGCTCTAGTTTCCTTCTCGTGAATACCAGCACTACAACTATAGTTATCTATCGTAACAACTTCTCTTCACGTAAATAGACTTCTATCCCTCACGTGCGCAGGGGTCTACCGCGACCTCTGTTTACAATTGCTACTTCTGGCATGTTTGTTTTCGACGCGAAATACAAACTTCCTAATCCTCCCACCAAAACGTCATTCCCTACGAATTATAATTAACAAAAGTTGCCCTTCCCCCTTTCGAAACCTCTGAAAGCTCTTAATGTTTGTTGTTGAGAAAAAA
>JANIWJ010000055.1:0-81463 GCA_030705055.1 Kodamaea plutei | reverse complement strand
TGGTTTCAGAGTCCGAAGAAGACCCAATGGATCTTATCCTGAAGTACTGTAATCTTGAGAAAGGATGGAGAACCAACGATAAGATCAAGGAACGGAAGAAAAAGAGAGACGCTCGACGTGCCGCTTTAAGAGAAGCTCATGCAATTGCCACCATTCTCCCATTCAGAGAATGTAGTGTTTCAGAAATTATGGAATCGTTCAACTGGGGTCAGTTGACCTGCAAGTTATTTAAGGAACTTCCATTCTGGAAAACAGATATCGTGTACACGGAAACTACAGAATTATTGAACAAGCCCTCTGCCGAATACTTTATTAAAAAATATAGCATGGTTCCTTCATGGATGCCAAAGGTATGGAATAAAGTCTTATCCAAGTTTCTGACTCCGAAGGCACCGACAGATACTCATGCAAATGCCATGGTGCTTTCCATATTGGCCCCAAAGCCAATAGAAGATGGTATGAGAGGTCGCTTAATGCTCGACTTATGGTTGAAAGTGAATAGAATACAGAAGATTCCAGGACCATGGGAAAAATCTTGGAGCACCCAAACTGCCCTCGCTCTACACTTTGAATTATATGGTCGTCATTTCTATGCTTCAAAATTGTTGCATCAAGTCTAAATCAATTTTTGACTAGTCTCTGTATGCTAAAGATGTCTGAGTCGATTTACATGATTCATAAAATCAAATGACGTTAATACCAATTAAAAATTTAAAACCAAAAAAAATCAAAAAGAACATTATAAAATCAAAAAAATAAAAAAGCATCATAAAACAATAAAAATAAAAATAAAAATATAAAACTATAAAAATCAAAAAAAAAATATAAAACTATAAAAATCAAAAAAAAAAAATATAAAACTATAAAAATCAAAAAAAAAAAATATAAAACTACGATTTAAGTATTGCTCTTCATACCAGTGAGGTCTAGATCTCTACAGTCATTATACTTTATTATAATTAATTAATATTATTGTAAATAATTGTAGAGAGAATTGAAAATGAGAAAATGAGTAGACATGATAGTCGAACGTACACCGCCCTCCGAAGTGTGTTCACTCAGAGGTAACAGTTAATGAAGGTTAAATTTAAAATCAATGTTTCAGTTGCCATCTCTTAATTTATTATGAGCCTCAATTGAATGACTTAACATTAGCTAACTCATACAAATATGCAATATCAACCATAATATGTTGTTTCATATGGTTGAAGTCGATTTTGTCGACAGTATCTTCAATAGTATGGACATACTTTGAGATCAAGTTAAACTTTGATTCAAATACTATGGAAGCCGGGTACCCTAGTTCAGTACCTGAAGCATGGTCCGAACAAGCGTATCCGCAAGTAGATTCTAGTATCGGTATGTCGCTATATTCCTTAACGATTAATTTCAAGTATTTATTGAGTAGCTCACTGGAGTTATCGACCAATAAACCCATATGTGGATCGACTCCCAATTCATTGCTTACTTCTGACGATCCAGTCATATCTTGTTGTAAAAAGGCATATACAATTTCATTTTGGCTTCTGTATTCGTTCCATACGTCATATGAACCCAATAACCCTCCTTCCTCGGCGGAGTAGAAATGAAATTCAATGGTGTTGTATGGTTTTAAACCCGAATTTGCAATGATTCTAAGAGTTTCTAAAACTGTGACCGTCCCTGAGCCATCGTCGTCGGCGCCCGGGGCCCGACCATCAACCAGATCTCGGTTCAACGAATCCTGATGTGATCCCAACACAATCTTCTCAGCTACTTGTCCTGGTATTCTCGCAATAATACTGTACTGTTTCCAACGGTAGTGGTCAAATTTTATAATTTTCGAACCTTCAACAGGTTTTAAATATTGGATGATCTTGTCATGTAACCAGTTGGCACTATCAAAACCAGTGTGCGATTTGTAATACCTTGTGTAGAAGGATGTAAACATTTCCAAGTTTTGACGAACAGTGTCAAGATCAATCTTGCTGAAGAGATCTTTGATCTCGTTTTTATGGTTCACTTGATCTGGGTATTTGTAATTAGGAACTTCGAAAGTCTCTTCTTTAAACCCAAACTTCATAAATTGCTGATTTCCATCGTGAACCACTGATTCATGGTTAATTTCGCCGATAAGAAAGTCCTGGATTGATATTCTACTGCTAACGTCAATGAAATTGATTCTATTCTTTCGCATATGGAGCTTATCCGCTTCTTTGATGATCTTGTACTTGCCAGGTCCTAGCTTAACAACTCGATCTTGATTTGAATCGTCTTCATCATACAATGCTGCTGCAAGTGCAACAGCAACAACACCCAATAAAGTTGACACTTTCATCTTGATGATCTAAATTTTACGTGGACATCTTAGTATTTATAGCCTACGGCCTTTAAGGCGCTTTTAGCCTTCTAACCACGTAGAATTTTGCATATAAGTATCAAAATTTTCGTTTTGTGCCGGTTTTATACATTAAACTTTTGGAGGTGTCTAGCCGTATAGTGATGTTTTTTCCAATGCCCATGTCGCAAGATTATACAATGCACTTTCTGAACATCACTAACGTTTTGACAGTCTTCAAAACACAGGAAATAAGAATTGTCTGGAAACTTACTAAATGATTGGACTTTTTTGTGATCTTTAGGATAAGATGTCGGTGAGCATTTTCTTGTCAACGAGTTCTCAAAAATGATGTCCAAGAAAACATTTGATGTGCAATTGAAGCCTTGTGTATTTTTTGTCCAACAATAGTATTTTGGAATTGGAGGATTGCTGACAGAATATTGCTTTATGAGGAAGAAAAATTGCTTGCAAAAAAAGTGCTAATTTTCATTATAGCGAGAAGGTGTTCATGGACCTTCGTTGATACAGCTCGTTCTTTACTCTGTCATTTTTTACATAGAGTGCATATATTAATGGCTTAATTCTTTTACTTTGTTTATTTGCCTTTAGTATAATATTAGTTGCCTATATATTGAAAAATATATGTATTCTAGTATATAACAGTGGTTTCAAAGAAAATCGGATGGAATGAAGCCACAACCGTCAGAAAATATCAGTCAAAAAAAGGAGATGAGAGAGTAATAACAAGCACTGACGAATATCAATTGATTGAGACCCTGTACCCTAGCTATTTCAAGGGTCGCACTTTGATGAGGCTTATTCACTACTAAAAATGTCTGATGACATCAGAGTGAAAACCCAGGCACCGCCAATTCGTAGAAAAATAATCATAATGGAGCAAATTGTATAACGACTAGTTATTAAAGTATATAAGCTTTTGATAATTGTAGTGAACCAAGGTGATGAGGTTTTCACGTTAACTCCAAATCACACTCTGGGTCAAACAAACATATAAACAGGTTCTAGTGAACACCTGACGTACTGCTTAACTACGTCTCACATCCATATTGTTCCTGGTCAACCGCCTGCTTGGATGCCACGGAATGCTACACAAGATAGGGAAACTGCTACAGCAATCCGAAAAACACAAAGAATATACTATTACACTAGTGTATCCGTGCCTGATTAACTAAAGCTAAATGGATGATAGGTAAACATACTCTATCTATTATAACGATGTATACATAAAGCTCTATGTATTTCCTCTTTATATGGTCTGGACTTGCTATTTTTCGTATAACAAAACTGTATCGCCTACACCCATACTAAGATTCTTCTATGCCGCTATCATAAAACCCAGTACATCTTAGATTCAACACTTAATTCTCAAATGTGTTTTTTCTACTGAACTAATTTCGAAAGCTAAGACTTGTTCAGATGCAAAGCAGATTACAAATTCGATGGGGTCTTATTTAGTTTGACATGATAGAAGCTTAATTAAATTGAACATAATAAGAACTTCACCTTTTGATATCTAGTGAATTTCACGTTAAGATATTTGATTTTAACCTGCGACCTGATTCATATTTGATATATGGGCTTTAATTGCAGTTATATGTTCAGGTATTAAATAAACCACACATAATGATATTTTAATCTAAACTGAAAGTATCTATTGTTTCTAGTTAGAAAGTGATATTGGTTATTTGTAGTACTTAAACCTCTTGAAACAGCAATCGGATTATACATACCCTAGGCCAATTGTATTTCATATGACACTTCGACCATTCCTCTTCAATCATATCCAAAATAACGCTCTCAGTTACAGGAAACTTGGATTTACAGGTGTAGGAAGAATTGCCTTTGGCATTTCTATAGTTTTGCCTCTTTGAGTGAATTTTCGATTTTGTCGTAATCAAATAACATTACTCATACGATTATGTTAAAGAATACTAGAGCTAATAGGTTTCCTAGTATGTAAAACTCTTGTGTTGAAAATCTGTCATTCATTAGTGAGATAAACATATCTGATGACTAAATATCACTTTGAATTACTATCAAGCTGAAAATTAAGTTTTCAGGTCTACCAAATATAGAATCTAAACTACTGACCGCTAACGGCCAAAACGATACAAATTAATCAAACCGGCGGTAATGACTTTCCTTAGCATCAGTAAAACGATTGAACTCTCGGTAGTTTCCACATATTCTTCATTTTGCACTACAATTTCAATTGTAATGCACTGATCAGCGATTAATTGAGTGTAAAATTATCGGGACTCGATACCCTTGTTTTTGCTTACTTAATCGCCATACTGATTGGACAGTCAAATGAGATTTACTTCTACGAGATGTCTAACGAGTATGAAAAATTGTGTAGAGAATATCAGTGTTGTCATTTAAATCTCGTCGGTTCCAAGGAATCACATAACATCAGATAACATGATATTGGTTTGAAGAAACTTTTGACTATAATTTGGCTGCGACACACTGATCTGTAATTCATCAACCGTTATCGTGTAACACAAAACTGTTATCGCCTTATAATTTTGATTATCGTTGAACACAAGATAAAAAAGAGCAGAGCCGAGAGCATCAAATAAGCCTGGTGAGTCAATTAACAATGTTCATCGACGGGCGGAGAAGCAGATATCTGGTTGCAGTGTCTTAAATAAGTCCGTCCAATGAACAAAAAAAAGAAACTACTCTATAACTATAGGAATATATAAACCGACTTACATCTCTTAATTAATTCATTAAACAACAACCCCCTCCCAAAACAAAAAGATATAATGACCAAGAACTTGACTATTCAGAGCGGTAGATTGTTAAGTACAATCCACGAAACGTCCAATTTTGGTGCCAAGGGCGTGTGGGGTCCAGACCCAACTGAAACTGGTATGTGTAGACTTTCTCTTCTGGATGAGGACAAAAAGGTTAGGGACTGGTTGATCAAAGAGGCCACTGCGTTAGGGTGTACTGTGAAGGTTGACGAAGTTGGCAGTATATTTTGTCAGTATCCAGGGCAAAAGGAGGGTAAGCCAACAGGGATTGGATCACACTTGGACACACAACCGACTGGAGGTCGTTACGATGGTGTTTATGGTGTGCTTGCCGGATTAGAGGTTTTGCGTACATTGAAGGATAACAACTATGTTCCCCAATACCCGATTACCTTAATTGACTGGACCAATGAAGAAGGTGCTCGTTTCCCAATGTCAATCATGGCATCGCTGGCCTGGGCTGAAAATGTAACTCTTGAGAAAGTGCACAACTTGAAGGCCATTGATGAGAATGGTACCACTACTGATGTCACTGTGAAGGACGAATTAAAGAGAATTGGATACCTCGGTGAAACCAAGGCATCTTATCAGCACAATCCATTGGGAGCCTACTTTGAGCTCCACATAGAACAGGGCCCTATATTAGAAGCGGAAGAAAAATTGATTGGTATTGTTACCAATGTTCAAGCATACTCATGGATCATCACAAAGATCAAGGGCCGTGCGCAACACACTGGAACGACACCATTGAAGGCGAGATCCGACGCAATGCTCTTGGCTTCCAAAATGATTGTCAAGGGTAATGAAATTGCAAAAAAACATGATGGATTATTTAGTGTCGGTGTGCTTAACTTACAACCAGCAGCAGTCAATGTGATTCCAGAGTATGTTGAGTTTGTGTATGACATTCGCCACCCAGAAGACGATGTTCGTGCCTTGATGGAGGCCGATATCACTCGTGAATTCAACGCCATTGTAGATGATAAACTGAACGGGTTGTACACTCTGTTAGAGTTTGAATTGATTTACACTTCACCAGCTGTGAAATTCCACCAGGATAATATTGCATGTGTTCGTAACGCCGCTAACGCAATTGTCGGCGCTGATAAGACTAAGGAAATGGTCAGCGGGGCTGGTCATGATGCCTGCCCTCTTAACGACCGTGTTCCTACCTCCATGATCTTTATTCCTTCCAAAGACGGAATTTCACACAACCCAATCGAATACTCAAAACCAGAGGAAATCGAATTGGGGTTCAAGGTGTTGTTGGAAGCTGTCTTGGAATACGACTCCAAGAGAACAGAGTAAAAATGCAGCATGATTTTTAGGTTTTATATGAATACAAAGAAATGTCTTAAAAGCTTTTTAACACAACACAAAGTTGGTATTTTTTGAACCAAACCACAGAAAGCGTAAGCTATAAAGAAAAGTCTACCGAGCATCGGTTGGCCAACATTTTCCCCGATGTGTTTCCCCTCGAAGCTTTCATTCCCCTCATCCTTTATAGTCACCGGTCTGTATTTTTATTGTTCGCTTAACATTTTGGTTGTTCTTCAAGTCAGTTGATGTACAATGATGATAGAATCCTTATCTCCAGCTTCGTTTATCCGTCACCTCCTTTTTTTGTACCCTGATCTACCTTCCAAACACACTGGAAGCTTCTTCCGCTACTTTTCTAAATGTTCGGATTAAGATGCGATTTTCAACTTCCTATTTGAGAAGTTTAGAATTGTTAGCAATCTTGAATACTGAAATAAAAAACCTAGTGAATATCTAGTCTCTACGATTTGTTTCATATTGATTGCAGTTGAATTTTCTAATGCTTTTCAGTAAAATCATTCAGTGAAATCTCTAAATCTTCTGGCTTAGTAGTGTAGTTAAACTAATTCTTTATCACACCTGTTACACCTAGATAAGCTCACCAAAAGCCTTAAACACGGAATTGGTACCGGAACCGTAAACACGAAACTGCACCTAATAATATAAAATACGGAACCAATTCAAAATCAAACAAAACCGGAAACCGCTAAGATGAAACCGCCAACTACTCGTAGCTTCAGGAACCCCCCGCAAAACAAAAAAAAAAGTGGAAGAAGTCGGAAGCCCCCTTCATCAACGGGGGGGGGGGGCCTTCGACATTTAAGGGTGTAGCACCTTAATAAGTAAAAACCCCTTCTCTAGTTCCCAGTTACTTGGCAACTCAGAAGGTTTAATAAATGTACCGCTAATGTTTAACTACCGTTTTGGCAATCAAAGATGCGCACGATGAAAACATTTATCTTTTGCAGATTCAATGCCGCAAAAATACCCAGCCAGTTCTAATGATAACGTTTAGATAACAGTCTTATTAGGAATTACACTGGTATTTACATACTTTTTCTTCTAATTCTGGTGTAAATAAACACACACTACAAGTCAGCCACTCTCTAAGCCGTTGTCACACTCTTTCTTTCTGAGAAACAACGCTACTTGGGGACCATCTCAGCTTTACGTGTGGGGTCCCAAGAAACACATTCTGCATATGCAGGGTGACAAAGAAAAACCGATAAGCAATACTCAGACATCTATTTAAAAGGCAAACAAGTCGCAACTAGAATCTCCATCTGCATTTTCAAATGAAGTCGGGAACACATACACCTAGTCTTCATCCTGTTGTGTCACAGGTCCATGTCGATGATTTGGGAATATCATCCATCCTATCAAATAAAGGTATAACGGTGAACGTTGACCATGTAATAAATAGCGACGAAGCGATGATTATTGCAATGGGATATAAACAAGAGTTTAAGCGTGAGTTTTCGTTATGGACCGTTTTTGCTGTATCATTTTCAGTATTGGGTCTTTTACCTTCGATAGCTGCAACTTTTGATTACCAAACATTGGTCAGTGGTATAAGTCCTCTACCCTGGCTATTGGGTGTTTTTTTTGTTTCTTCAGTGGCCCTTTCTTTGGCTGAAGTTGCATCGGCTTTCCCTGTCAGTTCGGGAACTCCATACGCAGTTTCTCAATTGTCTCCGCCAAAATACCAAGCCTTCTTGACTTGGATAACTTGTTGGTCAAACTGGATGTGCCAGATTACAGCCGCATGTTCGGTAAATTATTCTGGTGCTAAAATGATGTTTGCTTTGGCAACTTATAATAATATTTCCTTCAACCCTTCAAATGGTGCCGTCTTTGGCTTGACCGCTGCTATCCAAGTAGTCCATGCAATCATTTCTTGCGCCCCAACAAAATGGTTGGCAAGATTCAACTCCATGGGTACCATCATCAATATACTATTTTTGACAATTGTTTTTGTTTTACTCCTTGCTTGTAATCAAAGACCTGATATGTACAATCATTCAATTCCTAAATTCAACACTAATGGTGTTGCTTGGTCTTTTGATAACCAAACGGATTACCCTCTCGGAATCTCCACTTTAATGGCCTTCTTGGGTGTCATTTGGAGTATGAGTGGTTACGATTCTCCATTTCACTTGGCTGAAGAATGCACAAATGCAAGCACTGCTGTTCCTCAGGCTATTATCATGACCTCAACAATCGGTGGAATGATTGGATTCTTATTTATGATTGCAATTTCCTACACTTTGGTGGATATAAAAGGAATCGTGGATGATCCTTTGAGTTTGGGTCAACCTTATGTCACTTACTTATCCCAATTCTTGAGTTCAAAGGTTGTTAATGCTGCAACCGCTTTAACCATTGTTTCATCGTTTTTCATGGGTTGTTCTTGCATGCTTGCAGCCTCCCGTGTTACATTTGCATATTCACGTGATGGACTCTTCCCGCTTTCTTCCATCTGGAAAGTGGTAGATGAAAGAACCCAAACTCCAGTTAGAGCAGTTTGGATCAACTTTCTTATTGGCGAGTTGCTTTTGTTACTTTTATTTGCCGGCGACACTGCTATTGGTGCTGTCTTTTCTGTTGGTGGTATCTCAGGATTTGTTTCCTTCACTATACCTACATTACTCAAAATCACATATGCCAGAGATAAGTTCCAACCAGGTCCAATCCACTTGGGTCGCTGGTCGACACCGATTGGTATCGTTTCTGTAGCATTTGTTCTTGTCATGATCCCTATTCTTTGCATGCCAACTACCAGAGGCAAGAACTTGACTCTCACTCTGATGAATTGGACAGTGGTGGTTTACTTTGGTCCTTTGCTACTCGCTACAATTTACTACGTTCTTTTTGCACACAAATGGTACGTTGGTCCAAAGAGTAACTTGGACCAAGGAGATTTAGTATACTCCGAATCATACGAGGTTTATGAAGGTGTCATTAGAAAAGATGAAACTAATTCCGACACTTCTTAAAGTATTTCTTTAAAGGGCTAGGTTAACTTTTGAGGAATATTTTTCTTGTATTCCTTATCAATAAGAAATGTATTATAATGTAATCGTCAGAGACAAGCAATTGTCGAGTTTTCTTGTATTAAATTCTTGGTAGCTGATTTGTATTTTAAAGGGTTCCTTTTAAATGCGCGCAAAAAACCTTGATAACCATTCGCTTTTATTCTTTCTACTGAGGTTTGCTCTACATTCTAGTGAAGTTACTTTTATTACTATATTCCCATGAAGTGATTTCAAGTGTTCTTTTATCTAAATGAATAAAAAACAGAATATTTACATTTCAGAAGTTTAGATATATTACAAAGATCTTATTTTGAAATACTGATACCATCTAATATATGATCTGCAGATTAGTAGGTGCACAAAATGTATGTAAAAGGCTTAAGGGCTACAAAGCTCTTTGGGCGATTCATCACTTCAAATCTGCTTATCATCCAAAGAATTAATATTGAGTTGAGTAAAATTTTCGCTGAGTATCAGAATTACTACAGTCTTCTCGCGAGTCTTGGTTCATTGGATTGCCTAATTGAGCAGTCTGTTCCCATGAGATAAGCTCTTATCTACTTTTGTATGTAGTGCGCGCACGTCTAATTCTAACGTTAGTGTTGCACCCATTTTGGTGTGTATATATACCCCCAAAAGACCCTGTCAGTAAAGAAATCAAACCATGGTTGAGCTTAGCGAGGTGAGATCCAGAATTGTGGTGGATGATTTGAACATCAAATCTATTATGTCAGACCAGGGTTTGGCCATCAACGTTGACCATGAGGTTAATGAAGATGAAGCAATGATCATAGCTATGGGCTATAAAGCTGAATTCAAGAGGGAGTTTTCACTTTGGACAGTATTCTCGGTTGCCTTTTCTGTTTTAGGACTTTTACCCTCAGTGGCTGCAACTTTCCAATACCAACAGTTGGTGAATGGTATAAGCCCTGTTCCATGGTTGATTTGTGTAGGTTTTGTTACGTGCGTAGCTATATCATTAGCTGAAGCTGCTTCAGCATTTCCTGTGAGTGCTGGCGCTCCTTACGCTGTTTCTCAGTTGGCTCCCCCGAAATATAAAGCCTTTTTCACTTGGTTGACTTGCTGGTCAAATTGGATTTGCCAAGCTACTATAGCAGCCTCCGTGAATTATGCTGGTGCTCTGATGATTTTGGCTGTGGCATCATATAATAATGGTTTGAATGTAACTCCGGGAAAGGTTTATGGAGTTTGTGCTTGTTTGCAATTTGTTCATGCTCTTATTGCCTGCTTACCAACAAAATGGTTGGCTCAGTTCAATTCTTTAGGAACAATTGTCAATATAGTGTTTTTGGCCATTGTCTTTGTGATGATTCTCGCTGGTTCAAAGACTCGTGCTGATGGATCTAGATTCAATACTAATGCGGTTTCATGGGGGTTTTCAAATTTAACTGATTACCCCCAAGGAATTGCAACTCTTATGGCTTTTTTGGGTGTGATTTGGACTTTGGGTGGGTATGACTCCCCTTTCCATTTGGCTGAAGAATGTGCCGATGCTTCTAGAGCGGTACCAAAGGCTATCATTATGACTTCCTCGATTGGTGGTTTGGTAGGTTTTGTTTTCATGATTGCCATTGCGTATACTGTTGTTGATTTGCAGGAGCTTAAAGATGATCCAATGGGCTTGGGCCAACCTTATATTACTTACTTGACTCAGATATTTGATAAGAAGATGTTGAATAGTGCTGCTGCGTTGACAATCATTTCTTCTTTTTTCATGGGGGCTTCATGCATGCTCTCGCTGTCAAGAGTAACATTTGCATATTCAAGAGATGACTTATTTCCCTTTTCCCCTTTCACCAAAATTGTTAACAAGACGACTCAAACACCGGTAAATGCTGTCTGGGTTACATTTATCATTGGTCAATTGTTGTTACTCTTAATGTTTGGAGGTGAGACTGCTATTGCTGCCATTTTCTCTGCCAATGGTATTGCTGCATTTATATCTTTTGTAATGCCGACATTGATGAGATTAATTTGGGCCCGCAAGACATTTAAGCCAGGACCGATTTATACCGGTAGATTTTCTACTCCTATCGGTGTAATTGCCGTTGCGTTTATCTTTTTGATGATTCCTATTTTATGTATGCCAACTACCCGAGGAAACAATTTAACGTTACAGACGATGAATTGGACGTGTTTGGTTTATTTCGGGCCTATGTTTATTGCTTTGGGTTGGTTTTTTGTCCTGGCTCATAAGTGGTATAAGGGACCAAAGAGTAATCTTGATCCAAATGATGTAGTTTTTGCTGATGAAAAGAACAATATTGCAGTCAGGGATTATTCGATATCAAATTCTGGAAATCTGGTTTAAGAAGCTGATATATTTCAAAAGGTTTTATAGAGATTAATACATTTAAAATTTTTTTAACACTGTTATTTTTCTGTATTGTGATATTTTCGCAGCCAAATGGAAATGATGGACTAAAAATCGATCTGAACTTTAGTGAGCTTTTGTCTATATTCTTCTTTATAGAAACAACGAGCTTGAAAATTGTGTACTGCTAATCAATAACATAGATTCTTCTGGATTATCCAGTTTCTGCTCAAATATTCTCTGTCAATATACAGATGACATTTAATAAGCGAATACCCTCACTATTCAAGTACCTTTTATATGGAAAAAAACTGGAAGGTATGAATCCGGAAAGTATGAATTATATACGCTCTCATTCAAATCTCTAGATTCAGTTGTTCTTCATTGTAGTCAGTCGATACTAAAACAGTTTAAATGTGTGACAGAATTTTGGTCATCAAGAAAAATGTCGCTTATAAAGAAGATCATGAAAAAATACCAACCAGATGATTGATGATAGGAGTAGTTGTACATTCTTCACAAAGATAGGAGCTTGCAGACACGGAGAGAAGTGTTCGAGACGACATATCAAACCAACTTCATCGCTCACGATACTCCTTTCCAATCTCTACGAAAATCCCAAGTTGAATAAGAACAACGATGAAGAGTTAAACCCCAAACAAGTACAACAACATTTCGATGAGTTCTACCGAGATATCTTTGTTAAGTTTGCGCAGTTTGGAACTGTGAAACAGATGGTAGTGTGTGAGAATGAGAATAACCACCTTAATGGGAATGTGTACGTGCGTTTTGAAGATAGGGACCTGGCATCGGATGCCACAATAATATTGAACCAAGAGTGGTTTAATGGGCGACCTGTGCATTGTGAACTATCACCAGTGGAAAGTTTCCAGGAAGCCAACTGTAGGGCTTATGAGACGTCCAGTTGTCTGCGTGAGTTCTGTAACTTCATGCATGTAAGGCATCCAACCCCACAAGTTAAACTGGTTTTGATGCTGGCGCAAGAAAAGTCGAATTTGTTGGCTGAACTTGCGCAGATTAACGCCAAGAGTGAGGAGCCTTTCGGGGATGCAAAAGATGATAGTAAAGAGGAGGTTAAGGTCGAGAGTGCGGCTTCGATGGTGCAGCACTTGTTTTCATAAAGTCTGATTAATGTGTAGTTTCAAATTGTGTTACCCAGTAATCTCACACATGCTATGATACTCAGTGCATCATTGGTCAATTCTGGTAATCCCATAAACATGCCTTCTATTAAGCTTACCAGTGCAATGATATTCCTTAGTACTATAATATTTGAACATTCAAATTATCATATGCATAATATGGTATTCGAAATATCGCAATCATAAGAATGATCTCTACAGTATTATATTATATGATAGTCATGATA
Organism: Kodamaea plutei; assembly: GCA_030705055.1. NCBI lineage: Eukaryota > Fungi > Ascomycota > Pichiomycetes > Serinales > Debaryomycetaceae > Kodamaea > Kodamaea plutei. The sequence continues at coordinate 68,280 of JANIWJ010000055.1, read as the reverse complement.
CAATATTCGAAATATGACATTCACGTAATGATAGTCACAATATATGGTATTTGAAATATAATAAAAGTCATGGTTATACTATTATGCGTATTATTGGTTCTTTATATTCGATCCGTAGTAAAATAATAGTAAAATAATAGTAAAATAGTACAAAATATCGTAAATATGAAGTATTTTCTATACACCTATTTATATATGATCGACAAGACCCTTAAATAGATCTAAAATACAGTTCGACAATTCTGGTACTTTTAACAGTACTATAAAACTAATACTCACATATAGTGTAGACCAAAATCTCCTGGCAGTCATATCGAATGCTTTCATGATAATTATGGTGAGGTAAAACTGCGCTAACGGGCAAATGCGTATTCCAGATTAAATTAGTTACCACTTCTTTTCAGTAAGCCTTGTGTGTATCCACTAATTCCACACTAACGAGTCCGGCGTTGAAAATATCCCGCTTGTCCGTCCACACGTCGTATCCATGAGCCAAGTACTACGACTTCGGGCCGCTGGTAGCCCCATACTGAATGTCACGACGCATACACTCAACCACCACCATTGCGTACTTGGACCGCGTGGAGTAGCAACACTCTTCGCTACACCGCACATCAGCTCACACAGCATGACACAGTCTAGGCTTTGGCTCGGAATCTCGCCGAGGTTAACGCTCCTCCAACATCCAATTAGACTACATTCTACAAGTTCACAAATTCCAGAAAACAAAAAAGATTACAAGATGGCTAACAGCAAGCACGGTGACTTCCACGACCAGGAAGAACATGGAAGTCACTCTCACACTCACGCAAGCAATGACTCGAATTATGTGGACGATAAGCCTCACACTCATTCTGAGGATGGACATTCACACAGTCTTTTTGGACATTCCCACAGCCACTCCCAACCCAACGAACTCTTGGTAACAAACACCGCGTCCATTCTCTCGAACCCAGCTGTGCGTATCACCTGGATCGGGTTACTTGTTAACGTAGCTATGGCCATTTCCAAGGGTATTGGTGGTGTATACTTCCACTCTCAGTCGTTGGTGGCGGACGCTATCCACTCGGTATCGGACATGGTGGCCGACTTTTTGACCTTGGCAACAGTCAACGTCGCGGCCAGAGTCGGCACATCAACCAATTTCCCATTAGGTTACGGAAAAATCGAAACCATTGGCTCCCTCTTGGTCAGTGGTGTATTACTCTTTGCAGGTGTCTCCGTTGGTTGGTCCTCCTTGTTGCAAGTTTTCGAATATACTCTTCCAACTTACATATACGAATACGTGTCTATGATTCAAATCGGCCACTCCCATTCCCATCTTGGAACCGGCGCCGACCACGGAAATGGCCATGGCAACAGCCACAGCCACCTGCACATTTCGGAATTGGACACTGCAGCAGAAGTGAGAGAAACCCCAAATATCAATGCTGCTTGGATCGCGGGGGGGTCCATTCTTGTAAAAGAATTGTTGTTCTATAAAACCTTAAAAGTTGCAAATGAAACCAACCTGAAGGTTCTTGTAGCCAACGCATGGCACCATAGAGTCGACTCCCTCACCTCATTGGTTGCGTTGATTACTGTCACAGGTGGTGCTTTGTTTCATCTTGCTTGGTTGGATGCCGTTGGCGGCTTGTGTGTTTCTGTATTGATTATCAAAGCCGGTTGGGGTACTTTCAAAAGCTCCTGGTTTGAGTTGGTAGACAGAGGTGAAAAACCAGGCTCAGAAGTGTACGATAAAATCCACTTCATCATTACACTGGAATTATCGTCCAACAGATCTTTGGAGGGCTTTTGGATCGATGATTTGCTGGTGGTGTGCTCAGGAGCCAACACCAATGTCTTTGTTGATTTGAAAACTAACAAAACGCTGTTTAATGTCATCCAACTCAATGAGGTGGAGGAAACTCTCAAGGAGTTGATTGCTAAGGATGATAAATTTGTTAGAAAAATCTACATTCAATTTAAACATGAGAGAACAAGTGAAAAGTGAACAGCGGAGGTTTTAGAAGGTTTCAAAGAAAGTTTATAAAGAAAAAACAAAGACTTATAAAGACATAAGCTTTATAGAGAGAGGTTTGAACCAAAAGAGGACCTCAACCAAGGGTCACCCATACATAATCAGTCTCAATAACAAGTCTCAAATAGTAATAGACATTACATTTCAATATATACATATACTTGATCTATTTACATGATAACAAACTGCGTTATTCTTATCATTTACTTTTTGGATTGCTTCTTCTTCTTTTGAGTCTTCTTTGGCTTATCACCTTCAATGAATTTCAAAATGTCATCAACGGATTTGGCAGCAAGTTCTGGGTCTGCCTGGACAACCTTCTTCTGCAGAGCAGTAGCCTGTGGGGTGGAAGAAGTGGACGACTTAACGTGTACCTTCTTATTCCCCGTGGCAGCAGCCTTTTGGGCAATTTGCTTCTTCTTTTGTTGTTCTTGAGCAGCTATGTACTCGTTGTACTTGACAATGTTTTCAACATACTTGAGATTTTGCTTCGTCATTGGGTCTTCAACACCAAGAGTCTTGGTGAAGATGTCAGCAGCAATTTTGAAGTATTCCAAAGATTCCTTAATCTTGTTGGAGTTCAAAAGCAACATGGCAAAAGAACGGTAAAGACCACCAGTGACCTCGGAAATTGGTCCATTGACTCTTATCGAGATATCCAAAGCAGATTGGTATAACTTACCTGCAGATGGATACAATTTGACACGCGACATGATGTCTGCCAAGTTGTTTAAGGTGGTAACTAAAGTTGGGTGGTCATGTCCATAAATTTCGGTCCAGTTGGAAATGGCTTGTTTGTACAACTTGAAAGAGTTAACCAAATCCATTCTAGACGATTCGTAATAACCAGAGTTCATATACGCGGTGATGGTGTCGTACGAGTCGAAACCAGTGGTTCTCTCGGCAATCACAATAGCCTTACGTGCAATCAAGGCAGCTTGGTACTCCAAACCCAACTCTGCAAAAACTTGCGAAACCAAGGTGTATAATGCGACAGTTTCCGAACTAACAACACCATACACTTGTTCTTGGATGGAAATCAACTCATTCAACAAGGTTACACCTGTTTCACTATCCCCTTGGACAATGTGGGCTCTAGCAGTTTGGTAAATTTCATCAACAATAGCAGACTTGTAGTCGGAATCCTTGACAATAGGAACGAAGTTGACAACGTCGGATTCCAAGAAAGTGACGTTTCTGACTTCAACAACTGGAGTAGAAACAACCTTCTTGTTGTTGTTCTTCTTCTTTGATTTAGTAGGCTCAGCAACTTCTGTAACAGCAGTCTTTTCATTCTGAGAAGCAAGTTCTTCGGCAGTGTAGACGTAATCGTGGGATTTCCATTGGATACCGAACTTGATAGCAATTTCTCTCAACAACTGTGCTGGACGGAGTTCCTGAGTCCACTGTTCGCTTAAAGTGTATCTGAAACGGATGAGAACCTCTTGTGCGACTAACTCGAATACAGTCTTGGAATCTAACTTTGTGAACTCTATACACTTGGAATCAGTGAATTGTTTGATTTCATCGGAAATTTCAACAACTGGCTTAGTGGTGATAGCACTACCCAATAAACAGTTGTGGAAGTGTGCAACAAACTTAGGCATGAGGTAGGTTGGAACATCTTTGGAAAGTCTACGCAAAACGTGCTTGGTACCTCTTGCAATCATCTCTTGGACGGAGATTCTAATCAATGTGTTGTAATTGGCAACAATTGGTTCGAAAGTGGCCTTTGATTGGGCAATCTCAGCTTCGGAAGATTGAGCTTCAGACTTTTGAGACTTTTCTGAAGTTTCTTCAGTCTTTTCGGTTTTTTCTTCAGCTTCAGCCTTAGCCTTTTCTTCGGCTTCCTTCTTGGCCTTAGCTTCGATTTCCTTAGCTTCAGCTTCATTCTTGATAATCTCTTTGCCCAAAGCACTATTAAGACCATCTCTTCTCTTAGCAGCTTCAGTAGCAATATAACCCAAGTATCTCAAATTGATACCTCTCTTGTGCAAAGCATTGGTCAAGTTGCTACCGTCGAAAGGAGCAACAGAAGATGGAAGTTCATCCATGTACTCAGAAATCAAAGTCTTGATAAAAGTAGATAACTCTCTAACTTCGCTCTTGTCAGTTTCAGAATCATTGTCCCATGAGAAGGTATCTGGGTTGAATAAGAATTTATCGGTTGGCAATTCGATCTTAGCGTCCTTATCCTTTTCAGTTTGTTCCTTGATATATTCGGAAATTTGACGTTTCCACCATTCAGCAACCAATTCATGTCTGACGAGAGCTTCGCCGTGAGGGTATGAAGTCGATTCAGTTGGGTTGTAATGTTCTTCAGTGAAAGCAATATCACGAGGAACAGTTCTGTACAAGTCAATAACATACTTTCTACCGTCGGATCCTCTGATACCCTTGGTGTCCTTGGAAACCACCAAGTCAGACTTCAGACTTCCAACTTCAACAGTGTGTTGCTTCAAGTGGAAAGTTTCGGCAATTTGCTTCAATGGTTCTTCAAAAGATGAGTCGGCCAAAACCTGGGTGTTGTCACTGGATAAACCATAAGCAACCTTTTCTTCATCGTTGTGGTTGAAGATACCAGGAATAGGTGCTTGACACACAATTCTTCTGCCCATGTAATCAACAACACAGGAAACCAAAGAGTGAATGCCGTGAACATCAATACGGTTCAAAACCTTAATTGCAGCAATGTCCTTGTTTGCAGTGTATCTGGCAGCTTCAATACCTCCTTCAAAAAGGTCAGCAGTGGTTTCACCAGAAGAGTAAAAGATACCATTCTTCAAGAAAATCTGACTTTGAGGTTCTTCGTTAGGATCCATGGCAACTAAATTACCCTTGATGATGTTGATGGCGGTGGCAGTGGCTGCTTTTGTGAATTCTGCCAAGTTCTTGTGGATGATCTTTTCCTTCAAAATACGCTCTTGGAAAGAAGAGTTTGGCAATTCACGAATGGCTTGGATGTCGTCATTCCAATCACGAACGTAATCGGAGCCGTCCACACCGTTGGAGATCAATGGCAATTGGAAACGAGACAAATCTGGGGTTTGTTTGACATCTGGGTTAACCAACCAAGGTGCTGACAATCCAGAGTTTGCCAACAAATAAGACTCTGGGTGTGAAGTAGCAGATGATAAAGCTTCTTCGTTATCAGAAATAGTCTTGGAAAATAATGGAGACAAGGATTGTAACAAGTTGTACAATAAGTACTCCCTGTGGAAGACTCCCTTTTCGTTGATCTTGACATCAGCATTGAAGTTGGCTGAAGAAGACTTGTTAACAAAGAATCCAGTGAAATGACAAGTGACATGGTAAACTTCATTTTCAAGAGTTTGTAATGTCAAGTAAAGAAGATCGCCCTTGGTCTTTTGTGCTGGTGGCACGGACCATTGAGAAACGCTCAAAGATCTAATTGGGATTTTGACATTTTCAACAATGTTCTTGAAGTCAGCATGCTTAAAAGTACTTGAAGTGTGGGAAGCGATTTCTTCGGAGATCTCAACAAGAGTGCTAAGTTCATCCTCTGAAAGCTCCATTTCCTTTTTTTCCTTTTCGTCCTTTGTTTCTTCTTGTTCCTTTGGTTCCTTTGTTTCTTCCTGTTCCTTTGGTTCCTTTGGATCCTTTTCTGTTTCTTCAGAGTCAGCACCAAGCTGCTTAATTTCTTCTGGAACATACTTCAACTCCGATAAACCCAAGTTGTTGAACTTGGTGACACCCGATGATACGCCGAATTCACCGCTTGAACGGTCAAAGTAGTGCAAACCAATCGTATCTCTAAATCTGATAATTTGCTCATAAATCAGAGCCAAGTTATACACCTTTTCCTTAAGGGTCAAGTTCAATTCAGAAATTTCAACGCTTTCTTCTAATTCACCGAGAATCTCAGCGAAACTGAGCATATCATCAAACTTCCCAAGAGAAACTTCTCCAAGTAAAATATCATAATTGGTCAAGTTTCTAGTAGCTGGTAAAATAAGCAAAGCTTGTTTCAAATCGTTAATATTCTCACCCAACAGTGATGGGATTTCCAAGACTTCGCGCTTCTTAGAAAGGCATGTTGGGAGTTGAATCCTCAAGGTGATTTCCTTGGGCTCAACTGGTTCAGCACTCATGTTGGTGAAAAATGTGAAATTTTTTTTTTCTTTTCTTTTCTCGAATGTTGGGGACGTGCGAGATTGAACTTTTCACGCAGGCGATCAATAAGCTTGTTGCATTGTGTCTGATGACTCGTGGGGTATCTGTGTGGAACACTGGTTTGAATGTTTAATGGAATCGGTATAAATGTGTGATTTGAATAGTATTTTTGGTTTTATATATGGTAGATGATACTTGACATGTATGCGTGAGAATAATATGATTGAAAAATGCACGTAATTTAACTATGAGTGGGGGGTTGCTTTAGTTTATGTATTCTTGCATAGATTTAACTGACCGTATCGAATAAGTACTGAGAAAGTGGAATTCTTTGTTGGCACCTAACGCTCTGGTAACCACCGTAGGTATCTTAGTTGAATGTAATTAAAGTGTCTATAGGCAATGCATTTCGATTGTTATTTATAATATTGTCTTACCTTTATTGATAAGGAGGGCCTATGCTTATGATACGCTGACATTCAGCTCTGATTGCTTTTCAGAAAGGTAATATACGCATCTCCAACCTCGTGGCCATATAAACTGACACAGTTGGGTTGATGGGATTTCTGTAGGTATCCAACCTCGTGGGCCCTATTAACTAGCACAGTTGTGTTGACCGGATTTCTGTAGAAATCTCGCGAGAGAGAATTTGCTCTGTTGAATTTAACCACTCTAGATCTTAGAAACTTCGAATTTGGTTACTGCAGGAGAACGAATTGCTTCACATTTGGTTATTGCTGGAGAGGCAAATGGCAATGCTAGTCGCACTTATGAACTAAAAAAAATCATCATGAGTGATAACCTAGGGAATACGAACCAAGCAGAACCAAAGCCAGCAGGAAACGACTCTCGAATATGTGTAAATGACCTTCCTGTAGAGGTTCTCATTAGGGTATTTTTTAACTTGGACCCACTCCAACTCAGCAACACGCGGCTTGTTTGTAAGCGATGGAACTTTGCTGTATCAGACAAATGGACTTGGATCAACTCGTTCCACCGCAAGTTCAACACTCCTACAAGTTTCCCCAGTGTAAGTGGTTCCAATCTCTGGATGATTGAATACTTTGCCAGGTTACATGTTCTAAAGAAATGGAACAAAGGTGAAGCTAGGCACAGAACATATCAATTGATCAACAACCAATTCCGTCATATTGACAAGGCAATTGCTAATTTCGACTCCAATGGCAAAGTCCTCACCTTTTCAAGACGCTCGGGTGATATTTCCATGTGTAGTGTTGACAGTGGTCGAAATCAAAGCTTTATATTTGGGAATAATCTGCTTCTGTTCGATTTGAATTGGAACTATGTAGCTATGGGACGTGATGATGGTGAACTTTGGTTAAAAAACTTGATGACTGCCTCCACCGGTACATCGTCGGTCCAAATTCTCAGACAAGAGGGAATGGCTCCTATTTGCTCTGTATGCATTAACGAGGCTCCAAAACTAGACAAATTCAAATCCAAAGTGGACATCGTATCGGGCTCTACATCGGGACAAGTGAGATTCTGGAATCTTGGGGAAAGGATTGTTGGGAGCATAGATGTTCCTGGGCCTATTTTGAACATAAGGAGTGATTTCAGAAACTACACCATCTTCAACACCAATATGAAATGTTATATTGTAAAATTGCCTGAGATTCGATTGGTGTATGAATTCGAACTTGAAAATAAGGTGATAGTGGATGACGATACACTTTTGGATCCACTGGTGTACTATGGAATCCCTGGGAACACTCCAAGGAATAAGCTCGACGTTGATTTTGGGGACTTGAACATAATCATCTCTTACAAGCAGGAGATCAATTGTTACAACTTTAAAGACTTGGATATTATAGGACATAGAAAATTGGTTTTGGATGGTGATACTGAAGTTTTAGAGAGCAAAATGCAAGTACAAGCAAAACCAGGAGTTGCCAGGAACGATTATGTTGCTGGTGATGATGGTTTATTGTATGCCAATTCCCTTAGTGATGGAAGTATTATTGTTTGGAATATTAGAGATTACTCGACAAAAAAGATAATCATCCAATGCAAGATTGCAGCTACATTTAACAAATTTGTTCCTGAAGGAACTCGAGCGCATATACTGCCTGTTTCGACATTTGCACTTAACAGTTCTATCATAGCCATTGGGGGATATAATGGGTTTGTGTATGCACATAACATATATACTGGTGTTCTTATTAAGGAAGCATCTGTGAAAATACCCCAAAAGTATAGGCACATGTATGCCGAGGTAATTCCTGTGAATGAGATAATCTTGAATCCAAACCAAAGAGATGCTCTGGGGGTAATAATATCTGGAGACATTCTTCAACATTTCCAATTTGGGGGAAATTCTACCGCCAACGAGAGTTCCAAGAGGAAAGCCCTGTTCCATGTGCTGAAAAAGACAATCAAGGCAACGATCCAAGATGAGATGGACGATTATAATAGTGACCGGTGGGCAGAAGAAAACAGAAGGAGATTGTTTGATAAATATAACGGTGTGGAACACGATGAAGAAGAGGAGCTATCGATAGCATTGGCTCTAAGTCAAAGTGATGCCATTAATGAAGATGATGAGATCCTAAAGGCAATTGAAGACTCCAAGAATTTGCACCTTGAAATGGGGGGATATGTGGAACAGGAATTAAAGAATCTGCAAATTTTGGAGGAGAGTTATGAGGATGAGGAATTAAGGAGGATTCTTGAGTTGTCGCTTATAGAGAAATGATTTGCTCTCTAATAGACTTTGCTACTTCATTTTGTAGAAACTTCTCTAGTAATCTTTTCTTAATAACATTTATAATCTTCCTAATGATCTTCCTGATACACTTCATTATTCCTTCAACTACAGTTATATAAACTCAAGTAAGCTAAACTTATGTATTACCTATTTACAGTAGACAAAAAAGTTTTGGTTTGTTTTACATTAATGTATTCTTGTTGAAAATTGCAAAAAATCTACCAATCATGATAAAAACTACACATTATGGTGATTACGATATTCTAATGCACTCAAAATAACCTTTGTTGAAAGTCTCGTTAATAGTTCTCTTCTGACAAGTGTACTCGTCTTTTTCAAGTCTATAAATGTCTATCTAAACGTCGTCTACTTTGCCAAGTCTAGAAATGAGTATCTAAACATCCAAACCGCAATATAAACTATCCTTTATTCGTACACACAATGTATGAAACTTTAATATCTGGCCATTTTCCAACCGTATGATTACTGCACATCATCACCACCACATTTTTCACCACATTACCTTAACGACGATTTGCTACCCTCCACTGTAGCCTGGACGCCCCACCGTCCGTAAGCGTCCGATACAATTTTTCTTTTTTCGTTCCGGTTTTAACCAATTATTTTGGTTTCATTCATTTTTTCGTACAATGACTAACCAGTCATCAAATAATGTACAAATAGCACGAAATAGCCGAAAGATCAACAATATAAGTTTGGGATAGCCCTTTAACAGCTTTATATTGTCCCGTAAAAGGAAACACACAGAGTAGTCAAAGTCAAAGTCAAAGTCAAAATGTAAAAATAGCTAGAGCGTATTCTTGGAAATGGCACAATAGAATTTCTATAAACAAGCGCCACTGACAAAAGTCTAAAAAAAAAATACCGCATATATACACCTTGCTCCAATCAACAAATGAGTTTATTCAACGATGGTCTTTGCTAACTTTATTAAACAGGCAAAGTATACTTACCCACACGAGAGGCTTCAGTTCTTCCAAAGCTCACAGCCATACTTGAACAACAACTCATTGGTTTATTATCGAGATTTCTTCAACAAAAGATGGCTGAGTGATGGTCCGCACCCGTCGAACGCTAGTAAGAACTACTTGGGAATCGACCCAGGACATTATGGCTTATACTATACAATGTTCAACCAAGATCCAGAAAGAAGAAAGACTCTGAATAACAATAACGGACCAGAGACGTTACTCACGTTTATATTACAACACGAAGATGAGAGTTATCAGTTTGTCTATTTGGATAATGCAACCAAATTCTTCATTCTGAAAATGAAGCAAGATATCTTCATTAACTTACATACGATAAACCGATGTATCTCAGATTTGGGTCCGAGACTTCACAATAGGTACTTTTCTACGTGCTCGAGGAATAACTTCACTAAGAGCGATCGTAAAATCGAAGAAATTTCATTGGATGACTCAAAGAAACCTTTTATTGAAGAGTTACCGGGTGATACTGTAGTCGAGAAAACAGAACCTCAACAGTCTCATGAAACCCAAAACATTCAAGAAGGTCATGAAACTCAAAACATTCACGAAGCTCAAGAAGCTCTAGAAATCCAATACACTCAAACAGTTCAAGAAACCCAAAAAACTCAAGAAGCTCAAGAGAATTCCACACTCATAGAGCATGCTACAGATGCATGTAAGGATATTCCATTTGAGGAATCTTTTCTTGAAATTCAAACTTCAAACATCTGGAACATATATGAAAACCACAAATCAGCCGATGAATTGAACATTATTTATCCATTATACCAATCTTTGAAGAGAAATAATTTGGTTTTCCCTAACATAGAGTCATTCAATATCGTGTTGCATTCTATTTCTAGAAGATCTTTGGATAGCGATACTTCCTTGGAATCAACTGAATCCAAGTTAACAATCTTATTAACAATCTACCAAGACATTTTACAACACTCCATAAAACCAAATAATGAAACCTATAATATCATCTTAACCAATTTATTTAATGGCAGCAACCAAGTATTGCCATCGGATAACAACAGCCCATTTGCATTCAAAAAACATCTCAATAAATCAAAGGAATTCGGTCAAATCGGAATGGAGTTATTCAACTCAATCTCTCATTACGAACAATTGGACTTGACTGTTTTAGTCCCGCCGCTTATAAAATTCCTAATCAACCACCCAGAGTGCATGAATAAAGAATTATTTAATAAATTAATTCCACTCATAAACCAAACTGAGAACTCCCCAGAGTACTACAACTCTATTCTTGAGTTATCAAAATACTTCACGCAATATTCAGTGTTTAGTGATGACAAGAAAACTTATGAATTCATCAACTCAATATACGCGAAAGTCAAAGCATCAGATATTTCAGATGAATATGTCACATACGCCAAATTAATCGAATCATTGATCTATAATAACCAATTCACTTTGGCTTCCAAATTTTTGGATGATATTTTGATTGATTATAGGTATGCACGGAAGGAGTCTGCAATTAAACCTTCTCAAATTTCATCTTTGATATCAAATTACTTGATGGCAATTGTCTCTCACAATGATAAAGACATAATCAAGGCTTTCAATTTATTAGTCAAGTTCAATAGCATCAACTACTTACCTGAATTATCTAACAGTTTATTCAATGACTTCATAGTGAGATTTATTACCAAGTATGACGAATTAGAGTTGATGAAAAAGGATTCTCCCGAGGATGCTAAGTTGGAAAAGAAACAAAAATTCATCTACAACAATATTTGGTACTTATATGACTACATGGCTATTAGAAAGGACTATCACGAAACCTCATCGGTAGAAATGATCCAGAAAAGCGATAGCCAGGTCCATTGTCGTGACGCTCTCCTTTCTTTAAGTATCACAGTTGGAGATCATGGTAAAGTCTTCCAACTTATTAAAGAAGTGTTGATGAAAAACCACTTGATTTTTGATACTGGCTGTTTTCAAAAACTTTTAAGTTACTTGAATAATGGGGTCGTTTACAATGCAAATTGTGAACCTTTCAATCAATACTATTTCGGTTTGATTTGGAGTATGGTTGCATCTCAATCTGTTCATTACACCAAAAGTTCGAACGAATTGAACACTTTTATTTCAGAGTATGTTAACTTTTTACAATTACCTGTACAAGCTGAAGCCCTTCCAGAGTTTATCGAGTACTCAATTAGACTCTATATGAACTCAAATATGCTTGAAAGGGCCGTGGATAACTTTGACTTACAGGTTGATAACATTTATGGTTTAATTGTAGTCTCGAAGGACTTGATGTCATATGTTCACGCAGGTGATATGGATCTTTTGCATAAAGTCTTGTCTTTCCAATCGAGACTTATAAATCTGTTTGAAGATACAGAGAATCAGTATATTGAATTAACTCCTGAGTTAATTCAATACAAGAAGGATCTCAAGGATCACTTTTGTTTGTTGGTTCAAACTGTGGGAGCTGAGAACATCATTTTAAATCCGAATTTACTCGAGACTTTCAAGATCTTCAACATTACAGTTGCAAGTGATCTTGAGCTGATTCAGCGTATGGATGCAAACTTTGACATCGATTTAAGTTACCTTCTTAACGCAAATTACCAAACTGGTGTTGAAAAATTTGCTGATTTGATAAAAAAAGGCTCCACATTTACGTCCAGGACTTGGGAAATCATTATTAATTTTAACTTTGTCAATGAGTACTTGGAGACATCTAAGATTGATGCCAATGATTTCCTTTCCTGTTTATGGAAGCTGAACATAAATGAAGAAGCAAGATTAACCCACCTCAAAGATTTACTAGAACTCAGAAATGATAAGGTATACATCAAAACATTGAATTTTTTACTGAAGAATAACCATCAAATTAATTCATTGGTCATGGAAACCATTGTCAAACACGCAAACTCTACCAGGAATATCTACTTGAAGAAGTTATTAGTTTCTGCTAAGTTTCCAGATTCAATGTTGGATAGTCCAAACTTGTCATGGGTTCCACAATATTTTAAATTTTTGAATTCAGAGAGTGCTCTGCTCCGGGTTATTGACCTTTTTGAAAAGTACGAAAACAACCTCACGAAGGCGAATATAATTCAAGAGTATATGGTTTCTTTACTTGAGTTAAGTAGGTATGAAACTTTCCAAAGAGTATTCAAATTGCATACATCTGGTGAAGGTATTTTGAGAGCTGAACCAAGATATGTTGAGTTGTTGTACACTTATCTTTTGGCTCTTGATACTAATGAAAGCATTCAAATTTGTACGACCGATCTTTCTAGTTTAAGTGACGTTTCACAAAAAGCTAAGGAACTTTTATTGTACGCAAAATTTTTGAAGTCTTTAAAGGACGACGATAATGAAATCAAAACTTATTACAGGAAGTCAGTCTCTATTGAAGAGCTTGCCTTACAAGTCCTTAACTCTTCTGTCCCAGAAATAAAACAGTTGTTAACACTTAATTCTGAAACCATCGTTAATAGACTGAACAAGAACAAGTTACTTGATTCTTTACTTGAAAACTTAATTAATGCTTCCAAATCATCGTTCCTGGAAAGAAAGAGATTGATGAACAAATTTAATACTGTATTAAGGTTTTTGAGAGAGGCTGGGTTCAAGAACATAACCACACAGCATCTTATCAGAATTATCGGCTTTTTGACAGCCAACAATGGGAAGGAGCAGTTATCAATTTTGATGAGCAAATTGATAAATGGGAACAAGATTTCAAGTGTATTGAACTTTTACTTCCTTGAAATTAATTTATTGGAAAGCAAAGATAAAATGAATTTGGTCAGTAGTTTGTTTAATAGTTTTTCGATTTTGAAAGATTCTGCAAACTTACTGGTAATTAGAGAATGCGGGCAATTAAATGACATACCTTTGCCTCAAACGAGTTAATTCTGCACAGATATTACGATGATTAATGCAATTTCTTTTAGTTCTTTAGATTTTATAGAATAGGTAGATATTTAAGGGAGTGAGTGTAGGTATGGATCTTTAGAGGTTTGTTACTAAATTTCATTAGATTTAAATAATTCAAGTTTATACCGAAGAAAACGCATACTTCCATTCTGGAAAATGATTTGAATTGTAACTTGTGACTTCCAGAAAACGCGGTCTCGAGACAAGCTGATTAAAATGAACTGTGCTCGAATCTGTAACTTACGAGGAGAGGCGATGGAAAATGGGAAACAGTATCGTTGTTGAATTCCAAAGCAGCTAAGGTTTAGGATAATTGCAAGCTCAAGAGAAATGTAAGCAAGACGAACTATTATCGAACTGGTTTGCTGTAGAATCTTATATGAGCAAAATTTGGTCACGATAACAATAACTGAAATCAATAATCTTTGTTTGTGTTGAAGGATTAGATTACGTTACTTATTAACTTTATTGAAGGATTTGATGATATTAAATGACAAGGTTATTAAGAGCTTTTCTCGCAAATTTTTCGGGAAAGTCACACAATATCAAAGAAATGCGCTCCAACACTCATAACAAACAATTAAGCAACAATAACGACTTGTGAAAAGAGAATCCGAAAGACGTTCGGAATATGGTCTGTTAAGTACCGGCTATTCATTTCCAAATATTTTTGAATTGGCTCGTAAACCTTTTGTGCATCGCAGACTTTGTGAACACTATTCTTCTTTAAAGAAAAGCCAGTTGTACCATCGCAGAAGTTGAGATGTACTATGTGTTCTATGAATCATGTAATCTGTAGACCAATAATCCCTGAGAATAGGAAAATAGAGAGAGTATGGGAAGAAAGTGCGGCACTTAATTGATCAACATACCTGTTACCAAAAGTAGAATAAAGCCCGCTATATGACTAGATTGCTCCGTAAGCGGAAAGTTTTCAATAGCATGCGCTAACCAGGACCTGTATCCCTACAAAATTCAATACAAAGGACAGCTTTCTACAATTGTGACTCAGAAAAAGACTTCTTATTGAACACCAGAAATCCACTAAGTGGTAATTCGTTCACAGGAGACAATACAAAAAGGAAAACATTATTTATGTGACAAATTGGGAACACTTTAGACAAAGGGAATATAATTATTGTATCAGCGAGATCTTTATGCATGGTGGTTTTGTATCAGACATTACAATTACAAGCCCATCTTGGGGCATTCGATCAACTGAGCATGCTGAACAAACAAACAAGTTATAAGGTTTGTTAGAGTTTTTACGATAAAATAAGTAATTTGATAATAGGTGTAAAAGTCGGTGTACTGTTTGAATGAATACTATATTTCTTCGAATACATGTTAATAGTATTTATTATTTTCTTTTTGTTCCATCATCGATGGGATGGAATTGAGTGGATTAAAAAGCTAAGAGCCTCACTACACTCTGGTTTTAGGAATAATAGGACCCGTTGATCTCGGCCATATCTTCAAGATAATGAAGGATTTGTTGCAGATAGTTTTGGGAGAAAATTTGGGTTTGGGTTATCAATTTCATGGAGAAAACACATCCTCAAATTATAATCAATCATCACAAGCTCTTGAATAAAAATTATTTCGCACATCATTCTTTATAATAACAGAAAAGTTGTTTTTAATTCTCTTTGCCAAGGCTTGAAATAGAGACGGCTTTCAATTCCCTCTCATTTTTTTTAGATATGTCTTGGGGTTTTCCTATTGATAACCGTAGAATCGCTAAATATGCTAATTGTGAAAAAAAAAGAGAAAGTATTCATGTTTTACTTGCTTACAAGAGTTAATATTTTAGAAAGTGTAGCACTACTCCTTAATTATCGTTATTTGAAAACCTGGGGTGTGTCCGTTTTTTTTTTTGTTTTGAAACATTGGGATTCGGAATAGGCTTAATTCCTTCACTTTAGACACAAACAGAGGTCTATTTGCGGTTGAAACCGGAACTTTTGAGGGGCTAAAGCAAACCCAACCAAAAATTTGAATAATAGAGATGTGAAGTGGGTTACAGCCTCATACTCCAGAAGTGGTAATTGTACAGATATCATGATGGGTGGTCAAGATTTGATACAAGTGACAAAAACTTGGATGGGGTAAATGTCTTGGTAAAATCTTTGAAACAAATGCATGTCAGGATCTCTTGCCAAGCTTGACATAAACGTTCTTTATTCTATTAATGATCGGTGATATTCTGTGGAGACAACAATGTTCCCCAAGGTAATGATGTGGAGATAACCTGATTTCTGCTACCAAAATTTAGAGGCAAAATTGCGGGGCAGCACATAGTCAAAAAGAAACTCATGCATGAAGAAATCTCGCCTGAATCCAGAATGGGGAAAATTTTGCGGAGGGCTCCTCATATCGAGATACATTAAATCAAGCCCGGGAGTTTTGTACTTGCGGAGAAGCCATGTCCAGACTATATGCTTTAACATGTTTGAGATGTTAAAGAATGTAGACATAAATAAAAGAAAACTCGGGACTTATAGTTAGAAGTTTTTATTGTATAACTTGACTTATTCGCAACTTAATTATCTATCTTGCTATATTGATTTATTTCGAATTATCCGTGACTGCAAACTCCGAAACAAGGCGTTCAATATGGTTAGGTAATTTTGGGTACCGCAAAGAGATTAATCTGGGATCTGCATAACCCTCAACGTTGCTCTGTAACTTAATTGTGCACTATTTCTCCGGGTACACCTTCAGTGAGAACTCCGATAATGACTTCAATCCGATAATGATTTCAATCCGATAATAATGATTTCAATCCGATTATGACTCCAATCCAATAATAACTTCAATCTTTCAGATTAGGTTTGAAAATTGGACTTTCAGAGCAGCTATCCTAGAACAAACAAAGGCGTGTAGTTCTCGGACGTTAGCATATTGGTTTGTTGTAAGTAATTGATAGAACAGGCCACAGAGATACAAGATTAGCGTTTGCCAAATCCACTATTTGCCCCACTTTCGCCCGAATTTTTCCTCGTAACATCGAAATAAAAGTTGTTGCATTGTTGTTTTGAGTTTGTGGAAACGCGGGGTACAGAAACAGTCATCTCATTTTCCGCGCATTCAACCTATTGCACAATAAAAAATTATCAAAAAAAGAAAGAAGAGTAGATCTCGTTTGGGAATATGTTTCTTTTACAAACAATAGTTTCCAAAAAATACAATATACCCCTCTCCCATCTCCGTGAATATTAATGTTAAAAAAAAAACCATTCCTTAAGAGGCTTAATATTACAAAATTGAATTTTCTTTAGGGCATTTCGGAGTATAAAGTAACCGTGATGCCTTCTAAGTTATTGTAATTTTTTTTTAAATAGACATCTGCAAACTACTTCTTACAATAATTAGAAGAGAGTCTTCAAGATGCCTAAATCTCTCCACACAGTACACTCAGTGTACACTCAAGAAGAAGCAATCGCACACAACAAACACATTATTAAGCCACCCAAATTCACCAAGGAAGCCATCTCCAATTATGCTAAGACTCGTATTTCTTCTCTTTTTGTTCCAAGAGAAGAATTAGCTAAATATACATACATGGAAATCTTCTTTCCATTTGCTGCTCTTAGAGAGCTTAACCTTAAGCAATGGAACTTTTTCTTGGTCGGTTTCGCTGGTTGGACTTGGGACGCGCTTGATTTCTTTACCACATCCCTCAATGCCTCTGATATCGCAAAATCCTTGAATGTTTCTGTTAAGGATATTACTTGGGGTATCACTTTGGTTCTTATGTTAAGAACTGTTGGTGCTGTTTTCTTCGGTTTGTGGTCCGATACCAAAGGTCGTAAATGGCCTTATATTACAAACTTGGTTCTTTTGATCATTCTTCAAATTGGTACTGGGTTTGTCAAGACATACAGTCAATTCTTGGCTGTTAGAGCCCTTTTCGGTGTTGCGATGGGTGGTTTATTCGGTATTTGTGCTGCTGATGCCTTGGGTGACGCTCCTCCAAAGGCAAGAGGTATCTTGTCAGGTATGTTCCAAGAAGGTTACGCATTTGGTTACTTACTTGCTGTTGTGTTCCAAAGAGCTATTGCAGATAACTCTCCACATGGATGGAGAGCTATGTTTTGGTTCTCTGCCGGTGTTCCTGTTATTTTTATTGTCTGGAGATATTTCACTCCAGAGACAGACTCTTTCCTTCTTCAAAAGGAAAGATTTGCTGAAAGCTCCGCCCAAAGAAATTCCAAAGTCAAAGAATTCAAATCTCAAGCTCGTAAGGCTTTGTCTCAATACTGGTTGATCTCTGTCTATCTTGTTATCTTGATGGCTGGTTTCAACTTCATGTCCCATGGTTCTCAAGATTTATACCCAACTTTATTGAAGGTGAAGTATGGTTATAGTCCAGACAGATCAACTGTTACCAACTCTGTTGCTAACCTTGGTGCCATTGCCGGTGGTATGGTTTTTGGTCATTTTTCCACTTTTATTGGTAGAAGACTTGCTATTATCATTGCTTGCATTCTTGGTGGTGCAATGATTTATCCTTGGGCTTACATCGAAGGTTCTGGAATCAATGCCGGTGCGTTTTTCTTACAGTTCGGTGTTCAAGGTGCATGGGGTGTCATTCCAATTCATTTGTCTGAATTGGCACCACCTCAATTTAGATCACTTGTTACTGGTGTATCGTACCAGTTAGGTAATTTGTGTTCTTCAGCATCCTCAACTATTGAAGCAACTATTGGTGAAAGATTCCCACTTGCTGACAAGCCAAAGAGAGAGCTCATAGAAGACTTCGTTAAGCGTGCAGCTGCTGTCAAGAAGTATGATTATTCCAAGGTTATGGCAATCTTTGCTGGATGTGTGTTTGTCTTCGTTATTTTTTGTGTTCTTATTGGGCCTGAAAACAGAGGTGCAGACTTGGGTATCGAAAGAGATGACGTCTATGATGAAAATGGATTGGATTTTGAAGAAGAAGAATTCAACAGAGAGAAGAAAGATTTGGATGACGAATCTATTAGTCTGATCAAAAACCAAGACAAAACTACAACACACCGTACTGTTGATCAAGTCAACGACTCGGTTTAGAACAATAATACCATTTTATTTTAATTCTTCCCTATGATACTTAACGATACGATAAAGCATATTTCTCAATAGACATCTATTATAATACCAACTTTGTAGTGAACAGTTGTTGAAACTATTTCATAATCCTATATTCTAAAATAGTACGTTCATTAAATCTTCAAATCCAAAATTTGTTCTTCCCTGCAGCCTAACATATGCCTTATCTATCTATACTGATTTTAGTTTTATTAGCTAAAATAATGTTCTCACGAAATTAATGAACTAATAAGATCAAAGTCTGTAGGCAAATGAGATCAAACCCATATCTTGTTTTATAATTGGACATAGATAATAACGAATGGAAATAGTTTTGAGTATTAGAATTATCTGCATGCTTCCAAAAAGATGTATAAAGTGTCTATTCAGTAATAACTAAGATTATGTAAACACGGCCAAAGACGAACAAGTTATACAAGAACAAATAACAGCCTCATTAATGTAATAAAAATAGCTCTTGTACAAATACTACCACCAGCACCTTAAATTTAATGAAGGATACTTCCAAATAAAAAAACAACTTTACAGATAATCAATCCTGGTAATTACAATTAAGCAGATATCATCAAATACAAAATCAGTATAAACAAAATATTTTCTCTAGCTGAGATGCTTTCCTTCCTATATAACATTTCATACTAACATTTGAGCGTATGTGGAGTAACCTCAAAATATTCACCTCAAGTTTATTCAACAATTTCCCGAGCTTGAGATATCAATGACGAGATAGTGATCCACCTATGTTAACACGTAACAAGAAGGTAGTGATAATAGAAGGAATCCTTTGCATAAACCCTTTTTAACAGAATTGGTCTTAATAGACAAGCATAAAATCAAGTACAAAAATATCAAGTTGTAAGTAAATCTATGAACATATTTGGATCAACACCTCCTAACCAAGAACTTCACATAGTAGTCATAATTCAAAAACCAATTTTAAAGCTGGTGTTACAGTATTCAAATCCAATTTCCAGTTTGTGGACAATGTTCTTTGATTATTTTGAAAACTTATACAACAAGTAAAAACTGCTAACTTATACAATTTATTGGTGTAGAAAAATGGATCTATCAAATATCGATATGAATTCTCAATAAAAACAAACTATCAATCAATTTGCGTTAAAAAGCATAAAAATCATGTAAACATAACTCCTGAACTAGGTATACTTGATTCAAGTTTACTACAAAATGGATGACTTTAAAGAAACCTTGAATGCGTAAAAATAATTAGTTGCTCGATATATTCTACATATCTTTTGGTAAAAATTACTTGAACAAAACCCACTATAAAATCTCTCCTGAAATTCAATGTAAATTTTACAGACTCTAACCTACTTTCCCCGTTATGAAGATTTTGATAACAACATCTCTCTATTCTGTTACTAAGTCATTCTATATAACACTACCATAATGTTGAAATATCGTTAATATTTCGAACATCATATAATATCAAGGCTGAATATATCAAACAGTAAAACATAGTAATTAACGAATAACAGCACTACCGTAAAACCAGTAAATAAATGCTATATAATATTAAACATATTCATTCTTCGATTTTCCAAACCTTTCAAATAACTTAATGATCAAGTAAGAGTACTTTGATCACGAAATAATACAAAATGGTATACGCTCAAGTTCTTCTCGATATGAAATCATAAACAATTCGTACTCAGAGCAATATACATTACGCAATAACTAAACGCAAAACTTTTCTCCAGTGTGAAAAATGTTGAAATACCTTAAGTTCCTACTTCAGATATTCAAAAGACTGTACCGTACCAAAAACAATTATACCATAGAAAATACTTTAACTACCTTCGTACTGCCCCTTCACCAATCACATTTCACTTCATTAAACTTCATAAATAATTATAAATATAAAGGTACGTATCTTAAAACCCTGCTACTCAAAACTCCTCTTCTCAACACATTGATAGTAGAATCATGCGTCTGTTTACAATGAAAAAAACACCGCTTCATACAACAAATATATATATATACAAAATATTTAACCACAAAACTAATTTATATATCATCAAAACTCTACAACATAATTTATAAACACACTAACTTATAAAAACTGAACATATAATTCAACTTGCAGCTCAAAATATTCAGAATTCAATTTCAAATATCTCAACTATTGATCACCAATACTAATTCGGAAAATTATACAAATCAATAAATTATACAAATCAATAAATTATCCAAAACTATATAATAAGTATATAGCAACAAAAATCTATTGAAAATTAATAACTAACAACAAGATACTCAATACTTAAACACTAGACGCGACAAAGAATAGAATATCAATCTCTTTCAGTATATTCCGAAATTAACTACAAATATTATAATAATGAGGTTCCGCCTCAAATCGAAGTTATTGATTAAATCAATAAGTATAATATTTCGCATTCAACGAACAAAATATATTACTTTTCTTTATAATATGGAAACTATCCATTCTATTCCTTTGCTATATTAACTACAATATCTCTTCTCTATAAATCAATGTTTTAATACTATAATTGAATAATATCTTCTCGGTTTGCATGAAAAAACCCAAGCCACTCTTAAAATCCAGTATAATCGTTTCAAACATAGTCAATATTTGTTTTATATATTATTGTAAATGAAATAGTCATATCAATGCAATTTAATTTCATATTCAATTTCATTAAGTAATAATTCTTGAGTTTTAAAACATATAGATCTTAACCACTAACTCTATATATATCTATCTTAATTGAAGATAAATAAGACGGCAATGACACTAATTTTAAGTTCTCTAATATGAATAGGATATTTCTCAAAAGTCTTCATTGACTTCGAAACAAACCATTGAATGAAACAAAAATAACTCCTCAAATATTCCAAGTGTCCTTGTACCCGAGACAATATAAATAGAAATTGTATTCATTAAAAGAAATGATGTTAGCTTTGCTTATAGACATTGTGTCAGTTCTAAAAGTGCTTGTACTAAGGTGTAATCTTTAAAACAACCTCTCGTTCTCATATCATATTATACGAAACATAGATAATTATATATGAATTTGGTGAACATAATTGGATTTTCTGTTATAGTAATAAATATATAGTCGTTTCTAATATCAAGATTACATGTATATTGAAGGAATCATCTGACCATGTTGAATTGAAACCACATATCATAGAACATTAAATTTTCAATATGGTGTTGCACTCTTGAACAATTTTACCTTCGTGAAGTAAATATAAAGTATATTTTGGAAGTTTTTCTTTTGCTCTTTTATTCAATTCTATTTAAAAAAATTTTAGAATGAGCTTGATGTAAGGGGAATATTCAACAAAAATCAAAATATCTTGTATTCATTATAATTGAAGTCTACTCTCGACCAACATTAATTGCCTATTGTCCTTAAACAACCAGCAAGTCATCATATCTTTTAGCTTCTTTAAAGAGGTTCAAACATTGTTGAGTTCTTTTGTCTTATCGATGTGATGTGTTTTTTCATTTAAACTATCATCAAAGGTTTCTTTCTTGAAAAAGGTTAAGATTTTAATCCTGAAACTAGGATTATATCATCAACATGTATAGTATTATGTTGGGGAGAGTTCTGATACTAATTTTTTGAGCAAACTATCTACTTCTAATTTCGATTGGTAGTTTTAGCTAGCATTAAATCTACTACTTGTTTGATGTTTTTCTTTATATTGCATGTATTTTAGAATTAACTTTTGTATCATATATACATTATCAATGATATAGAAATACAAATAAATAATTGTAGAAGATATCATGAGCATTCATATACTAGCATACTTAATACATTTGTTAGTCAGTACCACATTTTAAAACTATTCTACAGTAGAGAGTCTGCTATTCTCTTTGAATTTGAACTGGAATATTGTTGACGTGTGAGTTCTGGCAATCCATGTTTCATTATTTTTTATTTCAGATTTAGGTTTTCTTTTTATATTTATAATGTTGGCCTTTACCAAATGAGATCTTAGGTGTTAGAAACTTCATGATTATTTTAGTTTTTGGCAGCAGAGGGAAGATTGTTCGCTTCTTAGTTTATGAATCTGCAAATAGGGATATGTTGGTTTTATGTAGTTTATCTGAGCAAAAATCTTTTACCTATTGCTCTCTATATTGAGGGAGTATATCTAGTCGGAAGTTTCAGTTAATGTATAGGAACAGGTAGAAGACTATCACAATTTCTCTGCTCAATATATTCTGGGTTAAAATATATGTTATCAGAATTGTGAGATATTTGATTTAATGAGAACTTCTACAGAATGAATTGGTGTCCTTGATTTGAAATAATGAGCTTTCATTAATTTGAAATGGTGGTCTGCTACTAATTGCAGAAGATGGGATTTGAGTTTTTCACACTGATTGGCTTTATTTGTTTTTTCGTTATCTTCTCATAGTTATCTATCCCTATACTGTATAGGTTAGTTTTATCCGATACTCAAGGCTTATGATGGGAATTAGTGATCACTATAAATTGTATGTTGAGGGAAAACACGTCCTTATAGTAACAACAAGCGATTATTCGGTAGATTTAGACTGCTCCACTTTTTGAATCTGAATTCTGGAACACAAGTTTTGGTAACTTCGCATTTATAGAATAAATATTCTGGGATATTATTACCAGTGGTGCTGGACTCGAATGCTATTTGAGGTTTGCTATTAGATAGAATTTTTAGGAAACAATATAGGTTGTAGTGTATATATAAAAGAATTTTGATTCAAGTTTTCATTGATATTACAAACCGGCTATGTATTAATTATGGAGCTTGCTTCTTGATTGTAGCATCTTCTAAAATGTTTCAAGCTGGTAATCTTGTGTGGTCGATGATAATTTAGAGCTGATTCATAAATTTGTTCGGTTTTTTGTCCAAGTTGAAGTTCTTCATTACGATAATAGTGTTTATAGAGCTTGTCTGCTTGAATCAATGGTTAATAACGAGCTTCGGTAGTTAATAGGGAGTTCGTTATCAACATTATATACTTCAATCTGTATTGGGCGTTACGATAATAGTGATTGCTTCGATTAATGTGTGGAGCTATACCTTTATTTATGTGGTCGGTACAGTTAGTATAGAATGTTAACAGTTCCGTGAACTTATTTACAATCGTCTTGACTTACTGGTCAATATCTTTATTGCTACAGCCTTAAGGCTGCTTTCGGTATTAAATACTTATTCTCGACCCATGGTTATTGAACCTCTAAATTCTAAATGGAACACACTGAAGAATATACAGGTTCGGGGGGCTGTTAGAGCATAGATTTGACTCGTTTACTTACCACAGGAATTGATGAGGATGTTCTATAGACCCCATCAATCCCAGATAGGTATGACTATTAATGGACTTGTAACATACACATCCCTTACAACATGTGATGTGTGTATCATCGATCCAATTCACCACAGTAGTTGTCTCACTTGATTTACACATCTCCTGAAACAGTTTACGTCCGCGAACACAAATGACGATTTGGCTGCGAAAAAACTAGAAGTGTATGTTTCAAGTATAAGAAATGCCTGATTAAAACAATGCAAGTGAGCCTTAGTGGGTGTCCTGATTACAGAATACACACAGAATCTGAGTGCTTCTCTTCAAAAGTATGGACTCTCACTGGTTTTTGTGCCAAAAATAATCTTTGATAGTTTGTGTAATACAGTATGGTTCATAGGCTCAGCCTTGCCATTGAGCTGGGGCGTATATGGAGGTGAAGTTTCCTTGACGATGCCCGTTTCGTCATAGAAATACTTAAAAGAAGGGAATTCAGTTCCATTGTTGGTTCGGATAAACTTGGTTCGTTTCCCAGTAAGCTTGGACCAGAATTGAATAGTCTTGATAACCTCAGCATGTATTTCCAGCTTGTTGGTTACGATGATTGCTTCACAATAATTTGAGAAATCATCGGTCATGATAACGACGTGGTATTTCTGTCCTTTTAAAACAATAGGTCCATCGGTATCCAAGTGGATTCGTTCCATGGCGTGGTTTGCGTGAACATGTTCGTTTTTATGTGACGCACGCCTGTTGTTTAAGAAAATGCAATCTGTACAAGCTTTCACGGATTTGTAATGTGCTTCGGTAGGTTCAAAGTGTACTAATTTGTTCTGTACTAGTGCTCTAAGTGTATCAATGTTGGCATGTCCCAAAGTGAGATGCAACTGGAACAATTTGTTATTCAGGAACTTATCCATGATATGGGGCCTTGGATTTAAGAAGTGCATTTCATTGCGTTTGGGTCTAGGCGCTTTCTCAACACTGAATACGGAAATTTTTCTCTTATCCGGAAGGTAAATCTGATAGTCAGTGACCTCCGTGAATACTTTAAGTAAGAGATAACCTCCTAATTCACACGATAGTGCTCCGATTTTGTATAGCTTGGACAAAACTTGCGAATAATATAAGACGGAATCAAAAGTAAAGGTGATGGCTCCTGGAAATTGTTCTAGCAATTGCCTGATGCTTATTAAATTTACCAGAAAATCAGGTACGATCAATATATTTTTGATACTAAGTTCTGCTTCCCCAACCAGCAAGCTCATGCTTCCGGAATGAGTGGGCACATGACGAGTATTATCAGCAACATAAACAGGTTGACCATTTGTAATGCGCACGTATGAATCGAGTAATTCAACATTATTGAAGACGTGACAAGACGCTCCACTATCGAGTATACTGTACGAGTCTTGTTTATTTTTCATAAAATATTGAACTTCCCCAACCCTGAGTGACAACATAGTCGTAGGTTCGTTGAAGGAGTCGGTGGTCACCGTCGTCTTACAACTACCAATGTTTCATTTGCACTTCAGGTCCTTAATTGAAATGTTCTCAGAAACTTTGATCTCGTGTACTTTCTTCCCCTTTTAGGATTAATAGCACCTGCATTAGCATCTTGCCTATAAATTTTCCGGTCGATTTCATCAAAACTTAAATTACATTTCAAATCGTCAGCAGCTTTCTGATAAGTCTCCATTAGTTTCACAACATAGGTACCATAATGCTCGTGAAAAGTAGCTGTCTTGCCGTCATGTGTAAAAATTGCATTCTCGGCAGAAGTATTCAACTCATCGAGCATTCCGAGTAAATGACCATAGACCCTTCCTTTATCGATTTGTTTAGAACGTTCCTCAAGGCTTCGAATGACAACATAGGCTAGATGTGAAGAGTGGACTTTGGCTTTCACAGCCTTATCACGGACATTAGAGAGATACGAAGAGAGCGAACAATAAATGTTAAAGGAGTCAAGACTGCTATAGAATTTTTTAAGAACAATTGGGCGGACCCTTTTGCGCTTGTATTCGACAGCGTCAAGCAATTTCCCATAAGTGAAACCTTCCTTTGGTAACTCATGACGGATAAAGGTTCCGATCTTGAGGTAGGCGTTGATGATGGCAGAATGGTAGTTCAACAAAACTGTTCTCCCCTGAAAATAATTAAGTTTAGGAAATGGCCAATTTTGGGGACCGTGCTCATTCAAGAGGTACTTGGCGGCCGCATGGACACTTTTCCGGGAGATAGAGACAATTAAATCGGTGAGGGCTACCACTTTGTGATCCTCTGGATCAGCGATAGGGATCTCGTGGATTGCATTATCCAAAAGCTTAATAAATTCAGTATAGTACAGTTTTTGAAGGGCCATATCCTGATCGGCTAACTTCCTTTTATCTTTATATTGCGACTCATTGATAGAGGACACAAAAGGATAGAAATTGGCCAGTAAGAACTCAGTTGTAGTTCCTAAATTGACGTCGGGGATAGGGTCTTCGTCTCCCCATTCGGATGGGTTTTCGCAGTAACCCTTAAACGCAAGCTTATGCTCAACAACATAGGAATTGCAAAGGAGATTGTCATGGAGCTTTCCCTGAATAAGTTCATCAGTGTCCTTCGATTGAAGTGAGATATTTTGATGGTTCTCCTTCTGGCTATCTTTCTCTTTCACCAAGGAATCAAATTTCATGGAGACAGCATCAGAGGTAAAATCAAGTAGTTTCTTTTCCCATCTATGGTTCATCGCTTCCATAGCTTGCATCATGGTTTCGAACCGTGTTTCTAGATCAACAGCCAGAGATGGAGTACTGGGCAATGATTGCTCGGAAATTGACTCCTGGGTTGGTGGGTTGCGAGACATGGATCAGGAAATTTCAAAAAAAAGAAAAAAACAGTTGGAACTGGTGTATTTGTGGGGTGAATAGAATCACAAACGACTTAGATGATGTTATTATTCAGAAAGAAGTAATTTGTTAATGTCGATAAGATATTAATACCCAAAAAAAATGAATTCGTGATCTTCTTGATCTAAACCCTAATATCTTAATCTTAATCTAATGGCGTTTATAGCTTGTCTGGTTGGAACAATGGTTAATAGCGAGCTTCAGTAATTAATAGGGAATTCGTTATCGGCGTTGTATACTTCCGGCTGTGCTGGGCTTTACGATAATAGTGGTTGCTTCGGTTAAAGTGTGGAGCTACTCCTGTATGTATGTGGTCGGTACAGTTAGCATAGAAAGTTAACAGTAATTGGAAAACTATAAAGTGCAACTATTTAAGAGTTTATATAGTTGGGTTGGATAAGAGTCGGTGTCTTTACATATTTGCCTGCGATATATATTATCGTGACTTAATCAGGCATTTCTTATACTTGAAACATACACTTCTAGTTTTTCGCAGCCAAATCGTCATTTGTGTTCGCGGACTGTTTCAGGAGATGTGTAAATCAAGTGAGACAACTACTGTGGTAAGTAAACGAGTCAAATCTATGCTTTAACAATATGACGTAGATAACGAGCTCCCTATTAATTACCGAAGTTCGCTATTAACCATTGATCCTACCAGATAAGCCATAAACGCTATTAGTTTATAATATTAAGAAGAATTTTACCGAAATATGTGAAAAATTGAATGATTTATTAATCATAACATTTCCAACAATAGACTACTGAAAGAAAAATAATGATGGGGGGTTATCAATAATATGAGACGGATAGCTAATATAATTATTCTCGATATAAAGTAGTTATCCCATAGCCATGTTTTCTCAAACATTTCAATTATCAAAATTTCTCCATATGCAGTACACATACATTGATGACGTTTGCTTAATGTGTTATATATCATTTGAACGAGAAGTCTTATGCGCATTCGATTTCAGAAATCGTCTAGTTTACTTTGCGGCAAATGAACTGACCAAATAACTCCACCTACACGAACTAAATACTCCATATTCTTCATATCGCTTATTTTCACCCGCTATCGAATCTCCCAACAGTACAATAGACAATATTATAAAGATTTGTTAAGGTTTTTTGATATTCGTTGTTAGATTTTTTCGTTTATAAACAGGTGAAATTCTCGTTGATTTTCTAATTAACAAGTTGATGCGGTGGCTCAATGGTAGAGTTTTCGATTCCAAATCGAACGGTTGCAGGTTCGATTCCTGTCCGTGTCAATTATTGTTTTCTAGTTGTTTTTTACCCCTTATAGGGGTAGGGAGCAAAAGTTAAACGAATCTATTGAGCTGGATGGTTAAAAGCCTGTTTTTTTTTGATAAAAGAAAAGTGGAGCCTCTGTAAAAATGTCGAACTGTTGTAAATTCAAAAAGACTAAAGTCCGAGTACCGTCTAATTCTATGAGAAAAAAGCTTCAGTGTGGGTTGAAGATCAGATTTTTACTCATTTTTCTGATAATAATTTGTTAGGAACTGATGGCATAATATCGTACCACTCAACATCGACAATGAAATCTAGAATGCACAGTTTTGAGTACTTTGAGAATTCATTAACATTTGTAGCTGGTTTCAATTATATATTTTGATGATTCTAGATGTAGTGAACTGATCTCGAATTCAGCAATTAGATTAGTAGCATCTTCAATTGGCTATAAGAATCAAGAGAACGGGGTTTCCATAGACTAAGAATAATTTGTACAAATAGAGGAAAAGTGCAATGAAGCGAGTTCCCTTTATAATTTTTCTGTTCCCCACAAATCCTTGAATTTTTCACACCTAAAAAACATCATCGTTATTTCAGATATATAAACAACAATATTCTACCCAGTGCACAAAGGAAATTATTATAAAAGGCTACTTGATTTATATTTATAAGAAAGAAAATACTATTAATTAGAGGATACTAATGAAAAGAGGTTCACACGAAATTATAGTCGACGATAATAATGCATTGTTTAGATCCAGAGAAAGCACCACTGGAAGGTTTGCATGTTCTTCCAGTCAAATACATATGAATATGAACACCAAACAGTATTCAAAACGACCCGTCAGAAGGAGTCCACCGCCTCAGTTAATACAGATAACCAGGCGACATAGAATAAGTCACGATGGGTTATCTGTACTTGGAGAAATCACTGGGAGTTCTGATATAGAGATGTATGACCCTTCATCTTTAGAGTCTGTGGAACCTACTAAACAACACCACCAAAGTCTAATGTTCTTGTTTTTTTTAGGCGTCCAGGGAAAGGAATTTATAAACCAGATCCATGAAGCATTTACAGCCATACAATTGTCACCCTTGTTTGTTACATATAACTGTAGTTCTAATAATATGCGGGTGTCTACCAATGGACAATGTGGGATTTTGACGAATGAATTTAAAATAATGGACCCTCTTGGAGCTGGGGTATATCCTCTAGACTATTTGTTTATTATTGATGGAGACTATATAGTTTGTGCTGTCCCACTAGTGCTAAATACCAAGATGCGACTAATAGGCAAACAGAACAAAGCTGGTGAAGTTAAATACGCAAAATTTGGGGTTGAATTACTGGAGCTCCGTGGATTAATCGAAGAGTATGTCGAATACTTTATAAATCAATAGTGTTATGAATCTAAAAGTCAAGTTTATTGTAGTAAAGCAAGTTTCTCTTGTTCAAGGTCTTTGTAATCATTTCTTTGATTTTCCACTTCTTCTTTCACCTTTTTGATATATAAATCCAACCGTGCCAACTCGTCAATTTCATCTGTCCTTATGAATTCCTGGTCCCTCTTATCCTGCCTTGATAATTTATACGGAAGAAGATTCAGAGGTTTCTGTGTTAAGATTTCAAACACTCTTTCAGTAGGTTCCTGGAAAACTAGCTCATCGTATAATACCGAGTTTACTTCTCCATTTTCCCTAGGGGGTTGCTGTTGGTTGAAAGGATGTAATTTCAATCCATGGAATATCTGGAAGTTCTTTTCATTTATCCCTAATTCTTGTCCTGAGTGGAAATGTAATTTTATACATATTTCAAACTCACCCCATCCTGTTTCTGTCACTTGGTAAGGTGGTTTCTCTATGGACCGCACTGGTGTATCGTATGTTTCGTGCAACTTGAATGTAACCTTCTTTATTAATGGAGATAAATCAATGTTGTTAAGAACGGGTTTGAAGAAGACAGTCCATTCATGTGTATGATCTACCGGCGTGTTTGGTTTTCTCATATCTGGTGTTAAGCGGACTGCGCTATTACCGTATAATATAGGTACTGATATCGATACATATTTGATTCTCTTAACTCCACTACTCATTGTGTGTTGTGGTTTTTCAGTTTAGTTTCTGATTAATGTGCGACATTAATGTCGTTCTCCTTTTTGGGATCCGCAAACATTAAAATACACATCGATGCCAAAAGACTGATTGGAGAGATTCGACTACTGTAACTAGTTAACATAGATATTTATATGGCGTGATAATAGTTAGATAAAGAAAATATTGTTTTAAAAATGTATAATATTTATTGACTGTTACCCGACACATCTATTACTTTGGAACAAGTGGTTTCCAATCTGACATGGTTCTTGGTGCTGGTGGTCTAGGGGCCAATGGCTTAATTGTTGGTTCGGAAGCCACTTGGTCCAACTTATTATCTCTCGTTTTGTTACCAGAAAGAGAACTTGGTTTGGAAGGTACAAGTGGTTTCTTTTGAGAATCTGGCAGATTTGTAGTTTTTGATACCGCGGTAATAGAATTAGTTGGAGTTGAAGAACTGGATCTACTTGGGATGAGTGGAGTTGAGGAGAATCCTATTGGTGGTTTCGTTTCAGCTTGAACAGGTGTAGGGATAGGACTTGCCAATGAGTTACTTGTAGTTGATCTTCTGGCTGGAGGTGGAGGTGGTGCAGAGTTTCCAGTCCCATTTTGTACAGGTATATTCTTCAATTCGATATCAGAACTTGTAGAATTTGCGGTTTTTCTACTGAGTGGTGGGGGAGGGATGCGTCTTGGTAAGCTGTTGTCAACGGGTATAATAGGATGCTTTGAGACAGAGCTATAATCGTCATCTAACAAATTCATTTCGGATAATGCATCCAGTCCAAAGGAAGAACTCTGAGAAGAATACACCTGCTTGGAGTTATTCATACTGTCATAAAGCAGGACTAACAGATTGTTTGAACTTCCGTTGGATTTCTTGTAATTCTCGTAGAGTTCTTTGGATAATTGCAACTTCTTGTTCAGATCAACAAACACGACATTGCTTCTAAAAGTCGAAAAGACAGGCTTGTGATCACTCACGAATATTTCCATGAGAGAACAGTAGTTCAATTGTTCCAACGGCTTGAGGCCCTGTTTACTTCTATAGAGAACTCTATCTGTCCACGAGGGCACTCTTTGCTTTTCCGAAGTATCATAGTTGGAGGTTCCCTTATCGAACTTATAGGTTGGATAAAACTTGATTGCACCTTCTTTGAACCCATAGAATGCACCCTTGTGGATGATTTCTTGGTTTAACTGGTCGACAGCAAGCAATTCATCAAACGCACCACTTTGAACCAAAGATCTACAGTGGTCGTTAGATAATGAGATTCTGTAGTTCAAATCACCAAACCACAAAATATGGTCGTGGTCTTCAATAGTCAAGTTACGAGTAAACGTAAGTCCCTGCATGATCATTTGGTAGTCATTGAATCTTTCAACGATGGCCTGAGACCCTGCAGCCAAGTGTGAAGTGACCATGACGAATGAAGTTGAGCCAAAGTTAAATCTTACAGCACACGCACCTTTATTCGCTGTGATCCCACCCATACCTGTTTTCTTTGAGCTACCCGCAACCTGAGTGACATGCAGAACCTTTGAGCTCTTGACAAATAGCAAAAGAGACATTGAAGCTATGGTTTCTGTTCTCAAAAGCACATACTGTTCATTCTGGGAGTTGAGCTGATCTGTTATGAGAGAAGCCCATTTAGCGGCCCTACTAGCATCACCACTTAAAATTGATCCAGCATTTAATTCAATGATTTCTTGTAGACCTATGGCGTATACGTCAGGCAAATTGTAATCGGAATTTTCGATTGGGAACAACCAAGCAGTCAAGTCCACGTCTCTGGCGGAGATATCAAAGGCGTTGACGTTGAAAGTACCCAGGAAAATAGAGATATTATCTTGGGAACTGAAAAGCTGCGAGTTGGCTTCCAACTTATCATTCACATACTCATTGATGGGGTCATAGATCTTCACTGGCTTTGAGTTTCTAGAGTCATAACCAACAAATAGGTCCATAGTGGATTGTTTTTTACCATCGACAAATGTATTCTGGTACATTCTCGACACCGACTTGGTAACATCGGATAAAGCACCAGCGATATTCATTTTACCAGATCTTGAGAAGGAAGACTTCAATGCGTTTGTACCTGTGTAAATCTGGGATATGGCATCACCATTGTCCGCCCACAAAGTGTTGTGTTTCATTGAGATTTCCTCGATGCTGAACCTGCCATCATAATTGGCCTCGGATTGGTTTCTTTTCACGTGTTCAAGAACATACCTTGAAATGACTTGTTGGATCAAATTTGTACGATCTAAGCAGTCCAAACAGTTAGTTCTAAAAATACCATCTTGACGGGTGATGACCTCACCCAGTTCAACGTCATAAAAGAACCAACCAAATTCCTCCAAGGAGTCGTGCAACAACGGCAAGATTTTCGAAGCACCAGCAAACCCGCCACTAATTTTTGTTTCGTGGTGGAAATCAAATTCTGTATAAGACATTTCGTCTTGCAAATCGCCTCGATCATACAAGTCTTTGTAACGACGCAGAACCAAAA
This sequence comes from Kodamaea plutei, assembly GCA_030705055.1. Taxonomy (NCBI): domain Eukaryota; kingdom Fungi; phylum Ascomycota; class Pichiomycetes; order Serinales; family Debaryomycetaceae; genus Kodamaea; species Kodamaea plutei. The sequence goes on along the minus strand of JANIWJ010000055.1, from coordinate 35,334 downwards.
CTTCAGCCAGCTTTGTTTTTGATAAAAGGTTTACGTTATGGCAAGCGCCATACTTGTGGCAGATGCTTCCAAAGTGCTTATTGAAGATTGGTTGAGTAGCTTCGATGGATCTTGTGAGGGTGATTTTAGGGTTGATCAAGGTTGAGTCTTGTTCCCAAAATGTGGGGACAGAACCTCTTATCTGAGTGAATGCAAAGATTGATGATTGAGAAAAGTTACCATAGATGAATTCTGTTTCCACGAAATTGGCAACATTACCGTTATCGTCTATGCCACGGGCATTGAATCTTGTACCAGCCCTTTTCCAAGATTGCTTTGAGATGATAGTGATTACATCGCCGGCACTATTCAAGGGGACAGTTTTAGCAAATCCTCTAATTGCTATTGTTAAAAACTGGTTTAAGTCTAGGATGGATTTAGCATACGAATCAAGGTTGGATCTGAAGGCAAGCAACTCCTGCATAATAAAAGAGTTCCACATATAGTCCTGTTGATAGTGACTAAACAGATATTTGGAGTCTTCACTAACATCATCTCTTTCAAATAATCTTTTCTGGTCGATGCCTCTATTTTGCACTATTGAGGTGAGATCAAAGTTGTTTGAGTAATAGAAGGAGCCATTGGAGAGCAATTTTTTCAATTCATGACAAGGATGGATGGAGCGCAGGTATTCGTTCTCTCCGCTGGATGAAGAGTTTCCAAGTTCGTCAGGAACTGGGTACCCATTGGCGTCAATCGTAACAAAGTCCCACTCGTCGCTAGTTAACGAGATGAAATCAACACCGAAAATCTTATTGACCAGCTCGTACGGCAACGGATGCGCTACGTCCTGAACAGACCCAGTGATAACAGCAAGAAAGACCTGGTTGTCCACGTTTATCAACCCAAGACACCCGAAGATTGGACGCTTGATCAATGCTCGGAATCCTTGTTCCCTAGTGATTTGATTGTTAGGTAAAATTTCAACCGCAACTGTATTATCCGCATCCTTCCGTTCCAAAAATTGTAACGTCAACGAGTGTGTATCCGAATGTATTACAAGAACTCGAGGGTTCTCTCTATATAACAACCTCATCACTTCAATAAGTTATCAAGCAGCAACAAGAGAAACCTGTCAATTTGTAAATGAACACTAGATACCTTTCCTAAAACGAAAAAAAAAAAACACCCACACACGCACAAATTGATTTTGCACATTTTTTCAAATTAAACTGCAAAAAACGTCAACATGATAATAAAAAAGTCACTATAGCGGTATGAGCGTGCACGGGAAGCTTGAAGAGTACGAGTTTATCCTTGGATCTCAGTCACCACAGAGATTGAAGATAGTCAAGGAGCAACTCCGAATTGAAAATATTACAATTATGGTGTCTAATTTTGCGGAAGATTTGGAGAAGGAAGGGATGTCTAACGAAGAGTATGTTCGAGAAACATGCCTTAAAAAGTCCGAGTTTATTTTGAGGGAGTTGAAAGATGATTCCAAACGAATTGTGCTTTGCTCTGATACCATTGTGACGTGTAACGGCCAAGTGTTTGAGAAGCCTTCAGATGACAAGGACCACTGGAGAATGTTTAACGAGTATAGAAACCATCCCAATCTTAAGGTTATTACTGCGGTGTGCGTGGTCAAGACGGGCAATGGAGCCACATCCAGATTATGCGAAACAGAAACTACCGAAATACAATTTGATTACACAACTAAGGATGATCTCATACAGTATTATATAGATTCAAAAGAGGGCGAGAATGCTGCTGGTGGGTTTAAGATTCAAGGGTTTGCCAATACCTTTTTCCCAACAGTGAGGGGAGATTATCTGAATGTGGTGGGATTGCCTGTGTATAAAACGTACAGGTTATTAGAAAGAGTACTAGACTGATGAACCTGATCACTAAGAAAATCACTGGTAACTAAGAAAATCACTGGTCACTAGGAGTTTTATCGGTGATCACTAGGAGTTTTATCGGTGATCACTAGGAGTTTTATCGGTGATCACTAGGAGTTTTATCACTGATCACTAGCAGTTTTATCACTGATCACTAGCAGTTTTATCACTGATCACTAGGAGGTTTATCACTGATCACTAGCAGTTTTATCACTGATCACTAGCAGTTTTATCACTGATCACTAGGAGGTTTATCAACTATTAATTTTAACTAAGAATTCTAATCAACTAAGAACAAACTAGGAATTGGCATATCAAGACTTCGGAACTAGCGAGTCACGATAACCAGAAGAATAAACTGTAAGAGTATGAATTTTGGAGTAAGATCAAGGAGGAATCTACAATAATATTAAAGAGTCAATTGTAAAATAGATGTAGATTAGATTGATTTATCTCATCTTTAGAGGGCATATATTCTGCGACATATTCCCTTTGGTGAGCACTTTGCGACACTCCACACGACATTTTTGTTTAATTTTTCGTATTCAAGGCATCTCATCGAGTTGAAAAAAATAGTTTGCAACACCACAGACATGGCTAAATCTACTAAACATAGCAAGAAGGTCACCAAGACAGAATCTAAGAAGGTTGTAGAACCTAAGAATAGCGAGAAGTCTGTTGAGGAGATTGAAAAGGATTTACAATTTGAGCAAGAAGATTTGTCTGAAGAATCATCTGCAGGTGAATTATCTGAAGATGAAGCTGAAGAGAACTTGCATGGATTTTCGAGTGACGATGGCGAAGAAGACGAAGAAGTTGAAGAAGGTCCAGCCAAAAAGAAGACAAAGACCACCACAACCAAGGATGGCCACTCGATTAACAAGACCATTGTAAAGAAAACCGAAAGTGGAAAGAGTGGAAAGTCTGGTAAGAGAGGAGTGGTTTACATTGGGAGACTTCCAAATGGATTCCAAGAGATTGAATTAAAGAAATACTTTAGTCAGTTTGGTACTATTATAAATTTAAGATTGTCTAGAAACAAAAAGACAGGAGCATCTAAGCATTATGGGTACATCGAGTTCGATGGATATGATGTCGCCAAGGTGGCAGCGGAAACCATGAACAATTATCTTTTGGATGGCCACTTGTTAAAGGTTAGTGTTTTAGAAACCTTCCACGACGATTTATTCAAAGGAGCTAACAAGAAATTCAACATCATTGACTGGAACACCATCAACAGAGAAAACAATGATAACCCAAAGACCAAGGAAGAATGGCTTACCATCGTTGACAAGTTTGAAAAGCAAAAGGAACAAAAGCAAAAGGACTTGAAGGCCTTGGGCTTTGATTACGATGTGAGCGCTTTGTAAGAATACTCATCGCATGTTCCCACAGACTTTTCCAATCAACTTATTATAAGTTTCCCATTGAGACTCCATTCATAGTTTTTTCATGAAAATTGGATCAGTCTCTCCCAAAGTTCTACGAGTCTTCTCCCAAAGCGCTACATGTCTCCCATTAAAACAGAGTGTTAGACTACGGGGAACTAATATAGAGTTTTTTTTTGTATAATAGATATTGAAGAATTTACTTAATCAGGTAAAACCTTCCTCAACTAAATCACATGTGCGAAATAAGAAAATGTTTATTGTAGAGAATGGTCCAAATTGAAACCGAAGAAAAAAATCACACCAAACATTGCTTTATAGATATTCCTAGTGAAGTCTTCTATGATTTTTAAGGGTGTGACTTTCTTGGAATTCCCCCTTTCATCCATTGACCTATTTGATGGTGATTTTTGTTGATGTTTTTTTTTTTTTTTTTTTTTTTGCTCTAGAGCTTTTTTTCCCTTGATCTGAAATATAAATTTTAGAGATTCCTTAATTTATACGTATTACTTTCTTGAAATCAAATACTATACCGAAATGTCCGCTGAAGAATTGAAGGTTTACACTTTTGAAGAAGTTGCTAAGCACAAGACTACCGATGACTTGTGGGTCGTATACAATGGTAAGGTGTACAACATCAGCAAGTATATCGACGAACACCCAGGTGGTGAAGAAGTCATTTTGGACGTTGCTGGTTCTGATGCCACTGAAGCATTCAATGATATCGGACACTCTGACGAAGCCCACGAGATTTTGGAGGGTTTGTTGGTAGGTAGAGTCGAAGGTGGTGTCATCAAGGAAGCCAGAATTCCAAGCAACACCCACCAAGAATCCAGTATCTCCACTCCATTGGTTGCTACTATTGTTTTCCTTATCTCTATTGGTGCCTACCTCTTCATCCAAAAGTAAGCTAGTTTAATATACACTTATAATTTGTAACGATATTCCATGTCTGTAGATGGTTCCTCGGCCACAACTCCAGGAGCTACTCTGCCCCACAGCAACAGCCTGCGGGAACGATCGCCGATTTGTTTTCCCTACTCATCGAAAGCATATGATTTTACATAATCAACAAACGCGAGCATTTCATTGGATGATGTAATACTTTCTTTTCAGCCTCCATCTGTATATGCTCCTCTATTCACTTAGCATTGTGTGGTAGCGGGGAAAATCACTGAAGTCCACTAATTGACAACCGCCTCTACTAATTAAAACTCAGTCTGTATGTGAATCGCACCATCGCTGTCCATCAAAAATCAGCCAAAAAAGTGCTTAGAAAAGTCAAAGAGCCAAAAAAAAGCTGTTGAAGAAGTCACAGACCAAAAATGTCGTAAAAAAGCCAAAGCTGAACGAACACAAAGATCCTCACGTGATACACCGCACTTGAATTGAAACCGAAAATTTTTCCAAGACTCACTAAACACACTAGACATGGCTACTGAATACCAATTCACATTATCCGACGAATCAAAGGAGAGAATCACCAAGGTCTTGGACTACTCCAAGACAGTCGCACACTATGGTTTCATTCCATTTGTGTTGTACTTGGGATGGTCTGCCAGTCCACAAAAACCTTCCTTGTTCAACTTGTTGTCTCCTTTCCCAACCATCTAAACACTGTCTACACTGGTTGAGACTAGAAATTAATGATTCTGATGTTGTCTATTTTTTCATGATGTATATAGGAAAACAATATTAAGATGTGATAGATTAATGTAGTTTATTATTGAAGTCTGGACTTCATATTACCAGGATGTAGATTTTATTAAGATTTAGCTTTTATTTGGGAGTGTTCGATAAATTGAGCAGTATTTAATACCTTGAGCAGTGTTTAATACATTAAGTAGAGTTTAATACATTAAGTAGAGTTTAATACATTGAGTAGAGTTAAGCAGAGTTCAATACATTGAGGAAGATAGACGAAACTTTTTAGAAACTTGCATGTCTTTTCTCTGGAATCGATGAGTACAGAGCCACACTTCTCACGGAGACAGATAGATGTGATAGCTGGGCTATCCGCCGGGTTATGCACTACCATAGTTACCCATCCTCTTGATCTTATAAAGGTCCGTCTTCAACTAAACCAATCCAGTGCTTCCCAACTATCTAGCATCACTCAGGTGATCAAACTTATCAATGAAGATGGCAAGAAAATGCCAACCAAACAACCATATTACAATCTTTTAAAGGTTTATTATCGTGGTTTGGCGCCCAACTTGGTCGGAAACATATCAGCCTGGGGGCTCTATTTCACCTTGTACTCAGAATTTAAAGCATTAATCAAAACCCCAAATGACACCACCAATTATTTCACAGCACTGGCTCTTGCTGGTGTATCTACTAGTCTCATTACAAACCCAATTTGGGTGCTAAAGACCAGAATACTAGGCACTTCCAAGTCCCAAACCAGATCATACACATCGATGTTCGATGGTGTTAAACAAATGTACCGAACGGAAGGAATCAGCAGTTTTTGGAGAGGAACACTTCCAAGTTTGTTCCTGGTTGTTCTGGGAAGCTTACAGTTCACTATATATGACCACCTCAAGGTTTGGATGAGAAGGGGCGACGAACGCTTGAATACCTTTGAGTACTTGTATGCTCTGGTGATGTCCAAGTTGGGGAGTTTGGTTTTGTTGTACCCTACACAGGTTGTTAGAGCACGACTCCAAGTTGCGCAGTCGCGTTTAACCATATGGAGTGTATGTAGGCAGTTGTGGGCGGAGGGGAGATGGAGTGCATTTTATAAGGGTATCATGGCAAATGCAGTTCGAGTCTTGCCTGCCACTGGTGTTACTTTTATAGTGTATGAGTCTGTAAGAGATTATTTGACATTTTGATGATTATTATAGATTTCATTGTGTTTGTCTATTAGATAGTCTACTAGATTTGATTTCACCAGTCTATCTATTAGATTTATTTATGGAGGTACTGATGGAATCTGTTTTAGACATTTCTGTTTATAGAGATTAATGGCTCGAAGGTTTTTGGTTTCTGGTTATAGAGTTTGTTTATAGAGTCAATGGAATTGGTTTAAAAGAAATGTATATGTGAATATTTCTAGACGCGTCAAAACAAATAATGGAAGCGGCATCGAAAAGAAGAAAGGTTGAGGAATGGCTTCCATCGTCGGTGCTCTCGATTGAGTCACCATACACATTCAAGTCATCGACCCATCATTCTGAAATGCCCGAGGTGATAGCCAAAGATAAGAGCCAAGCCGTTGTGCTTGGAGTGGATGAGGCCGGCAGAGGACCAGTTTTGGGCCCTATGGTGTATGGAGTTGCATATTGCCCTGCTGAGTATCTGGACGCACTTAAAAAGAAGTACGGGTTCGCTGATTCTAAGACTTTGAACGAAGAGAAACGTCGTGAGCTATTCCAGTTGATTGATGGAGACGATGAATTGCACTATAATGTTGGATGGTGTACCACCACGATGACCGCACGTGACATACTGAGTGGGATGCTTCAAAGTAGTTTAGGGAAGGGGTCGTATAATTTGAACGAGCAAGCGCACGACACAACTATGGAGTTGATTAAGCAGGTGCTTGAGCGAGGAGTGAATGTGACATCTATCTTTGTGGATACTGTTGGACCACCAGACTCGTATGCCCGGAAGCTTCGCGAGCGGTTCCCCGGGATCGAAATCACAGTTGCGAAAAAAGCCGATAGCATTTACCCTATAGTGAGTACGGCTTCAGTCGTGGCAAAGGTCACCAGAGACTATAACTTGCACTTTTACAACAAGAATGTGTTGGATGGTGCGCGTATTGGCTCCGGCTACCCCTCCGACCCAAACACAGTCAAATGGTTCAACGCATCTGTTGATAAAATCTTTGGCTGGAACTTTGGTCTTGTGCGTTTCCTGTGGCAGACTGCAAAGGATAGCTTGGTGAAGAACGGCGCTGCAGACGTCACATACGAGGATGAATGTGTTAAACCAGACTCAGGTTACCAAGATGTAAGCTCTCTCTTCCGCCCAGACACGAAGTCCCCAAAACTTTCCTACTACTTGTCTGATGATTTACTGATTTGATTATTCTAGAGAACCATAATACTCATTACTATTTACTGGATTACCGTAGACCTGAATCAATACCGCAGACCTGAATCAATACCGCAGACCTGAATCAATACCGTAGACATGAATCGCTACAATATCAAATTACGATAGATGACGTTAACATAGCAATAATTACCATAGATAGCTACCATACATATCTTTACCACAGATAACCATAGCCTGTATGGGAATCACTTGATTTTTTTTCTCCGGGCGGACTTGAACCTCCGGTCGCGCCCTTTGTACAACGACGGAACACATCCATGCGAGGATCTCCGAAGTTCAAGTATTGCACTATGGATCTTTTCTCCATTAAAGGTGTCTTGCTTTTAACCAACAAATTTTCCTCATCCATACCAAATAAATTTTGGCAACAGAACTCCTCTACCCACTCGAGAACACGAAATGTCTGCTTTGTTTGCTGCTACTAGAACCACGATGGCCGCACGTGGTGCCCTTGTCAAGGTATCCTCAAAGATGTCGTACTTGCAATTAGCAAGATTGTATTCTTCAGGCAACTTCCCTGCTCACACCGTCATCAAGATGCCAGCCTTGTCGCCAACCATGACCCAGGGTAACATCGGAACATGGGCAAAGAAGGTGGGTGATGAGTTGACCCCAGGTGAGCCAATTGCCGAAATCGAAACCGATAAGGCCTCCATGGACTTTGAGTTCCAAGAGGAGGGTTTCTTAGCTAAGATTTTGCTCGCGGATGGTGCCCAGGATGTTCCTGTTGGTCAGCCAATTGCCGTGTACGTTGAAGACGCTGCTGATGTGGCTGCTTTCGAAAACTTCACTGCTGCCGATGCCGGTGAAGGTGCTCCTCCGGCCGCTGCTCCTGCTGAGGCTGCTCCAGCTGCCCCTGCTGCCAAGTCCGAAGAATCGGCCACCCCAGCTGCCGCCCCAGCCGCCGCTGCTACCACCTCTTCAAAGTCCGCTCCTTCCGACAGAATCTTTGCTTCCCCTTACGCAAAGACCATCGCCTTGGACAAGGGTATCTCCTTGAGAAACATCAAGGGTTCCGGTCCAAACGGTAGAATTGTCGCCAAGGATGTCGAGAACTACAAGGCTCCTGCCGCTGCTGCTACCCCAGGTACTGCCGCTTCTTCTCCAGTTGCCGCTTCCGCTGAAGCCGCCTATGAAGATACTCCAATTACTGGTATGAGAAAGACCATTGCTACCAGATTGTTGCAATCCACTCAGCAATCTCCAACTTACATTATTCAGTCACAGGTTTCTGTCTCTAAATTGTTGAAATTGAGACAATCTTTGAATGCCACTGCTGAAGACAGATACAAGTTGTCTGTTAACGATTTGTTGATCAAGGCCATTGCATTGGCTGCTTTGCGTGTTCCTGAAGCCAACTCTTCATGGTTGGGCGAACAAGGTGTCATCAGAACATACAAGACTGTTGACGTTTCTGTTGCTGTTGCAACCCCAACCGGTTTGATCACCCCAATTGTCAAGAATGCCCACAACAAGGGTTTGGCCTCCATCTCCAAGGAAGTCAAGGACTTGGGTAAGAGAGCCAAGATTGGTAAGTTGAGCCCAGAAGAATACCAAGGTGGTACCATCTGTATCTCCAACTTGGGTATGAACCATGCTGTCAACTCCTTCACCTCCATCATTAACCCTCCACAATCCACCATCGTTGCCGTTGGTACTGTTGAAAAGAAGGCGGTTCCTTCCGAAGCAAATGTTAACGGTTTCATCTTTGACGATGTCATCACCCTCACCGCCACTTTTGACCACAGAACCGTTGACGGTGCTGTTGGTGGTGAATGGATCAAGGCTTTGAAGAAGATTATTGAAAACCCTTTGGAAATGTTGATATAATCTTGTAAATATCATTTCCATCATGCCTTCCCATTCACGTGTATTTTATCATTGACTTACATACAAAAATTGAAATAGAATTTTGTGCTTAATATTTGGATTTGTAGGCTTCAACGATTCTTGTAGGTTTTGCTCACTTTGGTGCAAATCTGATAGCAATCTCAAATGCTGATCATAGTCATTTGAAATTGCCAAAGCATTCTGAAAGAAGATCATAAGAGTAAATGCCAATAAGAGAAATGCCAATAAGAGAAATGCCAATAAGAGAAATGCCAATAAGAGTAAATGCCAATAAGAGAAATGCCAATATGAAAGACTAAAGTCGAGACTAAAGAATAAGAGTGGGGTAGAGTGGATCACATCCCAGAACAAAAGGAACAAAGCCATAAAAGAAATCTGAGATCAACAGATGGCCGTCTTCCCCGTAATGCATAAGAGCCAACTTAAACTGCCTTGTGCCATTGCTAACGCCAAAGAGGTTGGAAATGATATGGCAATGCTAGTTTTGATGGGCACAGCGGGCCTTTCAACAGCAAACCTAAACCGCAGAAGAGATAAGAATAAACAAAGCACACGCAGAGGAAAAGCGCGTTAGTTTCTCCATCCAGATTGAATATTCCCGTTGAGTATAAATAAAAGGAATTCGCATGGAAAAAAACCAAACAAATCGATGACAGTGAAGAACATTTATATCAGTAGACACGGGTACAGAGCCAATTGGTTACCGTTACCACACCCACCCAACCCGACTGGGATCGACAGTGATCCGACACTCACGCCACATGGTGTTGAACAAGCCAAACAATTGGGAGCGTTCATCAAGACCATACCAGAGAAGGAAAGACCTCAGTTCATCTTGTCGTCTCCATTTTACAGATGTGTGGAGACCAGTACCCCTATTGCAGAGAACTTAGACATTAAGATTCATCTTGAGAGAGGTGTTGGAGAATGGTACCAAAAGAACAGAGATGGCGGTGTACCACAACCAGCTAACTACGATGTCTTGAACAAATTCTTTGGACATGTGTTGGCTACCGAAAAGGACTGGAATAGGGATGGAACGTTGGGTGTGATTCCAAACCCAAGTGGTGAAACCAACGAGGAAATCTTTGAAAGAGCCCAATTATTCTGGAGCAAGTTCTTTGTTACTTTTGAGAAGATGCACCCAGAGGTTGAAAATGTTTTGATTGTGACCCACGCTGCAACCAAGATTGCCTTAGGACTGTCGCTCTTGAAATTGTCTGGTGTTTTGGACTACATTGATGACAAAAAAACCACTTTTAAGGCTGGTGTTTGTTCCTTGGACAAATATGAGAAGAAACAAGATGGTGAGTGGAAGATGACTATGAACGGTAGAACTGACTTCTTGAAGGATGGTGAAGAAATGCACTGGGATTTCCGCAACATGTATGAAGCAGGTTCTGATGCAGATATCAAGTCAAGAGCTTTGAAAGAAGAGGAATTCGAAGTAAGTAAATAACGTTTTCTACCTTTATAGAATGTACTAACAATACAAAGGACTTCTTTGTCACAATTGATATCCCAATGATAGGGAAAAACCAAAACTTTGATGAGCCTGATAACGCTGATACTCCGAGATCAAAGATCAATCTCATAAAGTCTTCTGCCCAGTTCCAGGTCACAGACTTAAACCATGACACGCCAATGCTCAAGTTATCCAATAATTCGGGAATAAGAGCACTGAATGCTTCAGGAGCTATAGACAGTGGAGACTCAATCAATAATATGAACGTTATTGACGGCAAGATCTATGAGTCCTCGTGGAAGAAATTGGTGGGGACTGATCTTGTCTTTGATGATTACGGTGAGTTGATTGGAAAGGTGCAGGAACACTTGGTGTGCAATGAACTTACAAAGTTCCAAGTAAAGGAACCAATTAATGAAGATGAAGACGATGATGTATCTATGGAAAATGGCGATGAAGAGGATGCTCACCAAAGTGCCTTTTTGAAGAAAGCTATGAAGTTGGCTAAAAAGAAGGCCATCCAAGGCTCAGAAACTCCAATCTCAAAGTAATACAAAGAACCCCGAAAATTCTCCTTCATTTGCTTATGAGTGTTCTACGAGTACTCTAGTTTCCATGAGTACCCTATGCACTGTTTCCATGAGTACCCTATGCACTGTTTCCATGAGTACCCTATACATTATTTCCATGGATAAGCCAAAAGATTCACAATCTAGGCCATGAGAAATGGTTACCATTCAAGAGTGTCGAAATCACCACGGTTATTCTATTTCTATTTATACTATCTCTTTGCAGTAACTATACGTTGTATGTGATCCATGAACAGCTGCAAACTTGTGTCGTCTGTCAAGACGTCTAGTTGACCACCAACCAATTGGTGTTGTGGATTTGTTGCGTAACTTGTGGAAGGATTCAACTTAGCCATAAGGAATCTAGCTTGGGAGCCACCTTCATCACAATCGATGAAACGAGGTAATGGAAATCTGTCCAATAAGATTTCCATGGCTTCTTGTTTTGGAGCTTCTAAGAATGCCTTGAAATGGGCATAGTCTTCTTGCTCGTGGTAACCGGCCTTACGCCAGTCAGCCACGGTGGATCCATGGTAAATGAGAATATGGAAGAAAGTATCCAAAAGTAAAATCTTGTCATGACCTAGAGAAAGGGAGTCAAGCAAGACAGGTTCTGGTTCGTTGTTCGGTTCACCTGTAGATTCGTCAATAGCACCAAACTTTTCGATATCGTAGGATAACAATGTAGGCTGGATCATGACGACGGAATTAGTGGTTTCCTCATGCATAAAAGCGTGTCTGACATAACTTGTTTCATCTGGGGAATTATTGAATACTTTAATGAATTGGGATCTTCTCAAATGGTACATGAATTGAGGAAGCATTGCATACGCGGCGGCCAATCTGAATGAGTCTAACTGGCCCGGAGTATAAACAGCAAACCTTTTACAATAATCAACCAAAACACGGTCTAATTGTTTGATAATCGAAGCAGGAGTAAACACTGAGTTGTTCCCATCAGGAGCGGTGCTTCTTTGTAACTTGTTCACTGCTTCTCTAGCAATCAACACCAAGGCAGCTTCCTGGTCAAATCCAGCCTCCAAGCTTGCCATGTCGTTATCCATAACAATGGAGATGGGCAAAGTTGTCACACGTAATCTCATTTCACCGTTTGCGTGTTGGTAGTAGAACATGAATTGGATAGCCGCGTGGGGTAATGGTCCTGGAGTTGGAGGATTTTGGGAGTCCAATTTCTCCAAGTAGATGGCATATGTGGACTGTGGGTTAACATTACACATTTTCCAGGCTATGGTGTTACCCTCTCCGATTTCCTGAGTTGAATACATTGCATTAGCAAATGTATCTTCCTTTCTCTGGGGCAATCCAGTAGCTGTACCGACCAACCCCAATACTTTCAATTCCGAAGAAACTCTCACTTCCAACAGTGCATTGAGGGCCATTTCCAAATAGTCAGTTTCCTCCAGTTTCTTGAAGAAATTGACAAAACTCTGTTTGAAGATAGAGGTGGCGAAGGAATCACTCATGACGACTGTGCCGCCAGTTTTGAAGCTAACTTCGTCCATTTCAAAAAGACCAACTTGGTCCAAACTACCAACGAAAAAGTTACAGGAAAGACCCATTCCCAATAAGAGCGAGGCCAACTTGCTGAAGAACTTTTTAGAGTTTTTGAATAAAGTCAAGTCTACCTTAGTTCTCGAGGAGACGTTAGGGCCCAGAGGCAAGGTGGACTGTAAAGATTTCTCTATATCGTGGTGGGATCTCAATGGTTCTTTCAATTGTTTGTTGACAATTTTCCCAGGACCAAACGTACAAGCCCCGCCCATGAAACAGAGAATATTACCGCCTGATTGAGACACAGAATTGCCCAACATCGACTTGAGAAGCAACGCGGCTATGTTCAACGCAGCACCAGTGCACCTCTCCGGTCTCTCGCTATATTTCGAGTGAGGAAAAGTGTTTGTGACCAAACTTTCGATAATGCTACTCAATTGGTATTCCACCAAACTCAATGGTTGTAAGAAGCGTTTACCCACAGACAAGATGTTATCCAAGTAGTTGCCGTTGTTTGGGTTGAACAGCATTTTGACGTCATTCAGAAGGAATCCCAAAGCTTGTTGGACCTGCTCCAAGGTGTGTTCCTTGGACCCGTTGAATGCATGCAGTTTCTTGTCATTTGAGAGCAAATCGTGGATGTAAACGTGTTTACCAAACGAGATGAACCCCACCAAGGCATTTTCAGGGAGGAGGTTGAGCGACAAAACCAACGTGTCACGCAAAGACTGGTAGGCGTCCTCGATGTCCTCCGCCTCGAAACACGTATCGACAACGAAAAAGAATATGGGAGGTAGCGGGCTGATTTTGCCTGTGATATACTCCACGGATGAGTATTCCTGCGTCAAGTGTGGTGCCAACACCGTTTGCCCAGCTTCGTCTTGTTGGTACAACAACGACGGGTTGGTTTGGTTGGAAAAACGGCAGAAGTGACACGTCCAGATGTCTCCACTCAATTGTACATAGGGGTTTATCACAGATCGACACTGCCGACACATAGACATGTATTCCTTTGGTAATACGTGCACGTTCGACTTGTTGTTGAGAGGAGTATATAACGCACCCATAGGGATAACGTTCCGTTGGTGCTGCATCTTCGACCGCGGTAAGGTGTTCCACGAAAACCTCACCCCGTTCTGGTCCTCTCTCGCTTCAAAGAACTCCATCTTGTGTTCTGGATCAATTTTGATGATTCGAAAAAATCGCACTTGGACAATCAAACAAAAGAAGAATCGGCTTTTGCTTTGCTTTGATTTGATTTGATTTGATTTGATTTGATTTGCTTTGATTTGCTTTGATCTGCGATTGAAATTACGCTTATGGAACTAGATATATAACTGTTTACTTTTGGTGATATTTTGGAGGAAAACTGCCAAATCTGTATTGGAAACCTTCAGTTTAAGTCTTTACGATAAGAAAACAATGCTAGAGATAACACTAGTAAAAACCTTTATTGAAGGCTTATTCAACAAAGTAGAATTCTACAAGAAGTTTTTAAGAAGTTGTATTCAAATAAAGAGAATTCTTCAATTCCAATACGAGTAATTACAAGAATCCTGTACAAATGATGAGAATACAAATGATGAGAATAAATGATGAGAATACAAATGATGAGAATACAAATGATGAGAATAAATGATGAGAATAAATGACGAGAGTAAATGATGAGAATAAATAATGAGAATAAATGATGAGAATAAATAATGAGAATAAATGACGAGAATCCTAGAAATAAGAATAAAATATAGAGTATTAGCGTTTATAGCTTCCTGGTAAGAGCTTCGGAGTTGATAAATGGTTCGCGATAAGGTCAGGTATTACCGAGCGTTACGATAGTATTTGCCTAGGTCTAAAGGATAGAATCTCAAAACAATTTTAAATACAAACCTATGTTGGAAAGAAAAATTAGGTAGTTTAAATATCTCGCCGGTTGCTATGAGCTCTTCATGATGCAATTAGGAAATTCCACATTTGTTGGTAGCCAATTTGCAACTAGTAATCGCGGACAATTTACCCAGTTATGGAAATACCTATCGAATCGTATGTTGAGAGGTTAAACTATTAAGAAAATAACGCGGATATGCCATAAACCCATTAGTGTAAACTAATCAAACTCTCACACAGAGGAACAGTGATTTCTGCATATTGGAAATACGAGACTGAAATTCGGCCAAAATAAGAAAAGGTTGACATGTCTATCAACAATAGTACACGTAAACCAAATTTCATGTCATGATTGGTGTCTGATTCAAGTATTAGGGTGCCCAGATTGGTCAGGTGAAACAAGGCAGTGCAGTGGCTGCGAAAACATAGCGATCAGATTTCGTGATCAGGTGACGTCCCATCAGACTGAGTACCGATGCTTAGTTGTCATGGTATACGGTTAAAATGGTGTAGTTTGGTGATTATTGTAGTTTATTGGTATTGGTATCCATTTATAGTTGGAGTAGTTTAATGTGAAGTAGGATTCAATTGTGTTAATGGGTGCAGGTTAGGTGTACTGATGTTGTGGGTGTAGTTGTGTGTAGTTGTGTGGGTTGTGGGTGTAGTTGTGTGTAGTTGTGTGGGTTGTGGGTGTAGTTGTGTGTAGTTGTGTGGGTTGTGTGTAGTTGTGTGGGTTGTGTGTAGTTGTGTGGGTTGTGTGTAGTTGTGTGTAGTTGTGTGTATTAGTGTGTGTATTAGTGGGTGTATTTGTGGGTGTATTTGTGGGTGTAATAGTTACGGGTGTACTGTAGCTGTTGATTGCTAGTGGGTGCTGGCTATAGGGTGGATACAACAGAATTGATGGGGTGAGTTCGGATGTTAATAGGCCTGCTATTGAATACAGCGCAATGGTACTGATTGTTATGTATGTATGGTGCTAGAGGTGCTCGGTATTCTCGCTACGGTTTATTCTCGCTACGGTTTATTCTCGCTACGCTCGGTATTCTCGCTACGCTCGGTATTCTCGCTACGCTCGGTATTCTCGCTACGCTCGGTATATTCACTACGCTCGGTATATTCACTACGCTCGGTATTCTCACAGTCCAACCAACAATCAAAAATACCGACATGTTACGTCTCCGCCAAAGCATAGTCATCCCCAGACGAAATGCTAGCAAAACTCAAGAAATCAGCTACCTCACACGGAGGCCAACTATAAACCAATCGCACTACCCGCTGTTACAATCAGCACGGGAACGTCTTTCACCAACCACAGCAGCGATGAGCATCAGTAAGTTTCGAGGCCAGTTCCAAGACTATGACTTCAGCACCCAACCTGAGAAGCGATTCGGCACTCCGCAAATACTTGAAGGGCAGATAATCAGCATTCGTAAATCGGGGAAAGGCATGATGTTTATAGACATTGAGAATGCTGGGTGCAAAGTACAAGCGATGGCTACAAACAAGCTTATGGGGCTCACCAAAGAAGAGTTTGAAAACAAGCACAATTTGTTGAAAGCTGGGGACTGCATAGCGTGTCATGGGTATGCATCACGAACCCAAGTTGGAGAATTAAGTTTAAAGTTGGATAAGCCAGTGGAGATGTTGGTGCCGAGACTTCGGGAGGTGCCCAACAGTATAATTGACCGAGGGTTGATCAACGGGCAGCGGGTGATGCACTATCTTTCTAATCCCGAGAGTCGTCGTCCGATCCAAGTGAAGTCATGGATCATGCAGTCTATGCGGAGTTACTTTTTGGAGCGGGATTACTTGGAGGTGAGCACGCCGATTCTAGCAGGTCGAAGCACTGGAGCGAACGCGACACCGTTTGAGACGAAAATGAAGGGCTCGGAAGAGGAAGAGTTGTATATGAGAGTTGCACCTGAGCTCTGGCTCAAGAAGATGGTTATATCTGGATTTCACAAGATATTTGAAATTGGGAGCAGTTTCAGGAACGAAGGAATTGACGCAACACACAACCCTGAATTCACCAGCTGTGAGTTTTACGAGACATTTTTGACTTTGGATGATTTGATGCGTATGACTGAGGAGATATTCAGCAAGATACACAGTGATCTTAGTGGGAGGGGGATGGACTTGGAGCACCTCAAGGCGCTCCGGGAGCCATTTTTGAAGATTGAGTTTATTCCCACGCTTGAAGAGAAAACGGGGAGGAAAATGCCGCTGGAGATGACGTCTGAACGATTAATTGAGTACATGGAGAGTGTGGGGATGGATATACCGGACAATGTGTCGCCGTCGAATTTGTTGGATAAATTAAGCGGCGAGTATTTGGAGTCGATGTCAGTAGACAATGGGAATGTTCCTGTGTTGATATACAACCAACCGTCGGCATTGTCACCGTTGGCGAAATCGCGACACGTGGAATACGAGGGGGGCCGTTTGTATGAGATTTCATCGAGATTTGAGCTTTTCATCAATGGCAAGGAGTATGTTAATTCGTACGAGGAGGAGAATTGCCCCATGCAACAATATGACAAGTTTTTAGATCAACAACGGCAGAAGGACGAGTACCAAGACGATGAGATGCTCTTACCTGATTGGGAGTATGTTTATGCGATGGAATACGGGTTACCACCTACTGGGGGATGGGGATGCGGCATTGATAGAATGGCCATGTTGTTTAGTTCGAGTTCTAGAATAGACAGCGTGCTTCCGTTTGGGAATGTCCGTGATGTCAAAAGGCAGTGATGTCAAAGGCAGTTATGAGTGTTTGTAAATAGGAAACAGATTTAGATGCTGTGCGAGCAGTATGATGTGTGTGAAGCATAATGATCTGTATGAAACAATATAATGATCTTGCAATAAGAATGGATTTATGTAGACAGCAATAGAAACCAAGAATGAGTCAGAATAGAGCCTGTAATGAGTATAATAGAAGGAACACTAGAGGAACACTAGAGGAACACTAGAGGAACACTTAAAGGAACTAATAGAAAGAAATCATACTAGAATGAAATCATACTAGAATGAAATCATACTAGAATGAAATCATACTAGAATGAAATCATACTAAAATGATACCATACTAAAATGAAATCCTAATAGAATATAGAATAGATACAAATAAGCATAGTAAAGATAGATTAGGGAATATGAATAGTGAATAGAAGAGAAAAGAGATAAGATAAAGATAGTGATAGAGAACAAAGATTAGGATAGAACAGAGATTAGGCATAGAGAACAAAGATTAGGGATAGAACAGCGAAGAGCTGCGTATACTAATCGAATAGAGAATAAAGACCCCCTATTCAGCGAGCACGCCTCGTACACTAGAGTCCCCGCCCAATCCTAGCCACGAAAATTTTCATTGTTTCAAAGGTAGCGTTAAGCGTCTTTGCGTTCACTCGTCTTTAATTATGCCAAACACAGTTAATTGAAAAACAGGGAAGGAAGAGCAGCAAAGCAGGAGATACAGGCAAGCAACCGAACAAGCATTCGGCAGGAAGCCAACATATACCCAAGAGTACACCGTACACTGTAGAGCGTACAGAGCGCACGCACTTAGCGGCACCCAAAAGAACGGGCCGAAGCAAAGAAACCCCAGAAACCCACCGATCGGTACATTCTCAAAAACTGATACAAACAAACAAAAAAACACGTAGTTGGTTGTCAAAAATTTGTAAACGCTTTTTTCTTTGAGCAGGCAAGAGAATCCCATACACCAAGCGAGAAGACGGACGATCAGACCGCCACTGCTACTGAGAGTAACACAAGAGACAAGGTCAGCGCACGGATTGGATTGATTGAGACAAACCAAAAAACTTTGTTGTTGTTGATACGTACGAGTCGATAAGATGAGGAAGATCTGGGCTCTGAGAAAGGAGAAGGACAAGCGCAAGAGCTTGTCTAGCGGGGGCAGTTATCTGTCTGCCCACACGCTGAAAATGGATTATGGTTATGATGGGTTCCATGATACTCCGGTCGACACCATCCTGGAACTTGACAATGACGATTACTCCACCCTTGCAAACCTGGACACTCATGTATCCAACCTGGCTTCTCTGATGTCACACACCCTTCAGTCCGGACAATCCATTCAACATACCATTCAGTCCGGACAATCCATTCAACATACCCTTCATTCAGGACATCCCACCCAACATACCCTTCAATCGGGCCTCCCCCCTCAACATGGTCAACTTGGTGTCCCAATTGGGCAACAACAAACAGTTGGCCAAGTTGGCCAAGTTGGACAAACTGGCCAGACCGCCCCACTCACTCAAACCGCTCAAACCACCCCACTCACTCAAACGGGGCAAACTGGACAAAACACCCCACACAGCCAAATCGGCAATCCTAAACTCAAAACGCCAACAGGACCCAAATCAGTGGCTGCACTTGCCCGAGCTGACTACGACTCCAAACTGTTGAAAAATGCCTGGTTGAACGTTATAATAAATCTGCATACCGCCAGCGAGATCAGCGAGCAAACCATGAAGATGTACCGTGCCGAATTGAAGGGCTCCCACTTGTACTTGTATAAACCCCCACAAGGGTTGAATATAAGGAGCTTCCGTCTTAATGCCTCCCTGGACCTCGAACAGCCAGGCCCCCTACAGACAGCCCCGGTGCCTCAGATTTCATCAACCCCCCTGCAACAACTGTTGGTTGACTATAGCCCGAGCAGTAACAGTATCTCGTCCTCCTTACTTCAGTCTTCAACACAAGCACTGGTAAAACAGGCCATCCCACATGACTTGTTTATCCAGCCCCCTCAGGCTCATATGGATGACGCTTCTGCTATGTCGTCGTTGCCTGGAACTCCAGCCTCCGAGGTGTTCAAACACAACAATGGCTCAAACTTGACGATTCATGAACCATCTACCCCGGCGGGAACAGCACCAGAGTACCAACAAAACTCAGAATACCAGATTACATACTTTGATACCACTATACCCCATCCAAACCTTAATTATGACTTTGAGTTGCACCAGTTTTCTCCCTCAACTGCATCAATTAACTTGGCGTACCAGGTTCCTCCACGTCCACAACAGCAACTGAACTCCACCCAACAGCTCTCAAAAGCTGCTCAAAATAAACTCGCCCGCTCAAACACAGTAGAAGCTTTGGTCCACTTCTTCTTGTTCAGCACAGACGAAAACGATAACAACTCAATAAACCTGGTATTGAGCACTTTACCAATCTTACCCAAATTTGGAAAGATTTTGAAGTTGGTTTGCAACATTTTGTCTGCCATCTTCGCGGGCAAATTTAAAGGTGATTACGACTTGAAGATTATCGTCCAGAGACTCTTGGACTTGCTCTACCATGTTGAAGAAGAATTCAACGGCTATTTATTAAAGTCAGACATTGCCCCTTATATCTTGAGAATCTTGGAGATTTTTACAGAGCAGTTGGAAACGGGGAAAAAACCAGACGATGCTTCCCCAGATCACGAAAGTACTCCCGAATTCAAAGACGAATTGGATAGAATCCAGGAATTCAAAAAATCAATGCTTGCTAAACAGCAAAACTTGATCAACTTAGTCACAAATGACCAAATGGCTTCAGATTCGTCACCATTGCACGACTTGAACTCAACAACCTTTATGAACGATATAAACTTGTTTGACTTTGCTCAAACAATCAGCTCTATCGACTTGAAGTTCTTCAGCAATTGGAATTCCAATATCGACAAGTCCTTATTGCTCTACCTGTCAATCAATAACTCGTTTGACGAAACACCAAGCTCAAACTCTCTGTCGGACTTCTTCTACAAAAAGAATCCTTTAATTTTCAACAATGATCACCACATTCATTATTTGTCTCGTCTTTTGGTAAACCACTTGTTTGTTGAAAGCTCCCCTAGTTTGGTCAACCCAACCGCCCACGGCTCCTCTGCATCAGCTCAAAACCAAACTTCAACCACTCCAATAAGTAAATTGAGCCTGGCAGTGTTGGAGCGTAAGGCTAGATTGTTAGAAAAGTGGATCGACTTGGGTTGTTTGCTAGACAAGTCCGGTAACATGTCTTCATGGCTCGGTATCTCATCCATCATCTTGTCGCAACCGGTATTGAGATTAAACAAGGTTTGGTCTTTGGTATCTCCGGACTATATCAAATTATTAAAGAATGATTGGTCTCCAGTTTTATTTGAATTAGACAGAAGATACTTGGCTAATGGATCTTTAAGTTCACAGGCTGAAAAATCCTCGGGCGGTAACGAGGATGCCGCTAACAATGAGGGCTCTTCTTCCGATATCGGCTCCAAGGACTCATACCATATCATGGCTCCTCGTGGATTGGGTAAAATATATCCAAAGGAAACCGTTATTCCTTACTTTGGGGACTTGGTGATAAACAACGTTGCACTGGCTACAGCCAATATTTTAGAACTTGAATCAATATGGAGAAGAATTAACTATTCTTTCAACAGATGGAACGACTACTTGGCCAACTTGGCTAATTACAAGTTAATTATCAAGTACAACGATGATGTATTGAGACGTTACGACTCCATGGGCTTCATTTTTTCTAATGAAAGTTTGAACCAAGTGTTGTACTTAGGCGTCAACAATGACGATACCAAACCATTGCCAACAACATACAAAGACGATGCCAATGCAGAAGCTGCCAATGCTGTCAAGAAAGACACAACCGACTTGAAGAACAAATTGATTAGATTGATCGAATTGAATTGTGATTCAATTAATCTTGACAAGATTATGAAACTCTCATTAGCTTTGGAACCGGATTTACCTGAAGCTTACTTGAAAATCTCCCAACAGCAACTTAATTCTGCAAGTTTCACACCAAGTCAGCACTTGCACCCGGATATGGCAGTGATGAGACATCGCAACTTGAGCTCCTCGAACATTTCAATCCATTCGAACGATTCATCTGCTTCTTTAAGCAGCCACCCGTCAATTACAAATGCAGGCGCTGGCGGATCCCCAGTGGATAGCGAGCTCAACCCAGCGTCAAAGCTTCCAACATTCAACAACAATTACTTCAGGATCAACTTGAGCAAGTACGACGAATTGGTGCAGAATAATATTGGAAATGCCACGAACGGTGCCGATGCCAAATTACATTTACAGCAAATCTTGGATCCTTCCTTAAACAAGCATAACTTTTTCATTGACGATGATTTGACTTTCCGTATCGACGACTTTGTTAGCGATATCGACACCAACAATTCTAACACCATCAGTACATTGGATGATGTGGATAATGTCGATGATGAAGACGATGTTCCTGGGTTGGGGATTGACGTGGATGATATTTTGAACTCGGAAAAGTTCAACAACTTTACTATTTCACCAAATCCTAACGCGAACAAGTCTGATTCAGGCTCAGGTGGCTCGGGTTCGAAGAACTCCAACCATGTAAGCACAACAACAGCATCCACAACGAACGGGAATAACTCCAATAGCGGTACACGTAAGTCAGGCGAAATTTCTGGATCAAACACTGGATCAGGTAACAACTCAAACAATGCTTCACAGAATAAAAAACCTAACAGCTACAGTGTTATATCTTCAGATTACCCTAATGGAGTCATTGAGCCCACTTTTAAGTACATTCCAAAGTACGCTAGTATTGATAAGTTAATTGATTTATTATTGATTGAATCGAAATACTTTGATGAGAATATTTCCTTGGACTTAAACGAGTACAGATTTGTTTTCCTTTTGAACTACAACTCGTTCATCACCACCAAGGATTTGTTGGACAGATTAGCGCACAGATTTATCAATTCAGGTAATGCCGTGATTTCTGTCATGAAGAAGTTGTACATACTTCGCAACACAGACACATCGAACCGCCGCTCTACTGCCGGATACCCACAACCCATCTACTTGGGAATGGAGTTCCCTAATTGGTCATTGGATACCGACGTTGACTTGAATGAGTTGGGCGAGGTTGACTATGAGTTGTTGCTCAAAATTCAAATCAATATTTTGAAGGTGTTGATTGTGTTGGTGAACAACTTTTACTACAATTTTGCTCTTGATTTAGCCAACAAGGCTATATTGATCAAATTGTTGAAGTTGTTTAGTAATGAGATCTTGCAATGGTACAACTCGAAGAAGATAGACTCAACCTTGGAAAAATCATTTGAGAGCTTGGTCAACTACTACAAGAAGTTGAAGAAGTTGTTTGTCAAGAAGACCTACAGACCAATCGAGGTTCTGAAGTTTGATGAGTATTTGATCACTGAATTTAGATTCAGCAACTCGTTGCACGAAGTTCCAATGAACAGAAACTTGCCAGGACACAAAAATATTGCCAAGATTGAAAAATTTATACACAAGTTCAACAAACTTTTGGCTGTGTTTTACAAGGGAATCAAGGCGGAAGACTGGGTTAAGGTATTCAAGATTTTGGAACATGCATTTGAAAACAATGCCTTGTTTGAGTTTCACTTACAAAAGAACACAACTGCCGATGACAACTTGATTGTTTCTAATATTTTCAATGTTTTCGAATCCTTGGTTGATCCCCAAGAAAAGCAGTTGCTTTTGAAGAAGCTTCCCTTAGTGTTCCGTAAGTTATTCAAAATTTACTTCAAGTTTAGAACCTACTTGTTGGTTCAATTGACTGATTTGAGCATTACTGTTGAAGAAAGATTGGACAGAATGAAGACTTTGTTAATCATGGTACAAATCTGTAAGTTGAAGATGAGTGAAAACCAATTTGTGTTTGAAGGAAGCAAGGACTGTATTCCTTCGTGCATTGAAACAGCCATTACCAATGTGATTTATTCACCTGAATCGAGACTATTTACAAACTTGTGGACAAAGGCTTCCAACTCTTTACAAGAGGACAATGCTAATGGATCAACAGAGACATCAAGCACTCAGAGCTACGATGACTTAAAGCTGTTACTACCATTGTACATCAAGATGGACGATTTGCAAAGCCCTGAACCATTATTGCCATGTTTTGGATGGATCATCGAGATTTTACTTGAAACAAACAGGTGTCCTACATTCTATAGGGATGTTATCAATTTCAATAAGCGTTACTTGATTTTCAAGGTTGTTAAGGAATTGGGTATCGAGGATCCAGATTCTCCCTCTGGTGACCATGATTTCAACTACCACGACAGTCGTGAATTTGATTTCTTATTGAACTTGGATGAAACATTGATCAACAGCCAAAGTTTACGTGACTTTACCTTTTTGGATAAGGATAAACTCAAGTTGTTCAGAAATGTATTACGTGACCAACGTAAGATTTTGATTCTTGATAACAAGAAGAAGGCTATCAAGGATAGCCGTGAGGCTTTAGCTTTGAGCAGCTTGAACAACATTGGAATGCAGGGATCATCATCAGCCTCAAGTAATTCTGTGAGTACTTTGGCCAGTAATAGTGCTAGCAACCAATCATTGAACAAAAAGTCTTCAAGCTCCTCATTGAGAAGACAGTCTTTATCATACAAGTCAAGTTCAACCTCGAGATTTAAGATTAGTGGTTTGTTCAACAAGTCACGACCATTCTCGTTGAATGTTTCTGGATTATCCAACAACTCTGAGAGGATTATCGGATCCAGGGAATTACCACCAGCGGAGACTCAAGTTGATCTCAAGCAAAAGGCCTTTTTGATCATTTCGTTAAAGAACAAGAAGATCTTCCCCGTGTACTTGATGCCGTTATGTTTCAAGATTGACTCTGAAACCTCCAGTGATGATTATTTTTTCCAAGCACCATCGGAAGCTGACTTGAACGACTGGATGGTCAAGTTAAACTACTCCAACAGACATTGGTTCTATTCCAGAACACTCAATCTTAAGTCACATCATGTTTTCACCACATTTGGTATTCCAATAAGTGTTGTATGCAATCGTGAGCAGTCTCTTGCTCCACGTATCTTGACGCTGATTTTCGAGTTTATCGAGAAGGAGGGACTCAAAGATGTTGGTATTTACAGAATCTCATCATCTCTCACGGAGCTTGCCAATGTTAAAAATATCATTGACAAGACTGGAACACTCAATTTTGAAGAGAGAGGATACGATGTGCACACATTGACAAGTATTGTGAAGTCGTACTTTAGAGAATTGCCCGATGCCTTGTTAACCGATAAGGTGATTGATTTATTATTCACATACAAGCAAAACCAAGATAACGAAGAGGAAATCGTTACAATTAACAAGTATAAAGATGCATTGAAGCAGTTACCAATGGTGAATTATCACACCTTGCGTATTTTGGTAAAGCACTTGAAGAAGATTTCCGAACATAGTGAAGTGAACAAAATGACCACATCGAACTTAGCTACTGTGATTGGACCAGCCTTAACAGAAGCAAGTTCACTTGATTCCTTAATCAATAACTTTGGATTCATGAACTCTATCATGGAGAAATTAATTAACAACTATGAACAAGTGTTTGAACTCAAGGAAATTTCATTCAATACCACCCCCTCCATCAAGGAAGCCACGTCTCCGACAACTATAAATGAAACTGATCCTATCAAGGAGGAGTAGGTTTCTTTCATGAGACTTTTTTATTATACTTTGTTTACTATATATTAATATTTACTGTTCTTTCATTTCTGTTTTACTTCTTTGTATTCAAAATAAAATTAAGATTTATGGGTGTAATAAGCGTAGCGAGTTTTAGTGAGTTCCATAGTGTCACGGTGTTGAGTTTTGGCAAGTTTCGTCTACTTTGAGTAGCGAGTGTATCCAGTTATCGTTGAGATTAATAGAAAGCCACAAGGATTGTTCAAATTACAAAGTAAAATAGGTTTATTAAGCTCACACGAGACGCCGAAAAGGTTTGTTTGCAGAAGAACGGTCAATGCAGCTCTAAACTTTCATTGTGAACAGAAATATGAATATCAGAAATATGAAGAGCGTAAGAGGTGTACCGCCATAACTCAAGGTATCCAAATTGTGTCGTCTTAAGCGGTGAATGACAAAATGGTAAATAATAACCTCTAAAGATCCGTAACATAAAGGAAACAAGCTGGAAGAATCAGCAGTAGAAAGATACCGAAACGATA
Organism: Kodamaea plutei; assembly: GCA_030705055.1. Lineage (NCBI taxonomy): Eukaryota > Fungi > Ascomycota > Pichiomycetes > Serinales > Debaryomycetaceae > Kodamaea > Kodamaea plutei. Next base: position 9,691 of record JANIWJ010000055.1, on the reverse strand, counting down.
TTGTTAGAAATTATGAAGGAGATGGAATAAAAGCACATTAAATAATTTGTGATATTCTTTATTCTACTCAAGAAAGATAAATTCAAACAGAAGCATGAGGTATTCCTCGAATTACTATCATCACCTAGGAACCTCAAAGCACAACTTATACTTGCATCTGCCATCTTACAATTCTCAAAGCAGATGACTTTGTGAGAAGAACATAGCTTCACTTGCAGAAGATGTACATTTGAAATTGTTACACAATCTCTAGATCTATCCCTGCTAGAAAATATTTGTATTTGATTACAAGAAATAAGCACTACTACTGGAATATACCTATAATCTCTATAATGTATAGAACTCTAATATAAATTCACGCTGTCCACTATTGATTATTAGGTACAAATACAAACTCATTTTTGTCAGCTCGAGTAGAAGTAATATTCAAATTTCAAATTGGGTCGGTAAACACAAACCGGACAATACTTGGTTAAACTACATGAATAATGGTGAAGCCATCATATTACAGACTTAATATGAAACAGTTCGTAAGACAATAGTAGTCAATAACTTTAAAATATGCCAAATTTACAGCGGGTCATACTGCAAGAGCAGATTTCAAGATTATTGGTGCAAACCATCTATTGAGGATCCTGTAACTGGTGTTCCACCAAAATGCAGTGTTCTAATTTCTCGGAGTTAGAAAAACTACCTACTGACTGTAACATCTACATGGAGATATGTTGATGAGGATTTGAAAGTATACAGAACGATTAGTTTAACTAGTTTAGAATGCATCTGTTTATAGTTGAGGTCATAGACACCTGAATGTGCATTTTTACGAGGGAACATATATTGAAGTGCACACATAGTAATTGTATTTTATAACAAATACTGAGGGTGGAAATCGAGGTTAACAAATACAGAGGATGGTCATCAAATTTAACAAATACTGAGGGTGGTCATCAAGGTTAACAAATACTGAGGGTGGACATCGTGGTTAACACATAGGATGGATATCGAGGTTAACACATACTGAGGATGGATAACAAAGCGAGCTTAGACAAATTTCCTTTGAAATTGTAGACCATGGGCGTCTGTAAATCCTACATTATATCTAATAAAGTTGCAGCTGCTTTTGCAATGATAAATATAGTGAAGCTACCTATATTGCATGAATAGTTATATTGCTCCTAATAATTAATAGCGTTTATAGCTTGTCTGGTTGGAACAATGGTTAATAGCGAGCTTCAGTGGTAATAGGGAGTTCTTTATAGACGTTGTATACTTCCGGCTGTGTTGGGCGTTACGATAATAGTGGTTGCTTCAGTTGAAGTGTGGAGCTATCCTTCTATGTATGTGTTCGGTACAGTTAGTATAGAAACTTAACAGTAATTCTAAAAACTATAGAGTTTAATTATTTTTGAGTATTCAAAGTAGAGTTAGATAAGAGTCATTGTCTTTACCTATTTGCCTACGATATATATTATCGTGACTTATTCAGGCATTCCTATCCTTGAAATATACACTTCTGGTTTGTTCGCAGCCAAATCGCGATTTGCGCGGACATTGATGTTTTAGGAGATGTGTAAATCAAGTGAGACAACTGCTGCGGTGAACTGGATTGGTGCTATACACATCACATGTTGTAAGGGATGTGTATGTTTTGAGTCATTAATAGCCATACCTATCTGGGATTGATGGGGTCTATGGAACATCATCATCAATTCCGGGTGGTAAGTAAACGAGTCAAATCTATGTTCTAACAGTAATGGACTAGTCAAATCTATGCTCTAGTAATGGACTAGTCAAATCTATGCTCTAGTAATGGACTAGTCAAAACTATGCTCTAGTAATGGACTAGTCAAATCTATGCTCTAGTAATGGACTAGTCAAATCTATGCTCTAGTAATGGACTAGTCAAATCTATGCTCTAACAGTAATCGACTAGTCAAATAAAGCAAATCAACTGGTGGACCTGAACGGGCTGAAATACCTGATAATGGGGCATATAAAGTTAACAGTACCAGTTCCATTTCTGTAGTTCTATTCGGACATCATCGAGTGCTACAAGAAAGCGAGGGATTTCACTGTTGGTAGGATTTTAATATTGCGGAAAAGATTAAGCGGTGACGATTGTGCGGTGACGATTGTGCGGTGACGATTGTGCGGTAACTGTTGCATTATTGCGGTGATTTGTACGATGATTAGAGGTTTGTTGTGAGGATACTTATAAAATGGGAATGAGTGTGGTTAATAAAAATGGGATTATGGTAGGACTATTATTATTGCGGTTTGGATGTTATTATTATTGCGGTATGGATCTTTTGATTTTCGATGAAACCACCAAGCAAGCAATACAGCCTCTACCATAGCATAATCAGCCAGCGACAGATGCATAGAACCCATCCACGCGGGCAAACGCAAAGATTGCGAACACCAGTGAGTAGCGAGCGATTGACTACAAAGATCACAAACAAACGAAAAACGCGAAGCACCAACATGAGCACGCGTAACCCATTGACGATCAATGGAGTGATGAGCCAAGGACGGGCTGATCCCAAGCACTCGGACGGGGATCTGGGGCTGGACACTGCTTCACTATCTGATAGCCGAAAACGGGGTGGAGAAGAGCACGTTGGAGGTGAGAAGCGAAGACGAGAGATGATGACTCAAGCACAAGAGTCTAGTGAATCCGAGAGTGGGAGCGAGGATTCGGACTCTGACTCTGACACGGACACTGACACGGACGGCGATGGGGAGCCTGCCAAGTCCGGGGTGATTGAGCTGGTATCGCTAAGGAATTTCATGTGTCACGATTCGTTTGACTTGACGTTGGGACCACAGATAAACTTTATCATTGGGCGCAATGGGTCCGGCAAGAGTGCCATATTGACTGGGATATCGGTTGGATTGGGAGCCAAGGCGACGGACACGAACCGAGGTAATTCGATCAAGTCGCTCATCAAGGAAGGGCGGTCTACGGCGAAGACGATCATCACGTTTATGAACGAAGGAGCCATGGCATACAAGCCGGAGGAGTACGGGAACCGGATTATCATTGAGCGCAAAATCCCGCGGGAAGGAGCCGGTTCGTATTCAATCAAGTCTGTGGATGGGAGGATCCGGTCGACGAAAAAGGCAGTTTTGGACGAGATCCTCAACAAGTTTGTCATTAGTGTGGACAACCCGTTGGCATTTCTTTCGCAGGACAAAGCCAGGGAGTTTCTAAGCCAAAGTACAAACAAGTCTAAATACAGCTATTTTATGCAGGGGGCACATATTCTCGAGATGCTTGGGAATCTCGAGAAGTCCAAGGACGACACCATGACGATCGGTGACAAGGTGGACGACGCCAAAAGGCAAGCCAATGCGATTATCAAGTCATACAACCAATCCAAGATGTTGTTGGACCGATACCACCAGTCTGATTCGCTTCTCAAGCAGCAAATCACGCTTCACGGTAAGATCTACTGGTTCAATGCGGGTGTGATCAAGCGCAAGGTTGGAGCGTACGAGCGGAGAGCCAGGGACGAGCAAGAGAGGTACAATCACATGGAGAGGCTGGTTGTGAGTAATAAAGAGAAAATCACGAGCTTGACGGAGGAGAACGTGAGGCTCACGCAGAAACACCAGGAAACCTTGGAGAAACTCAACACCCTCCAAGTGGAACATGAAACGCAAAGAGCTGACATAAACAACACCGTTGCGGGCTACAAGGCTGCAGAAGAGGACCACAAGTCGAAAATTAAGGAAATCGAGGATATGAAAAATACAATCCGTGAAGCGGAGCGGGACATCGAGAAGGAGAAAGCACGCATCGACGAAATCAATGGCGAGTCCAAAGACGCATTGAATGCAAAACTCAAAGAATTGGAAACGACGTTGCGTGAGAGCGAAGAGGCCAAAAGAGCAGAGCAGACAAAGCTTTCCGCGATCGAAAACGAACACTTGGGCAACAACGAAATGCAAACGAAAATCAACAGGTTGGCGTCGAGTTTGCGCAACCTCGAGAACAAAAAGAGAGAGTTGGCGCAGGACCAGCACGATAAATACAATCCATGGGGCCGGTACATGAAGGATGTGATTCGGGAAATCAACATGCAAAGCAACTGGCACTCCAAGCCCATTGGTCCCTTGGGATCGTACTTAAAGTTGAAACCGGAGTTCCAAGAATGGACCAACCTTTTGACAAAGATCCTTAACAAAACCCTCGACTCGTTTCTCGTGTGCGATACGCATGACATGCAAATGCTAGAGCAAATCTTGGACAAGTATCGAATGACAAACAACCATGGCATGGTTGTTAGAAAGTTTGAAACGTTCGACTTCTCGAGTTCAAAGCCGCAAGGACAAACCACATTGACCGATGTGTTTGAGTTCACCAACGAGAATGTCTTGTATACGCTTATCGACACGAGCATGATTGAAAAGACGGTGATTGTGCGCGACAAGTTGCAGAATGACATGATTTTGTCGCTCCCCAATGTGGCAGCAACGCTCCTTCTTTTCAACACCAAGTCGGGCAGGAGATCAAGCAAGTCGGGCTCCACAATCAAGCATGATCCGGTGTATTATAACGAGACGGGAACTCCGAAATTCCAAGGTGATTCCAACTCTATACTACAGCAAATCAACGAGGTTGGCGCGGAGATTGACAGCATCAAGACATCCATCGACGAACTCACCAGAAAGAAGAATGTGGCTGCGTCAACTAAAAGAAACAAGATATCCGCCTCGCAAATCAAAATCAAAACCTTGAATGATTCTATCAAGCAAATGGAGAGACAGAGACGTGAGATTGAGAACAAGTTGGAAGAAGAGGGCAACTACTCAAAGATTGAAACGCAAACAAGTTTGATTAGAAATGTCAACGAGCAAATTGTCCGCCACGCTGCCATTATCAAATCACTAGAAGAAGAATATAAAACGCTAAAGCTCGAATCAAAAAGACAAAAGGCGAGATTGAAGGAAATCGAAGCCGTACTCGACAAAATCAGAGCAAAGGAACGCAAAATCACCTCTTACATCGAGAACAACGAGTCCCAAATTCTAGAAATCCAATCTGTAATCGAAAAGGAAACCAATGAAAAGCAGCAGTGCCGGGCCGAGATTGAACGGTGCGAGGCAAAAATCAAAGAGGGACTTGCAGCATACGATAAAGTGCGTGCGGAGGCAGAAGACAAGTGTGCGGAACTGGACGTTAGAATAACCCCAGAGGATACAGCAGAATCGATAGCACTGGAGTATTCAGAAATCCTGATTCAACTTAAGCACTTGCAAGAACAGCTCGGACGTTCCTTGGATGACGTCCAAAGGGAAGTAGATTTGAATTTAAACAAAAAGCAAAAGGCCCAGGAAGTCATAAAACGTCTCAACGAACTGTTTAAAGGCTTGGACGATGGGATCCAAGTGAGATTCAACTCCTTTAGAACAAACCTCCTCAACAAGATCCAAACAGCCCTGCGTACCTTCGAAGACTGTCTTGAGTTGAGAGGATTCAAGGGCAGTTTGTCGTTTGCTCACGCAACTGAAGAGTTATTGTTGTTTGCAAAAACAGCTCAGGATAAGGAGGAAAGAAGCATTGAATCCTTGTCTGGAGGTGAAAAAAGTTATACCCAGATTTCCTTCTTGCTTTCTATTTGGAAGGTTATGGAGACAAGAATCCGCGGTTTGGACGAGTTCGATGTTTTTATGGATTCCGTGAATAGAACTATAAGTATCAAGTTGTTGCTAACTGAAATGAGACAGTATCCAAACTCACAGAGCATTTTCATCACTCCTCAGGACATAGCAATAGTTGGTGATCTCGAGGGTAGTGATGTGAAAATCCATAAAATGAGGGACCCCAGACGTGATAATTAACCACTTCAACTATACTTTTATGCTTCAAATGTAACTTAGATGACCCAGAATAAGCGTCATTTCTCAGTCATTCGATTTTACTGTTCTCTATGAATTTCTACAAATGATAACCAAGTAACTCAACAAGATCAAATTTATATGTACAAGATTAGATTGTAGGAGGTATACCCATTCGCGTGGACCAATTGAAAGTACACCCATTGAACACCAACGACACCCATTAAAACTTTCAGTGAAGCTCTGTTGAACATGAATGAAATATTATTGATACTCTTCACCTCTCACTAGAATTCACTGTCATCATGCACTAGGATAGCTCAACTCGAGAACAATTCCCACTAGAGAATTATCGATTCAACTCGACAGCAACCTTCTGAACAGCTACACTCACAAATGAAAGAACCTTCGGTATTTCATGTGTAACGGATTAGACAGCAACCTTCTGAACAGCTACACTCACAAATGAAAGAACCTTCGGTATTTCATGTGTAACGGATTAGACAACAACTTGCGGATAGCTTCAGGGTCATCCAAATATATTGGCTCTCCCTTTTCAATTTGTTCAAGAAGCGGAATCACGTCATCCAACGTCAAATGGCCCCTTGAAGCCAAACTATCGATAATATACGAAGCAGTATTGGAAGTAACTTTACCAAAACTTAGGTAAAGAGCAATTGCTTTATGAATAAGCGCCAAATCCAGAAACGGGTCGTTTCTCAAGTAATAGAAAAAGTTTGCAAAGTTTTCTTCCTTTACAGACGCTTGAAGGTTAGATAGTTTACATACTCTCAGAAGAAGAGAGAATGACTCATTGAAATAACCCAATTCGCACAAACTCCTCACTATAAAGATATGGACCATCAAATGGACGCTTTCGCAGAGCGAATACAAATACTGCGAGTCAATAGCTTCAGATTTGATGTTCTCCTGGATTAACGCCTTGATCACTTTTTCAGTGAAAACAGGCAAATCGTTTGTTTTCAAACAACCATTTATTATTGGAGTTGAGTTGGACAATGGCGACGAGTAGACGTTCTTTTCTATCATCGGGTTATATAGTCCCGTTTGTGAATTCTCCGCATGAGCTTTGGTATTCTCGAGCTCTTTGTCTAAAGCAGTTTTCAATTTGGGGTCGATTTCATAACTGTTATTATGCTTGATATTGTTATTTCTCCAGACTCGATTGGAGCTAACCATTATATGCTGATGTTTATTCCTTTGGTTGGCATTAAAACCATCGTTCGAATGTCCTCTAAATGAATACGCCAATTTCTTGAATTGTAAAAAGGCACCAGAGTAGTCACCAACAAAGGAAAAGGCCTCCACATTATTAATCAACAAACTTTTGTAAGCGCTTTTATGTGAAACATAACTATAAAACCGCTTGAAATACATCAATATGCCTTTGGTTCGGATAGTGTCTCCGTATTTCGCAAATAAACCCGATAGTGCTTCCAAAACGTCCAACGATAAGAGAAACGGAATGTCGCTGCTCGTGGTGGTGTATGCAGAAATGTTATCTGGGGTATAAAGTTTGTAATCGTCGATGAATCGATGGTATATTAAAACGGCCCCCAAATGGTTGGAGTTGGTCAAAACTTCACTGATATACATGGACCACATCTGGTTGGACATGGTGAACTCTGTCTCATTAAGATAGTGCAACAAGGTGGTAGTGGCCTGGAGATTATTCAGTTTTATCATGTTATAGAGAACAACCTCAACGAGCTCGGGATGGAGGCTCTTGATATTGCCTCTAACAAATTTGAAAATCTCCGCTTGTGATGACTTGGTTTCAATCAATAGTGAAAGTTGTGAGTTGAGTGATGACTTTGCTTCACTCATCACTGGTGGTGACATGTGTTCGGGAGAGCTTGGCTGCGATGTTTTTTTGGAATTGCATGACTTGGATGAAGTAGAAAACTTTGCTATCCACGCTGGGCCATGCAACACAACACCCGTGGGGACTCTGTATATGTTCAGCTGGATATGTCGTATCATGCTTTAAACATAAGGTGACTTTTCATGAAATTTTGTTCGCTCTAATTGCGACATTCTCGATCACCATTTCGTTGATATCATCCCCATAAAAGGTGTCCACCTACAAATCCCATCCTATGTTGCTTGGAAATCTTGCCCTCCACTATAGGCTCAAAAATTGACGATACCCGGCTGGCTATCTGCAGAGTAATCTCGAGTAGAAGCGAACAGTCAGGCGTGTTTTTGAGCTTTTGTACGGTTGCAAATGGTATTACAATCTCGGAGTCAGACAAATTTGAAAGATTAACCACAAACAAATGGAAAATCTTGTTAAAGTTGCAACATCCGTCTCACATACAATCAGGAACCATAAAACCAAATTTCTGATTTGATCCAAAGGATTCCGTTGCTCTTGAAATAATGGCTGGCTCAATGGATACCATCGGTGAAGATTATTGCCACGGGGAACATGTTACATAATCTCTACTAGGAAATGCGTGAAGATGAGTCTTACACAGATTATATAAACTTCGGAATTTGACCATTAGAACTTTCGATTAGAATAGTCCGTGAAATTGATCAAATAGTTTAATTCGTACTTCTTAAATGGAGCAAATCTAAATGTTAATTTATCATTGAAGGTCAACCATCACTCGAACATTAAATCAATTGAATAATATTGAATATACAATGAATACAAATCCTTCAAAAATATCACATAAAATATATGAGAAATGAACCAAGACTAGACCAAATAATCTCCACAATCAACACTTTATAATAATATACAATTATCGTTCTGAAACATGCAAGCTTAATCGCGAAATAGGAGCTTGGTGGAGACGTATTGTGCAATAACGGTGGACAGGATAAACCTAGGCGGCGTCCAAATTGAGTCATCCAAATCAATTCGGGAAATTGTTGGTGAATTGATAGAAGAATATAATTCAGAAAACATATCTTAATCTTATCTTCAGAAAGTGATGAAGACTCAGTTCATGATCTGTAAGTTGGTGGAACAAGGGGAAGTGAGCAGGTGGATTGTTATATCCTGCATATAAACAAATGGGTGCAAAACCCGTTTTATTTGTGGCCATAGCGACTGCAACAAATTAAAATTCACGCCCACAGAACTGCTTGCAAAATTTTAAGAAGTTCCTATTACAGACAAACTCAACACCAAAAGCAATCAATAATGTTTATGAAAAAGCTTCCCACCTCCTCCAGCTCTCTTACTAGTGTTGAAACTGGAGAAGAAAAGCGATTCGGCCGTTTCTCCAACTCAATCAGGGACAAATGGGATGAGGCCGCCATGGCAGTCAGCATCAAAAAGTACAAAATAAAGAAGACAATCAATGATTTCTTTGGGATTGAAACACCCAGACCAATGAAGTATATTGAAGTAGGTCCATTTAAGTTGGTTAGAGAACCAATATTACCAAAATCCCTAGACTATACCGGCGGCATTTTGAGAAAAGAAATAATTATTGAGCCAGAATCACCAACACCATCGAAAATACTGACTAATATCAATGAGAAGCCTCCACCGGAAGATGAATTCCTCCGAGACGATTGTTGTCCTTTGGACGCCATCTCTGGGAATATGGGCACTCAAGGGTACCAAAATATCTTGTATGACACAAATACAAAAGAAGAATTCTTCAATGAAGACAACACTCTGGTACAAGAAGAAATTCCTACAGAACCTCTGAACCCATTCCTTAACAATATCAATGTCCGCGATGTTGAAAGCTTGCTTGAGAAATTATTCAACTTTATCACTGGTACAGCGACATGCCCATTCAGTGAGCTACCTCACTCTGACTATGATGTCTTAAGGATGCTTGAAATTTATAAGGTTCAA
>JANIWJ010000054.1:0-85359 GCA_030705055.1 Kodamaea plutei | reverse complement strand
CTAAAATAAGGGTATCCGAATAGAAAGGGTTCAAGAAATTTTTAGTCGGTCGTTGAAAAGCTAAATCCGATAAAAGGTGCCGCCCTTTCAATTTGTAATTGTAGTAGTAATATAAATATACCTGTAAATCTCCTCAATCTGCAGAGTGAAACAACAACAGACATGAGTACTTTTACATTTGCAGAAACATATCTGCTTGCTTCAAGAGTGAGAAGCAAGTTAACACATGAGGCCGCCAACCCTAAGGCTAGTCTCCGTACATTGGTTGTACAAGCAAACATGTTGGATAACTTGATGGACTATATCTCTGAGGAGAGTAGAAGACAAAAGAAGCAACTTAACAACCATGTTGTATTTGAGATTCCAGAGCGTAGAATACTGGATTCAACATTGGTTACTGAATATGAAATTGAGAGCGACTCGGACTCGGACTCGGACGATTCTGAGTCTGAGTCTGAAATTGAGTCTGATGATGACTTTTACTACTATCTGGATTCAGAGGAGCAAATCGACGAAGAGCAATCAGAAAGCGCAGAGGTTAAGGTGCTAAGTGAAGAAACTTCAGAGATTACAGTTCATGAAGCCACAGAGGTGGATACATCTAAAGAATCATATATTCACAACTCGGAAATACAGACATATATTGAAGACTCAGAGACACAAACATATATTACAGATAGCATACCTGAATACCTGGACAGCCGTGATATGCCATTGATGGTATCGACAAGCACGGAGGAGCTGAGCAGCGATGAAGATGAGTTGGAGAATGTTATACCAGTATGCACAAGGGTTTCTTTGGATGAGCAGTACTATGATGGGATGAAGGTAGAAAGCCTATTTAATTCTAATGATATATACATGGAGCAGGTTTTCTAATGTTACGAGTTACGATATTTATTAATTAATTATGATGAAGATTTTGCTGTAGCGATACATAGTGGCGAAAAATTATATAGATTTAACCACAATGCTGTTGTGTTTTGCAAACAGAAGCTAGAAATTGCAATTTTTCAGAACGGGTTAATAGACAATTTCATGTTTTCAGAACTTTCACTAAAACACACCACCCTATAATAAAACTAATTATACATAAAGAAGCACCTTTTTAAACAGTGTTTTAATGTTATAGTTGATCCTGGTAACACAGCTAGAAGAGCCAGAACCATTTTAGATGGGCAGCCTAAACGAGATCGGATGTAACCAAGATACCGTGCTGACACAATGTCAATAGCGACTATTCTAAACTTCGGCTATAGTAGTGAGAATCTACATGGTGGGGAAATTAGCGATAATTAGCGAGACGGCTTAACACCGGCGGCAAAACTGCAAACCAAAAGAAAAAAATGTCCCGAAGAAAATGGGAGGAATTAACTCCGACCAATTGTACGATTGCAACCCAGCACTCAATTGTATGATTAAAGCCAAGAACTCGTTTGTATGATTGTGATAACACTACGGTGGTAGGTATCATTGTACGATATAAAGGAAAACAACATTGTACGATAACAACTCTCTAAGGGGTGGTGATCAGAGGAGTGTAGGTTTATCAAAACGTAAGATAACTGTTTTTTGATTTATGAAATTGGGGGAGTCTCTTTGAGATTCTGGTTGAAAAGACTAAACGAGAAGATTCAATTGTATCTTGCATTACGCCAAAACAATACATCTCCCATTCTTTAGATTGATACAACATCATCATTAAAAGTTTGAATCACCAACACGCTAAAATATTTAACATCAACACGCAAATGAATAACGTTAATGTTATCAAGATCTACGCTAGAAAAATCCTGAAAACTCTTTATTAAGAAGACAGACCCAATTACTAAACCTAGGTGATAAAATACCATGTACAGACCAAGAAACTTATAAAGCTCACGTTAAAAAGTTGAGTTTCATTATCTGAAGTGTCACGCTCTGTCTCAACGCCATTTCGGCTAAACCACAACTTTGTTCCATAAGAACCACACCTTGTCACACCTTCTATAAGATACACCCCCAGACTAAGGTGCGAAATTACTATGTCTAATGCTTTTTTGTCTCGCTGGAATCCCGCCAAGCAGTAAAATGAGCACGGTTTTCGGGGTGCAAAACAACTGTAGTGTACTTAGTAAATTTAGACTAAGGATGAGGATCCAGTGTTCTTGGGTTTCAAGGAGACATTTAATCATTTTCCGAGCTTGCACCGGTCATACTCGATTCTAATATGCCGAGCATCTAGAATCTAATCTCGAAACGTTCGCAAAGGAATTAGACTAATCAGGCTTCGACCCGAAGGCTTCAAATGAATGATCCTCATTTTTCGAAAGACAATAAGTTCATGTTTATAACAGGTTTATTATGGTTATGAAGAAAACCTCAAAAGGTATGTGATATTGTTTGAAAATGATCACTAGCAAAATTTCAATTAACTATGTAATTGGTTGGCGTTGCAGTTGAGAATAATTACACACAATAGTAGTTATCAGATTGCTAACTATAGCAGTCATCAAGATTAGTTGGTGTAAAGAACTTGAAGCTAAAGCACTGACCCTCCTTGTGACATCACTTTAAATAAGCTATTCGGCATATTTTCGGTTGATTCCTCGGTATTCGTCTCTTTTCAGATATTTCGGTTTACAGTTATTATTCGGATTCAGTTACTTTTCAGATTGCATTATTCGGTTTTCAGTCATTGGTTTCATCCGTTAGTTTCAGTCATTGGTTTCTGTCATTGGTTTCTGTCATAGGTTTTCAAATACTCTTCGAAGTTTCAAATACTCTTTCATTTTCAAGTACTCTTCGGCATTCTTTTCAGTTTACCGTTTCATTTTGGTATATCTGCAGATCAGAAAGTGCGCAATTCGAAATTCTAGTATGAGTTCTAGTTGGTACGCTACTGGAATTTGTGCACAATTAGGAAAGCACTCTGTTCTCGGTGTTGGGGAGATTTTCCGACACGGCTGCAAACCTGTTAGTGAAGCTAACACCCAATAACAAACCCTTGTAACCAGGGAGTGCTGAACACACTATATTTTCGCATTTACACCCTTCTTGGCTGATTAGTAAAGATTACAAAAATTAGTGTGCTTAGTAAAGGGCACCGCCGTGCTAAGACTAGTTCTGCCGTGAATTACTAAGATCGTAATAGACACGGTGGGTACGATAATACACATGACGCTGAGGTATCGTTCCAGAATTATAGACTCTTGACGTGTTAGCTTCACCATACACGCTGGTGTTATTCAATAGTGACAATATGTGAGAGATACCAACTTGTCCACGCATACAATTCAACAATACACACTAAACTACGAAACACACACTAGCAAATTACCCTTGATTATACACACTAGCAAATCACCCTTGATTAATACACACTAGCACACAGCCCTAATATACACTAGCACATCACCCTAATACACACTTACACATCACCCTTAATACACAGTATAAACTATGACTAATAAACAGTGTACAGCATGACAAATAAATACAATATGCACCGGAAGTGACGATATAATCGGCGTAACGGCAAGGGCACCGAAGATCACGGTGGACACGGTGGAGATGGTACACTCCAAGTGCTTGATCTTCTCAAGAGAGGTCGCTGTGTTGAATTTATGCCCGTAAACATTCTATTTCTGCCGCCTGCTACTTGGCTTCCTAATGTACCCATCAATTTTATTTCACTACGGGGACGCTTGGTCATTCCCAACGTATCTATCAACACACAAAACTCTGCTTCAGGGAATCAGGAACGCTGCCACCGAAGACTGTTCAAGATAAAAAAAACCTCTCTTCCCGAGTGGTGAAGGCCGTGACTACACTACAGAATTGGTAAGCACATTGATAATATAGATCCAAGACTGATGATATCAAAAAAACTAAAATCTACACTAAATCTATCAAGACCGCTCATATTCAAAACCTACACTAAGATCTATGAAGACTGCTAAGATCCATAACAATACAGATTTTCATCCTTCCAAGATCTCGATCTAAAAAACCATGTTCTGAAAACATTACATTATTTACCAATATAGATATATAGTTGCTACACGATCAAACCACCAACTTTTTAACACCATCAACCAAATCGTCATCACCAGCCAAGCCCTTCTCGAAGATTTCCTTACCTGTCATCTTTCCTTGATGCATTTCAGCAAACTTCAAAGCAAAGTACTCATCCAACTTCATTTCCTTTCTGAATTGTAATCTCCAATTACTGAAGGACTCCTTTGTAACAGGTGTGCCTTGAAACTTCTTTTGTTCCTCTGCTTCACGCGCAGCCACTTTGGCATCATATTCCTTTTGCTTTGCGTCCAACATGGTTTGAAAGAGAGCCTCAGCTTCTTCCTTTAACTGTCCAACTAACGAAAATACCATAGCCATGCCAATGTACATTTCGGCTTCTTCAAGCAATTTGGCCTTCAATTTGGCAAAGTCGGTGCTGGAAAAATCAATATATTCAGCAAGATGGAGAGCCTCCCTAGTGGCTGCTTCATCTGCATCTTCTTCTTCGTCATCAGAATCATCGTCATCAAAATCATCGTCATCAACCTCATCATCATCCTCAATCTGCAAAGTGTATCTCATATCACTTGCATATTCAACCTCAATCTCTGGCAATACCTCTGGGTACGTTGCTGGGTACTTGACCACAAGTCCAATCGTGTGCAATCGATCACTAGGTGTGTCCAACTTGATCTTCACTCCATACTCAGTAGGCAGTTTGATAAGAAGCTCATCGGGATAGATCGATTGTAACACTTCAATCTCTTGTGCTTGTTCTTCCAATGAGTCCATCTTTTGATGAGTTTAAAAATGATTAGGTAATCGCTGAATAATTTTCTTCCAGGTTTTTGATTTGATAAAGACCACAAAAGTATATATTTCTGTGATGTGAGGAATTTCACTTTGTTCGTATTGGGGGTTGGGGAACGGATGCCGGGCTTATGTACCACTCATGAAATTTAGTTGGAAGTGTGGCTAGTTAGCAATGGCAAATTGCTGCCTCTGGTGGCGGTGTCCCGAATTCAGCCGCCCACCTCTTGGTGATAATCTTACCAAGGAAACCATTAAAATTTTAGCAATGTAAAATTTAGCAAAGTCTAACGAGCTTTTCAACCACTAGCTACATTATGCTCTGCTTAGAGGTAGTTTAGAATTGAAGATGAAATTTATCTTTTTTAGCCACAATCAAACCTTAGCGTCATCCAAGTCATTACGAAATTGCAAACCTTTAGTATACGACAAATTTGGAGCATTACGGCAAAGTATACTATTACTAAAAGCAAATATGAAGTGTATGTGTGTGTGTCGGTAAATTTGAGGACTTTTGTGGAGACCTTCCAAACAGGATATCGATGATAAGGAACGGGGTTGCATTCGGGATTCACCTAGAACAGTCAGATGTTAATCTTGTTTATGCTCTGGATACCAGTAAAATGTATAGTCGTCACGAAAATCCGTAAAAATCCAATTTAATCATAAACCTGCCAAGCGAACAAAGCGTATGAAATCCCCTCACACATCTAACGTACAGATACCCCAAAGAAAAGCAAGCTACCCTGCTTCCCATGATACACAAATTTGGTGTATTCATAACCTTTCACCACATTGAAGTATGGAAAATATCCCGGAATCCCGTATGTTACGATATTTTAATCTAGAACAACAAGATGGACCTAAAAAACCAGGTGTGCTTCCAAGCTATCGAAACTTAATCTAATTATTAGCACTTTAGCTTTTGTTGTGACATTGGTTTAGGAGTCTGAGACTATCTCGAGCCACCGAAGAACGTTGTTGCTGTTTGCACTTTTTGCGCTCCTACTGTTTGCGATGTTTTCGCTGTTTAGACTGTTTAGGCTGTTTGCGCTGTTTAGGCTGTTTGCTTTGCGCTGTTTAGGCTGTTAGGCTGATTCAACTGTTTTCGCTGTTAAGCTGATTCAACTGTTTTCGCTGTTAAGCTGATTCAACTGTTTTCGCTGTTTCGGCTGTTTTCGCTCTTTACGGCTGCAATAGAGTTTCAGATGGTGCGCCGTCCATAAAACCAAACCTCTCCAAGTAAATTTAATGAAATGGAGAGTCAAGAAAAAAACCGGAAATAGAAAGAATATCGAAAGTACTTTGAAAGAAAGGGAAATTCAAACTCCCAATCAGGGTAATCAATCAAATTGAAACGTAGAGAGGGATCCTTCATATCAAATAGCAGGGTCTTTTCTTTTGGCAATTAATTGCTACCCGCGTTTAAGCGCTTCAACTGCCACAAGGGGCTGTGATTTATAAGATTTGTTCTAGAGCTGAAGCATAACGTCTAAATATTAGATAACAACATGTCAAATAACGTCCTGAGGGGTGCGCCTCATAGAAGGTGAACATGAAATAGGAGTGGGTTATGATATAAACTGTGGATAATGGGAAGACAATCACATGGCCATAGATCACATGCTCAACAATCACATGACTATACACTCTCTTACAACCCATGACATCAATGCTTTCCCTTATAAACAAAGCTTAAATCAAAAAGCAATGATGGCTCAAAGGAGAAAGCAAAACGTTTACATCAATCGTCCTACATGATAACAGATAGTCGCTGGTGCATTTCAAAGACTAATAGATGCTCGGTTCCATCGGAAACCAAAACTAGATTCTTCAACTTCCTAAACGAGATTATCAAGCTTTATGGGCTGATTGTAATTCGGAATTAATAACTTACTGTACAGTTATAGCCTCTTATACATGGAAAATTCACTTGTATAGTCACTCTCAAGTTTTCATTGTACTATCTCCTCTTGGTAATTAATATTCTTGTTTCTGGGATCTCTAACAGAGTTTTTAAGGGTTCCTAATTGCTTCTAGAATAATTACTTGCAAGAAAAGGCCATTTTATGTTTTGCATGATTCTTTGTACCGTTCTTATTAATACCCATTTGAAAATTGACTAAACGCATATTCATAAATCCGTAAAGTGGCCATACGCCTAAATTCGTATTTCAGTATTGCTCTTTAGTCGTAAATAATAAGTAGTACCTTCATATCAGGTACATCAGTCTAGCCTTGCTCTTAGCACTTGCAGTTTCGGTTTCTCAGGGACATCAGCCCATTTTTTTTTTCCGCTCGAAGCATGCCTCTATTTCCTGATTTGGAAGGCTGCAAAATAATAGTCTTCATCCTCTAGAAGTTTATGAATCCACAGGGTTCCCAAAATATCCCGCAACAAATATTATCGTAGTAGCCATAAAGAACCAGGATAAAAGAATTTCAATCTACAGTTGTTTGTGGAAGTCGCTACAACTGTTCAAAATCGGAGACATAATGAAATTGGTACTACTACTTTCAGGACTCGCTTATTTGTAGTTGCTTATTAGTGATAGAATTGATATAGATATATTGGTATATTCTAGAAATATG
Source organism: Kodamaea plutei (assembly GCA_030705055.1). Taxonomy (NCBI): domain Eukaryota; kingdom Fungi; phylum Ascomycota; class Pichiomycetes; order Serinales; family Debaryomycetaceae; genus Kodamaea; species Kodamaea plutei. The sequence continues at coordinate 77,958 of JANIWJ010000054.1, read as the reverse complement.
TCGTGTACATGTGAACTCCTGAACGCGATTCTCGAAGAGTGGTCTGTGACCTTGATGCGGTTTTTGCCAATAGAACTAAAAATCTCAAATCCGATATCTACGTTAAGCTAGATCCTGGTTGACCGGTCAACTACCTCATTATGCAATACTAAACATTAGAAATCACCCCTTCTTGCTTCCCAAAATTGGGCTATTGTTAGCTCGAACTCGATATCAGTTTTTGCGGTAAGGATGTTTAGAGGATGGGTTCTTCGCAGAACTCGAGACCGCTCTTCCAATAAGAAGACTAAGACTGTTTTTTAAGACATTAGAACTCCTATGGAACTTGAGCAGTTAATCCAAGTGCCCAAGCTTGCGCTAAAAAAGATCACCAAACTCCAAGTTATTTAAGAGAAAATATCATGAGCAGATATAGGAGACCTTGATTCAATATTCCTTTATAGTTGTGTTAATATTTAATTAAAGTAGAAATTAAGATTATAAAATGGCTTTCCAGGAATTTTGAGTTTTAAAACCACCGAGTGTGAAATGATTCAGATATCTCTCGGTTAAACACCAAAATTCTTTTAATCATCCATAACCACGTGACATAAGTACCAGAAGAAATCTAGTTTATATATTATGACGTCATCCATCAAAAATAAAAGCTTAAGTTTAAAGTAATAATCTGGGGAATGATTTAATTTAGAAGTTATGATCCCAATACGGTCTCATTGATTTAGTGGTATTGATATTATCTACTTTCAAATTACAATTGTTTCAACATTTGCTCTCAGACATGCATTTTTCCTACGCCTATGTCCTCTGGTGTCTCTATGCTCACAACCTTTAACTTTATATCCCCAGGGTCTGGATTCCAATTCCAATACATGGGGATGTGTATTTAAGATAGTCAAGGGCAATTATTAATGATTATTAATATTACTCCTTTTTACCAAAGCAATAGTTCTGCTACATTGAGGGTTGGTGTTTTCGTTCAAATTCAGAGCAAGCCCAACGACTAGTGGGATATTGACTTGAGATATCTATAGATATAGATGTTGCGGAATAAAATCACTTGTGATAACTTGTTTACTGTTATTCTTAGGGTTAAAGATATCAAAGCATGAGAACTAAAAGATGAACCGAAATTAGAAGAGCTGCAACCCGAAAAACCAAGACCTGGTGAGAAGTGGCCAGAACTCCAATTTCGGTTACAACCACCTGATCATGTACCACGCTCACAAATCACTCCCAAAAGGGCGATGAGAGCATGTATTAACTGTGGAAGTAATCCCGGTATATGCTTTTACATTGTACGAAGATGTTCACTGAGCGACCAAGGTGCCAAAAGTTCGATATGACTCACGGAAAGGCAAGCACTAGGTTTTTACACCATGATACAGGATGATGAAGATAACAGGTTTTGGGAGACGATAAGTGCATTAAATAATGAGTGTAGTGGTTGTGTTTGCACTGCCAATCAGAAGACCTGATTTGTTGATTTTGTTCCACACTAATAGTTGTTTTAATTGTGGCTCACCCAGTTTTGATCGTTTAGGAACATGTTTATCAATAAATTGTTATAATCCATTATAGCTCAATGAATTGTTATCATCCGCTGTAGATCAATTATCGTCTTTCTGGAAAGCGGCTTGCAAAACTCACAAAAGTTACCGGCAGCTGAAACAAACATGCCAACTTAAAACTCTAACAAAACAGAACCATCGACAAGGCGTTCACAGTATGGTAAGTGATGATGCGGGTCAAGTATTATATTTCTGCTGCATTTTGTTTCGCTGGTTTTTGTGAGAATAAACACTCGGGTGGGAATTACTGAGATTTATAAGGTGGGTTGATGATATAGAAGTTGGCATGCAAGTGGCACGAGAGGGTTGATAAGTTAGAGCTTAATTACAATCTCTTTTTAGAGTCTTTAGTTTTATTTGAGTTGTAGAAGTTTAACCAAGAGTGACAGAAGTTGAAATTCTGAAAGTGTTAGTTTGTAAAAGTTCATCCAAAGAGACAGAACTTACAATCAAAGTCTGAAAGTGTTAGTTTGTAAAAGTTATCCATGTAGAGATAGAAATAAGACATTTTTGACACCTTGACGACATCATCTCATCGGCCGACATTCGATAAGGTTCTACACAAAGACACAATACCAGCGTAACCAGGTACTGAGAACTAACACACGCGAAGCAAACACAAGTTCGAGCCCGAGAAACCCAAGCAAACAAACAGCCCAAGAACATGAAACATCACAATCACAGATACGATTATCTATTTATAACTCCTTTTGAAAAGCCACAGAAGCTCTGCTCGTGTCCTACCCGGAGCCATTTTGGGTAGTCCCCCCTGTCTGTGCCTTGTGCCACCTCTCTACGCACACGCCGGCGGTCCTCTCACGGCAACGAGTCGTGTTTCGGTGTTGGAGAACACATAAAGAGTCGACCCTAACCTGCAATGTTTGTGTCGCATTTTGTAACCAGCAAAAATTTTCGTGGGTTGTGTTTCTGGACAAAAACCAACAGCAAAATACAACCCCTTCATCGATGGCGGAACAGTCAGTGACGAAAGCGAGCAAAGAGGGAGGAGTTATTATTTCTGGGGAGCGAGGTAGCGACGATGGGCTCTACAGTCTTTTCCCGCCGGATACCGTGATTATAGACTATGGGTATACACAGACGCACCGGTTGTTTACGGGCAACTATGTGAAGCCGCTCTTGTATGACGGAGTGAATGTGTACAACAACACGGAAGAGGACGACGAGGACGACGAAGAGGACGAAGACGCGACTGGATACGACGATAACTACCGATTTTACTGGCAACAGCTAAAGTTCAATCCATACATGAGTCCTGTGAATACCAACGTCATGGCTGCGAGCATCGACGGGATGGTGAGCAGCGACGAGGAAACTGCGAGCACCGCTAGGATACGACATAGCGACAATCTCGTGAGTGATGAAATCAACCGCAAGGCTAGAGCCCTCTTTGACTTCACACCGGAAAACGACAACGAGGTGGCATTGTCTGAGGGCCAGGTCATATGGATCCTGTACCGCCACGGTCAAGGTTGGCTAGTGGCTGAGGATCCGGAAACAGGCGAAAATGGCTTGGTCCCAGAGGAATACGTCGATATCTACTACAGCGACGACGACGACGACGAAAACGATGATCCCCCGAAACCACTTTTGCGCGAAATCCTACAGCCTCTAGAGGAATGGGTTGACACAGATGAGGAGGTGGAGGAACTCGGAAAGGGCGTGCAAAAGATATCCCATGGTAAATAATTTTTTTTTGTTTTTGCGGGGTCTTATTGTTGCTTTGAATACGAAAGATACGAATTGGAGAGGGTGGTATGACCTTTAGTTTTGGGTTTCGATGTTGTACATTCAGTTGACAGACAGATTAGATACGGCTCATCATGTGCTTTGCTGTTGCAGATTAGATACGGCTCGTCATGTGCTTTGCCGTTCGCAGATTTGATAAGCGCAGTCTGTTTATTACATAGCAGACGTCAGTTCAGATGAAGCATGAACAATAGACTCACGCCAACAAAGAAGGAAACATGAAACGAACGATCTAACGAATAATGCAAACCAACGCCAAAACCCGTCAAAATTATCTAGCCATACCAGTTACTCGTAAAAGGATAGAATGATGGTTTATTCTTTGTGAATGTCTTCTACAGCGAATAAACTACTTGGGAAAATCATCTGGTTTCAGAATGATTGTATGTATAGTTTATGTAATATTAAGAGAGTTTAGGAATGGCTGTAGAATGGCTCAGCGGATTGTATCGGAGGCTCTTGCCACCCTCGTGGGTTGGCTTTATGTTTTAATTTGGATCTAGAATCATTGGTACCGTGTAAGTACAGAGGAACCGAGAGGTGAGCACAAGAATAGCATGGCTGCGAAAACTATTAGAAATTTATTTTCTGAGCATTGCTGTAAATATCTTCCGTTTTGATTATTGAACGGGAATCTTAATTGAGTGTGAATCTTAATTGAATGATTATTGAGTGATTATTGAGTGATTATTGGTGCTTATTGAGTGATTATTGAGTGATTATTGGTGATTATTGAGTGATGATCACTGACTTAGAATATAGAATTCCATAATGATTACAATAAGTACAGACAAACATTGAAATCAATGACAAATAAAGTCCTTAGCTTATGAGAATTGTGATTTTGATGGGGATTAGGGACACAATTTTCGTTTCTACTTAGCATTTGTCTAGCGTTTAGGGTGACTATTATCTATATATCTCCATAGAGTACCTGTCTTACTAGAGTATCTTCAGAAAATCTGTATATATTTGTATATTTATATTTAGAGTAGGTATATTTCCAGATTATCGTGTAGACACAGTTAGTGTTCAGGTATAGTCTCTTAGTATGGTGTCGATATTTTGCTAAAGCGTATCAGAAATCTCTATTATGTACATATATAGCATGTAAATCTTATTATCAAATCTATAGCATGTAATCTCTTAATATTATGAAATCTCTTAGTATTATGAAATCTCTTAGTATCATGAATCTCTTATATTCTTTAAATCCTAGTACCATGAAATCTCTTAGATTCTTTAAATCCTAGTATCATGAAATCTATGCATCAGCTTTATCAATCGCTTTTACAAGTCATTTGCTCCATGTTGTCTCTCTTTCAGCCTCTCAGTGGTGTCTATAGACAAATGAAGAATTCGCGTACACGAAAATCAGAATTTAACTAACGATGGGAGATGCGCCAGTGCGAGCACGAAACGGCCAAAGCACGCCGTACGATCCAAGTAACATTGATCCACAGTTCTTATCCGAAAGCACGCCCGAGTTCGGTGCTAACGGAGACTTTCCGGTCAGTGTAAAGCAAGAAGTAGAGCCGATGTGTGGAGATGATTCAAAGATGACTATGAACAACCCCGGCATAACCAACGCAGACATAACCAACGCAGGCATAACCAACGCAGGCATAACCAACGCGGGCATAACCAACGCGGGCATAACCAACGCGGGCATAACCAACGCGGGCATAACCAGCCCAGGCATGGACATCACTAGTAAAACCATCACTAATGTTCTTGGAAATGCCAAAAGGTTGGAAGACCTAGAAAATGACAAACAGGAGAAAGAGAAAGTCCAATCAAAACGAACGTTTCGAGGAAACGGCAACTACGTAAAGTTCTACAACCGATTTGTACACGAGACGCTCAACTACCACGACATCACAAGCACGGAGTACTATAACCCCAAGATGCCATTCAAGCCGTGTGCGATTTCCATCGACTCCAAGGTTGTGTATGATAACTACACTGGTATGGGAGGGTCTGTATGGACTGCTTACGACAAGGAAAAGTTCTTCCGAGCACTCGGGCTCTATCTGATACACCGAGTAGATGCCATCTGTGATTTTATGGGCGGGCGTAAGAGCGCGAGCGAGATTCTCCACTATTATCGGATCCTCCGACAAGAGTTGCGCAGACGCAAGTTTGGGTCCAAGGAGGGCCGTGCCGCCAGTGCACGCAGGACGAAAAAGTACAAGTATGAGAATGGGCAAATGCAACGGTCGATCCGTCTTCCTGTCTACCACAAGCAATTGTTGCGGTACAACGAGATGCCCATGGCCTACGAGATGAGTGAGTCGTGTATAAACTTTGAAGAGGAACAAGCAACTTTAATCAACCTCAAGGAGAAAATGAGGACCCACGACCAATCACGCAACTTCTTGGCCCCCTGGCGCAAGTATATTGAGACAGAAAAGTGTAACTTGGTGAATGTGGAAGGATTAAACAGTGTGGTGTGCACGATATTCTCGCAGCAAAACATTGTACGAGATGCGAGTAGGTTGCCCCGGTTCCAGCCCAGAGTGGATATGAAGTCGCTTTCACTATTGGAGGAGCTTGCGGGAAATATGGTGAGACGCATCCTCTTGCTCGCTATCGAACGTCGAATGAAATCCCCACAGAACCTGTACACCATCACACGTTTCGACGTGGACTTTGCCGTGCGGCAGCTTCCAAACTCACAGGACTTTGACTGGAACCAATACTGGGCTTCGCTCCCGGAAAGACTTGACATTGAAGTGGCAGATGACTTCACAAACCTGCGTGTGATGAAGTTTAAGGAAGTGCACAGATATATAATGTCCCATTCCGGTCAACCCAAAAATGCTCTTCCTTGGGAAAAGGTCGAACCTCGCCTGGATCCAGTCGTACCCCTCCCGAAAACTGACGACCCCTTCGTAACACTCACAGGGTTGGATTCATGCTCGGATTCAGACAACAGCGACTCCCCAATACCCATCGATGACATCGTCAACACAGTGGAAACAAACGAGGACCATGATATGATCATGCAAATATTAGGTGATATAGAAGAGGAAACATTGGAACACGAAGATCAACTAGACCTGCAAATGTACGAACGCGGTTTCTTGAACCTCATGTCTACAGGTGTCGACCTCTACGAAACAGCGGAGGCTAAAGAAATTGTAAAGGGTTGGAAAATTGAAAAGAAAATCGAAAAGAAGTATTCAAAGTGGTACAGAGAGAAACGCAAGCGCTTGAGACAAGCTTACAAAGATATGGAGGTGATTGATGGTGAAGTTCACATTTATGAGGAGGAGTCCGATGAGTTTAACACCGCGGATGAGTTGGACGACCATCACATTGACCAGCATAACCATGATATCCACGATAGCCCTGTCCATGATCGCCATTACCGTAATGACAATAATCTCGATAACCGCGATAACCATGATAACCATGATAACCATGCACATAGCTTTGATTCGACAAAGACTTCCACCAACTACACCAATACATTTGATAATACCTCCGAACCACGGACAATCGATGATTCGTTCGGAGTTAATATACAAGATGATACAATGTATACACAAGACACAAATGACGCATATTCACAATCACAGCCCGTTAACTCACAAAATGACCAAAAAGACCCGCAAAGCGAAATGGACCAAACCGAACAAACTCTTCTATCAACGGGTCTCGTGAACCACTTTAGTTACGCTTTTGCTGAATATTAATACACTTTTTTTTATCGTAGACATAAAAAGAAACGGCTGGCTATTGATCACAAAATAGCATAGAGGTAACCTTTCACTAAATGAGATCCTCAGTACTAATAATCACAATTTTGAGATTCTCGGTATCCCGAATCAACTTGCTTATGATTCTGCAAATGTGCCGTTCTCTTGGTTTTCCAAACATGCCTTTCATTTGATTCTCCAAACGTGCTTACTTTTGATTTTTCAAACGTGCTTCATTTGATTTTCCGAATGTGCCTTTCATTTGGTTCTCCGTTTGATTCTTCAAAGGTGCCTTTCGGATATTCACCCATTTTTATTTCCAATGTTCCCAAAAGAAATGGAATTTCCGATGACCTTGTTATTTGATGCTTCTATGACTTAGATAACAACTCCTCTGTACAATTTAAACACTTTAGGCAACACAAGAGTTATAAAACAATCTCTCAATAGTATAAAACAATCTCTCGATAGTATAAAACAATCTCTCGATAGTATAAAACAATCTCGCAAGAGTTATAAAACAATCTGTTAGAATACAATGCAATTTCTCTGTCAGACAAAAATTTCTTTGGCAATCAAGAACAAGTTGAAAACACATCCAATTAGAAATGCCATTCCCAATTGATCTTCATGCAAGGCAGTACATCTTTTAGGTTTCTGGTTGAATATTTCAACATCCAGGTAAAATTCCAGATAGCTAGAAAATTCATCAACTTCCAATATGGTTGTGACTATCTGAAATTTTACGTACTGGAAAATAAGATGAAACTTGGATGAATATTGGAAAAACAAGTATGCGAAAATAGCATACGGATGCACATTGAGACTTGGGGAAAAATGATTCACATAAGAAAACGATTGCCCAATTGAAATTGACAAGAGGATATCGTTGGAACTTCTTAAAAACATTCTCCATCCTTTGAAATACAACACATTTAAAAGAATAATGACATAAGCAATAATAACTTGCAATAGCAGACAATTCCTGAAACCATTCATGGATTCATCATTCCCCATCCATAATAAGCCATCTTGGAAAATTAGTTGATAATTCCAGTAGTTTTGTAGAAGGAGAAGTTCAAGCTCAAACCATAACGGGAAATCGTAGAGGCATTGATATCGAGTCATAAACATGAGATTCACTCCCAATGATGCCAAATCTACAACAGCACTTCCCACACCACTAGATCGTATACCAATAACTGAAAAATATATATAACAAGATATAAGTCCACCACTAATAAGTAACGGGTTGAGTATCACATAACCAAGTTTATCTAAAACCTCAATGTACCGATTCCGTGGCACGCTAGAAATGACTTTTTCATTCATATTTGAATATTTGTGTAATTGGGATATTACTTCCCTTAAATATATTAACCAGTGCAAACGTGCTTCATCCTGCCTCATGAAATCGTAAGTTAGCCATGTTAAAAAAATATACAGGACTAAGAAAAAAGAAATAAAAAACAAAAGAAAAAGGAGGAGGTGCATACTGATGACGATGGGTCTGTATCCTCTTGCCGTTACTTACACAATACTCAAAGAGCACAATTTTAGAAGTTTGAAGGGTGTGTAAGCAAGCTGTCGATGTAAAATGGTTGATAGTGGGTACTGTAGGGGTGAATAGACCTACACACTGTGAAGTTGGTGTGTAAGTAGTAATTCAATATTTGTAGAATCATTTAAATTATTTTCCATGAGATCCCGAACTTGAATTTCGATGATGCCCCTAGTTGCCAATGTCAAAATGCTACAAAAGGAATTTGCTGCTAGCCGTTTGGGCGTGGTCGCCGAAATGCCATTTTTAGTGCCCAAAACGTCAGACAATTTAATTGAACATTTATAGTCTGGCAGGATAGGGGACCCGGGGTTTGTTTTCACCCTCCGTCCATTTGTGAGAGCTTGTTCTTGCAAGAAAGAGTAAAATTTCTCTAGTGTTTGATCATGGTGTTTGGTTTCCGTGACCAAAGCTGGCTCGTCCTTTATACACGAATTGCTAGAGTTTTCGTTTGGCAATCTTTTAATGTATTGGCTGCGTCCAGTTTCTTCAAAAGATAAATCAAAAGTATCATTTTCTCCATCCGAGAACTGCTGTGCAAACTCATTGTCCAAAATAGGTTCTAGTTCCTCCACCCCAGGATGATCTCTACCAACTTCATGTTCCGTTTCGGAGAAGTCAATGTTTTCAACTAGCCTGAAGTTTTCTGTGCTGCGGTATATTGAAAGAAACCTATTGTTTAGAACTTGCATATACTTGTTGGGTGAATTTGTTTGAATATCTTTCATAACGTCACCAAATGCATTTAAGGATGATGGTTTCGGCTTTTTTTTCATAACCGAGTCATAATTGAGAATGTATCCATCCAAATCCTGTGTGGGGATTGAAGTGGTCGAGTCGGTTATTAACTTGTGAAACCTGCGCTTAATTATCCGTTGGATGTTGTGGTTGGTGGAATGTTCAACAGTACTTAAGTGAAAATATGGGTCGTTTGAGATGTTCCTTTGAGCCAAATCTTCAATGTGCAACGGAATATCTGCAGCTTCAACCAATTCACCCAAATCGAAATCCAAATGTGTACTACTGCTTTCATCTCTAGCAGCTTCCAGAACTGGTGCTGTAGAAAAACCACTCAAGTCCAAGTCCAAGTCCAAGTCCAAGTCTACTGTTTCATCCAGGAGATCAAACTGTCCACCCCTAATAAACCCATCGATTATCTGGTCGTCTGTGGTATCGCGAGTAGTTGATATCTGGGTGGTGATATTTTCGGTATCAGGGAAGAGTTCCCAGTCCAACTTTTGGATAGCAACCTGTCTCTTTTTGGAAATGGTTTCCTCATTCATGAAATCGGGAACGTCCATTGCAAAGTCATTGTGAATGTCAAAACTGGGGTCATTGACAAGAAGCATTTGGCCATTTCTACCTGGGACATGGGGTAATTCGCCGTTATCAACACAGGTCCTCTTCCTTTGGGATTCATGTTGAAGTCTCGAATGAATAAACTGCACCTCATTCAAATAAAACCCAATCTTTGACTTGTAAATTAGCGATATTCCAAGCAATACATTAGATGAATAGCGAATACTTGCCCGCAGACTTAGTTGCACCAATTCATCGCACACACTGGGGATTGAAACCTGTATAATCTCCTTGCGGAATTGCTTATTTGAGTTCATTTTAGCACCAATGGTGGATATTAACCATGCTGTATTTAATCCGTTAGAGAGTGTTGGGTCACTGAGAAGATTCATGTTTAGGAGTTGTGGTTTATCCTTTGGTTGCAAATACTAGTCATATTCTACGATCTCTATCACGTGATATACATATACCAAAAAGCAATTTAAACTTGTGCGCCATTTCCAGTTCTAAGCATCTTCAAGTTGCCCTAATTCTTTTACATTAAACGTTTATGCTGTCGCTGTTCTAGAACCTGTATTTCTGAGGCAATATCCTTTGGGTTCTCTGAGGGGCTTTTATTGGGCTTAAATCTAAACTGATTTGTGAGATTGTTCGATTCTTTACCTTATTGAGGGTATTTTCCTAATTCTGCTTTTTGTATTTGTCAACCTATATCGGAGAAAGAAAGTGCTCAGGCTAGTGGAGTACACGGAAAGTTGACAATTGGGTGATTGAGACTTGGCAGTTGAATAGAGACTTGGCTATTAATACGGAGACTTGACAATCAAGTACAAAGAAAACGTAGCACAGAAACCAATAATGTAGCACAGAAACTTTGTAATGTAGCACAGAGATGATGATTTGACAGTACAGAATTCCACTATTTGACACTAAAGAATGCCGCTTTTTGACAGTAGAGAACCACAATTTGACAGTACAAAGAAACATCACCATTCAAGTCATGAGACCACTCGCATCACTCGCACTACTGACACCACTCCAGACATCTAACAAGTTGTACTATTGCGTTTTGGATGTTTAGGGGTTATTCAAGATGTTATGCAAAACCACACTTAACATATTAAGCTGGTTTTGCCGTTCTAATCTGATATACTCACTGCGGCCAATTGGTTAAGAAAATATCTTGGTATGATTAGTATAAAGCTGATCTCTTTCATCTAAATTTAGCACGATACATTCATTTACAATTACCCGAAGGTGATGTTACATGTACACAAATGCTTGAAACAAGCACAAATGAAGCTGCAAAGACAACTACCAAAACACTGGGTGGTTTGTGAGTTTTGTTCCAGTGACTGCTGCACACCAATAAGAAAATCTATAGAAGTGATCAGAGTCTAACATTTAAAAGAAAATCCTTTGACCCATGCCTTTGTGTTTCCCTTGACCCAAATAGATACCTGTGGTGTTTAACTTAATCGGAGATGGCCCTATAACAATACGGAAGGGCACTTATTGTGTTTCCTTCGGGGTTAAACTCCCTGATGTGTCGCCGCTCTTTGTGATATAAGAAACCTCCCTGATGTAAATGGCACTCTTATTGAGTTATGGAAGAGATTCCCACCCAATAGTAATGTATGTCTCGGATACAATTATTCGAGATTTTTGCAATTCTTTTACAATTATCAGTGTCTTCCAAGGAGTATTTGAATGGTATTTGTAACGTGTTTTCGTTTACTCCGTTAGTTGAGTTTGTTGTGAGGTTGTGAAGATTCAAGTTGTTAAGAGTTGTGAAGAGTTGTGAAAATTTATGAAGAGTTGTGAAGAGTTGTGAAGAGTTGCGAAGAGTTGTGAAGAATTGTCAAGAATTAGGAGTTTCCAAGAATGGTAGAGACATTCAAGAAGACCTCTTCATTTAAATACTCTTCGTTGAATACTCTTCGTTGAATACTCTAATCACTAGATACACGTTATTATCATGCCATATCACAGTATTCTAACTTATATAAAGCTTAAAATCTTATCATATAAAATCACCAACCACTTAATAGTGTTTGTGAAATCTCCCTGAGCAGCAGCCTCATTAAGCTGAGTTAAGGTAACAAACTTAGAATCCATTGGAATCCCATTGATTATGTTTGAAAAGTATTGTGGATCAATACCAAGATACTCAAAGTCAGCCTTATCCAAAATGAAAATCCCATTAGAATGAAGCAATTTGAAGTTTGCAACTTTGAATTGAGCAAAGTGGCCCAATTTCTTGTAGTAGTTATACCAGGGATAGTCATTGATTAGATTTTCTTGAACATGTAGGTTATATTTATCAGATTCAGTGGTGCTGTTGAGCATTGACTGAATTCCGCCATCTATAGTTGTCAACAAGTCTCCAAAAGTAGGCTCGGATAATCCCTCTTTGATGGATTTACCGTAAATCAAATCCTCTGGAACACTTGCAGAAAGGTCAAACGATTGGAATGCTTTGAATAAAGTGAAGTATTGAGAAAGCGCCTGCGCTTGAGGTGTCAACTTATAATCCACAACGTCATGTTCACTCAAAGAGATGGCCAACATACCCACGTAACGGAACAACAGTCCGTGGAAAATCAAGTTTTCGTCGACATTGCTCTTGTCCAACCAGTCGTACGAGTAGTAGTTGGAGTTGGGTATATGCGGAGCTTGATCCTTTGATTCATCGTGGGCAAACTTCAAGTTGATCACGGGGATATTCAAGTGGTTTTCGAAAACCAATGCATCAGAGTCCGCCAACAGTTTGCCCAAAACGTTATTGATTGTGCGGTTGTCTTGTTTGGTCCAATAGTGGTGTAAAGTGGTGTAGTCAATATCTCCATCGTCTTCGTCATCGTCAGGAACTATGGGAATCGGGACATAATGTGCCATGTCTTTCAACACATGGTTGAGGAAACTGCTTGCGTCCACATGGAACTTACTACCGGTAACAGCATCATTGGCAATGTTGATGTAGGCAAGCACAGACACCGGGAGACCCCCGGAAATCACACTCTTCTTGGACCCCAAGGCAGTGGTGTGGTCCACCAAGTCTCGGGAACCCAACACCCCGTTCAAACTACCATCCCAAGACACAAACTTGATGTTGCGGAGTGGTTTCCATCCATACTCCACCAACGTTTGAAAGTGTCTCATCACTTCGAAAAGAATCGCGTGGTTGCTCAAGGGGTTGGAGGAAGTGAATGAGTCTCTGTTTGCCCCGATCACAATATCCCCTTCATTCATAATACCCTTGATAGACCCTACAATGTTTGTTAGCCTCCTTGGTTTGCTTGAGTCAAACTTGGCCACCAACCTCAATTTGTATCCCGCCTGTATGGACTCTGGATGGAACAGCCAATCCTCAAACGGTTCTGTACTCAAAAGGGAGCTGATGGCTTGGAAACTCGATGGAATAGAGATTATTGAGGTTTTATACAAGCTGCTTCTCGGAATAGCAAACTGCCGGGCTTCCTCCGATACGCCTCTAGGGAACTCAAAAAAGTTGACTGCACCAACAGCACCGTTTTTCTCAGCCAAGAACACCTTTTGAGCCACCAGGGTGGTGTCCTGAATATGCGATTTGAATATCACAATTTTCCCAGAAGCGTTGAAGCCATTGTGGTGCAAAAGCGAGTAGTCCGAGGGGGTACCTTCGTTGACAAACAAGTACTCCGCCTCCACTGAGCCCGCGGCACTAAAGCCATTGAATGCGGGCGTGCTGAAACCAGGCTCCAACACGTTACAACTGTAGATGATCCTCCCACCGTTGTTCACAAGCGAGATTTCCAGGGCAAGGGGCGCCCGCAAACCTTCAACGTTAGTATCAAACAATGTTGGTTTGAGACCAAACTCGGCAAAACGAGCCCGGACAAACTCCACAAGCTCCGCATTATCATCTGCAAGCAAGTTTGTTTCGGATTTAGAGCTTAACAGGGTGAGATTAGTCAACCAATGGTTAATATTGGATTCCGTAGCAAAGCTATCTGAGGAGTTTCCGATACCTGAAGACACCAAAAAGTAGCGTTTGACATCAGTACCGGTCAAGTGGATGCCATGGTACCGTCTAAAGTCTCGACTCAACGATGTCCGTGGGAGAAAGGTTAGGTGGAGCGTTAAGAGAGCCACCAATCCCAAGCTCACAAAGATCCAGAGTCTTCGGTTGAGTCGTCTTTTCAGAACCCCCAACTCCACCCATTCCTCCTCAGTAATAGCTATTTGCTCCTCCTCCTCCTGCTCTTCAATAAGGAGCGGCGTATTCTCGTCACTAGGTGCCTGCTCAGTGTCTGTAGTCATGTCTGGGTCCACTGCACTAAAGGTTCTCATTTTTTATAGACATACTCGGTCACGTGAAAAGGAGAGCCGCAGGGACAAAAGGAGAACGTGCATCTTCATAGTCATACTCATAGTCATACTCATAGTCATACCCATAGTCATACTCATAGTCATACCCATAGTCATACCCATAGTCATACTCATAGTCATACCCATAGTCATACTCATAGTCATACCCATAGTCATACTCATAGTCAAACTCATATTATTCTTCTACTCAATATTCATTGATATACTCATACTCAATATTCATTATTCATTATTCATTAATATACTGAATACGCCTACCCAATGTAAATACTCCAGTAAATACTCGTTCCATACTTATACTCAATATATAACCTCATGAAAACACTTATTCAGTACCTAAAAAGGTTTTCAGTATTTTAACAACCATTAAAAATTGCTTTTAGATCTAAAAACTCTCTACAAGTGTTGGGTTAATTCTATTATCAAGGCTGCTTTTTCAAAACGGATACAAATATCAACTGGAATCACAAGCCAAGTTTTTGGGGCCGTTTTATTCACAAGCCAAGTTTTTGGGGCCGTTTTATTAACAAGCAAAGGTTTTGGGGCCGTTTTATCAGCTTATATAAGCAGGAGGAATGCACACTTGACATGCTTGATAGTGGCCGATTATACTTGCAAATTTATGTGGTTGTAATTGGTTCTGGATTTTAGTTTCCTAGTATTCCCGCATTTTTGTTTAGTGTTTCACCTGGTATGGTTTCTAGTTGGGTTTCTGGCTTATTTCAGAGGTTACCTATATGGTGTGTTTCGGTTATCCTGGCTTATTCCTGAGGTTATCCTGGCTTATTCCAGAGGTTACCTGTATGGTTTGTTTCGAGGGGTCACCTGTTTTATTCCAGAGCTTTACGTGTATGGTTTTATTCAAGGGTTCACCTGGCTTATTTCGGTTTTCCTGTCATATTCCAGAGGTTTAGCTGTATGGTTTGTTTCGAGGGTTCACCGGGCCAAGTTTTTACCCTTTTGGTTTGTCTCAAACTTTTTCCAGGATAGCTAATTTCCGAGGTTTATCCTCATAGCTAATTTCCGAGGTTTAATCCTGATTTTGTTATTTATACTAACAGCATTGCTTTTAAACGTTCTTCATCGGGAATTCCCTAAAGTATAGAGTTTCTGGACCTTTCTTGTCCTTCTGTGTCATAGTTATTTCTTGACATTCTTGATAAGATCTACCAATAACTTAACCATGACCAACGCTCATGGATTAAGCTGAAATAAGCTATAGCCATCGCTTAAGTTATATCTTAACCATGGCGATTGCTCAAGAATATCTTAACCATGGCGATTGCTCAAGAATAACTTAACCATGGCGATTGCTCAAGAATAACTTAGCCATGGCCAATGCTCAAGAATAACTTAGCCATGGCCAATGCTCAAGAATAACTTAGCCATGGCCAATTTCCTGCCAAGCCTCGTATGAAAAACCTCTTCCATGTATACAAATGCCATAAAACCCATGCCCATCCAAAACACTCATTTCAAGGTCTTAATGATATGCTTATATCGGTGGTTGCTCCAGATTAGAAAATTAACATAGTATGAATACGGTTATTCATTCCGATACAAGCTCTGATTTTTTTATGAAAAACCTGGTTTAACTTACATAGAGGACTTATTTAAGACTTGGTATCTTTTTAACTTAATGTATGATAATTGGTACCTTTTTGTGTTACTCAATTAATCTTTATATAGAACCCTTTGTTGACTTTTGTTTACCTCACCGTAAATTGTATTCAGATGAGACAATTCATGATTAACCATGAAAAACCAAACACAAATAATACTAACAGACGCAAGACAAGAAATCCCTACTAAGTGAATTTCAGGGCTAGTTTCAGTGGCTGTGCTAGGGAAGGAATCCAAGGGGTCGGAAAGGGGGAGGTTGTAGATAATCGTCATCGAATTGAATTTGTAAAGGGGATGCAGCAACCTGGAGTAACAGAGCAGAAAGTTACATCATCAATTCAAAGAGCAACGCACCTTTAAGTTTCCCTAATACAATCAAAATTGAAAAGCAAATAAGGATTAAACTGTGTTCAAAACCATCTTGAAAAGTTCAATTTAACATTTTGCAACTCAATTCAACATTTCGCAACCCCATTGGAACCTCACTGGCGATCCCATTCGAAATCCCATTCGAAATCCCATTCGAAATCTCGCTAGAAAACCAATTGTCAATCCCATTCGCAACCCCATTCGCAACTCCATTCGCAACACTATTCACAACCCCACCATCCACTTGTCAGCCTGCATCATAATTTTTTGAGGGACTATATCAAACCCTAGCTAGAAAAGAAAAAAAAGCAATATATTATTTGTTACGGTTGCAATCCCTGACATAGCAGTGTTATTTAGACAGGGGTGATGCACGAGTGGCTATGAACACCATGAAGCCAGAAAATAAGCTGCTTATGGGAGTTTGAGTACAGATCACTGGTATACCAGTTTTTGTTTTATTATTTAGCCACATTTCTGTGGAGTGTTATATAATAGTGAGGCTACAACCTATAAAGAACAATGCGTGTGAACTCATCATCACACGTACATAGCAAAGTATATTACTATTGTAAATGCTCTCAATCTTTGCTATTGCACATGTTTTTTATACTCAATTTGTAGTCAATTTTTATTGTCCACTCTTCTGTTGCTCTTGGCTGTTTAGTAATTACTTCGGCTTGCATTGCTTCCTTTGAGCGGTTTAAATTTGTTACTCTATTGTTCAAGTGATTATATTTGTTGATTACTTTATTGCTCAAATGATTACATCATAGATTACTATCTTGTTGAAATGATTAATTTTTGTACGTTTTACATCAATTGACTTAATTGTTCAGGCAAAAAAATGGTTATTGATGTGGTTGCACAACGTATGATTGATCATGATATTTTCATATAATTTATTGTTCACATCTTCTTTTTATCATGCTGTTTTATTTTCAGCTGGGCACATTAGATCCCTCTTAACTACACTACTTACATTAACGAATAATTAACATTCATAGTACCTATACACTATGAGACTATGACACATGGATGCTCTATAAAATATGAATTTGTGATTCGATTAATCAATCATTGGCTAAAACAGCGCTCAAAGTTTCTGGGTCGAAAACATTAGCACCCGATTGTAAAGTTTTAGCCAACAAAACCAAAGAGTTATTGTTAAAGTCAGGTTTCTTTCTTAATTCATCCATGTCATCAC
Organism: Kodamaea plutei; assembly: GCA_030705055.1. NCBI lineage: Eukaryota > Fungi > Ascomycota > Pichiomycetes > Serinales > Debaryomycetaceae > Kodamaea > Kodamaea plutei. Next base: position 60,489 of record JANIWJ010000054.1, on the reverse strand, counting down.
CAAACTCAGAGGCCATTAAGGCCAAGTATTCTCCATTTAACTTGGATTTGTCCTTTTCCAAAGTTTCCTTGAGTTCAGCAGTATTGGTGATCTTGGATAAACCCTTTCCAAACCCCGTAATATTCGAAAGTTGTGTAGTTGTGAGTTCCACTCGGTTCATGTGTTCACGAGTTTTATCATCCAAAGCTTCCAGAACATGTCCTGTGTTCTTTGCTTCATCATCAGACTCAATCGATATATCATCAATATTAATATCTTCTTCTTTTGGTGTTTCTTCATTCTCGTCTTCTGATGAAGAAGATGACGAAGACGAAGATGAAGAGTCAGAGAAGTCTTCGGTTCTTCTCTTCTTTCTCCTTCTTCTGGTTTTCTCTGCTTGTGGGTTTCTCGCTTGCGATGCCATTGCGATGCCTTTTTTTTTTTGATTTTCACTTAAGATTGGCTGCGAACTCACTACAAATAAATCTAAGTAGAGTTATGTAAAGTGATGTCATATAAAGCACGAAACTATCATTGGCAGTGGCTAAGTAACGATTAATACTGAAATGAGATGTTTAAGTACTCACCAGTTGCAAAGTATGTGAAGCAGATTTACTGTAATTTACATAATAAGGAAGCTCTGGGAATGATAATTATATAACGAGCGATTCTATATTATAGAAAGACAAAGCAAAGTGACAACCAGCATATAATAAGGATAACTATCCTATAATAAGGATAACTATCGTATAATAAGGATAACTAGCAATAAGGTATCTCTAGAACAAATAATTAGGATAAACCTATAAAGAAGTAAAGGAAACACTGTATACCATGAGGTCAATCCCACGGTATGACACTATGATATATCGAAGTAGCATCAACAATTCCCATTTTCCACCGAAAACCATTCGGAATAAAGTTTAGAATTCAGGAGACTCCATTGATAGCCAGAACATTAGGAGTGTTTTACACATGCTTCAAGAAGACGTTTTCCACATAAGAGAAGATTACAAAGGTTTCGTTGTGTGCTTCTGCTGGGAACTTTTCTTCACTTTCCTTCTTATACTAGTCAAAATCGAAGAGGTTGTGGTCTGATATCGGCAACTCATTAAAAGATTCATTCTATGATTACCTAGCACAGTACACATCTTCACCTACATTGGCGCTCATAGCACCTATCATGACTATTGAATAACAATAATACAGAAGACTGAATACTCATAATACATAAATTGAATACGCATAATACGCATAATTGACACTCATAATCTTGGGCTCTTATTGAATTATGCCGTATCACTTTACTCGTTCTTTCTCCTCTTGACAACACCACTCAAATCGTTCACTGCCTTTTTCTTCACAGCTCCACTCAAATCATTAACTTTCTTCTTAACCGCACCACTCAAGTCATTAACAGCCGATGGTGCTGCGGCTGGTGTGGCAGTAGCCGCAGTTCCGTCCGCAGCAACACCAAGTAAGCCCTTGATCATATCCAGCTTGAGGTCTTGATTTGGGTCCTTTTGTAGATCCTGATATCTAACAGTCAAATCCTTGATCAATTCTTCGTCGTCCTTTTTCCTTTCAGCGTCGGTCTCATTTTCGATTCTGGCTTTGACGGAATCGATTGCGAACTTCAAATGGGAAGCAGCCTTTTCTCTCAGCTGTGGGTCCTCCACACAAAATTCCAAGGCAAGCGATAACTTATAGTGTGACTCCGAAATAAGCGACGAAGTCTCCGGATATAACTCTTGTCTGAGTGCCAAACTGCTCTGCAAGTCTGCTGCTGCACTAGCGAAGTTTTCGCTTTCCAAAGACAATTCACCCAATAAATCATATGTTTCAGAAAGCTTTTGTTTGGCAATCACATAAGCATTCGTTGTTTCGTCCTTTTCTGAGGTGAGGTAAGGTGGTTTGATGTCTCCTTTAGATTCTTCAAGTGATTCCACTTCGTCGTTGAAGAGAGCACGAGTTATTTCAAGAACTTCCCATGCTTTTTCAAAGTGATTTACCTTTGAACTATCTTCCTCTTGTTCCTCTTGTTCCTCTTGTTCCTCTTGTTCCGCTTGTTCCTCTTGTTCCTCTTGTTCCTCATGTTCGGACTTTTCTTGGTCTTCTTCTTCTCCAGTCACCTCAAAGTTGTCGTTGAATTCAAAACCGTCATCTTCCTCCTCCACATTCTCTTTCTCAGTTTCACCAGCTGCAAGTTCAGATTCGCCTCCAAACACTTCGGCATTGGCGATGGCCTCGGCAAGTAAGGCTTTACCGTACAATAACAACAAGTCTGGGTCATCCTTCATGGTAATCTCCATGTTTTCAGAACATGCCTGCCCATATTTGTCTACAGCATTCTCGTAGTCTTTGGCTGCATAGAACTTGGAGCCTTCTGCGAGCAATGTGGTTACTTTGTCGTTGTATTTCATGTTGTTTAGTTTTCATTTGAGATGGCTGGATTTAGGTGCAGTGCGTAGCGTTGCGTTGCGTAGCGAAGGCGAAAAATACTCATAATTAGGGTAGCGTAGTGCGTAGGTTAGTGCAGCCTATAAATTCATAACAAAATGCGGCGAATACACCTTCAGTACAGCATACAAAATACCGAGCACCATTAGCGGAGCCAATAAAAAGACTACTAATACACCATTAGCGTAGCATACGAATATAACATTAGCGGAGCCAATCAAAAAGACTACTAATACACCTACAGTGCAGCCATTCAAAACACCGAGCACTATTAGTGCAGCCATTGAAAACACCGAGCACCATTAGCGTGAAAAACAAAGCACTTATCGCTGTAACTGTGCTATGTGCATCGGCCGCACTAAAACTAGAACTAAAGATAATAAAGCAGTGAAATGTTGATTAATAATGAACGATTAGAGTAAGCACCCGTATCCGTAAAGTTGTGACGATTCTTCTTATGCCAAGTCCGCCTGAAGCCATATCTCCACATTTTGTAGAGTGATCAGGGTTCATTTCCGTTCTTCTCTCGGGACTATCAATTGAATGGCACAGGAGCTAATTCCAGCACTTTGCCAAATATCTAATCGCTTAAAAGATGAAAGTACATTTTGGACAGACTTCTGAATCACAACCTCTAAATGAACGTTACTTAATACCTTTAAGTGAATATCAGGCTGATACACTTTGTTTGGTCCAGAATATCCCGGTATTCGGTGTGTGTGTATCTGTGTCTGTGTCTGTGTCTCTGTCTCTGCGCCTGTATCTGTCTCATGATGTTAGCTGAATCGGGACAATCAACACAGGACACTAACAAACCAAAAGGGGAAATTTACGACGACAATTGAACCGAACCAGACAGATCAACCAACTCTTTGCAACAAGCGGGTGCCCGAACATAGACATCCCTATCTCCATTCCATAATCCAGACGAGCCGTTGCACGCGACGGTTATCGGCACGTAACATTCACGACTGCGCTAAAGCACCTAATCCTGCATGTCCCACCAACCTAAGAATTTAAGGAGGAAACCCCCACCTCCATTGGACGGTGCTGGTGCTGAAGCACCCGGATCCCCCTACCTGACCGCGTCTTTTGCCCAACCAAGCACTCCCGTGTATTCAAATGTTCCGGTGGTGCCGGGCGCTCAGTTTCAGGATGATGAGAAAGCAAACTCACAGCTGAGTTATCTGTCAAGTTATCAGTCGAGTTACCAGTCGAGTTACCAGTCGAGTGTTCCATTGACTCAGCAGTCTAGTCAATCTACATTCTCCAACCCTTCTCAGCAGATTCCTCAGGCTCCTCAACAGATTCCTCTTCAGACTCTTCAGACTCATTCTTATCAGACCCATTCTCAGTACCAGTCATATCAAAATCAACCAGTTCAAACTCCGTCATTTCAGAATCAACCAGTTCAAACTCCGTCATTTCAGAATCGACCAGTTCAAACTCCGTCATTTCTGAATCAACCACTTCATCAATCCTTGCCAAACCCGTCGAAGATATTACTGAAAGACCCGTCTAAAGAAGTGGAGGAACCAATTGGTTATTCAATGAGGTCATCAGAGGCACCTCCGGTACCCAGCTACCATACTATCCAACCATCTGGACTTCAGCTCAACTCAGGCTCACCCGAGATGGTTTCTACACCCATACAATACTCTAGTTTGAGCTTTTCACGTAGTCCGCCCAAGATGTCTCGAATAAACACTGAGATGCGTAGCGAAACAGGTTTTGGTGAATCGCTCATTTATGAGAGTCCCAAACCAATGGGACCCAAGGAATTACCAGAGTATGACATGTCTGCACTTAAACCCACCAAAATACGACAATTCCAGCAACTTTCGTCTCCGTCAACATCTTCAAGCACTCCGTACCCAATTCACGAGTCTTTAGATTTGGACCCTCACGATTTGGATGTGGATGACAAGTATAGTTTCCTCGCTCTGCCACAGACCCATCTGATTGGGCAATCGAATGGTCAATCGAACTTTAATGGTCCATCGAATGGTCAATCGAACTTTAATGGTCCATCGAATGGTCAATCGAGTTTTAATGGTCAATTCGGATCGAGTCCGAATGGACATAATGGACCCAGCACCCCAAGCAAAATGAACAGATACACGCTTGGCGGGTCTCCTAGTCGTGCACACACATTGGTGATCAATACGGGTACACGCAAGCCGTCAACACCATCGCGGTCGCGGCTGACATCTCCACGGAAAGTATTGCGTACCCCTGGACGTTCAAGTCTGACGTCGCCCCGGAAACAAGGCCACTCTCCCGCGCACACCGAAGACAGCTACTACGGATCTGATATTGTGAACGATTATGGGTATGAGGACGAGTCGAGCACATCCGTGGACCTTATTGCAGCGATGGAGGCCAACTCGTACGATGAGTTAGAAACACCCACGGCAGAGTACTTTGACTACTCTGTGTTGCCAGATTTGCCTGTGTCATCACCATCCACGTTGTTATCACGACGTAGCACACACTCTGCGAACGGCGTGCGTGAGCTGCTCCATTCAATGGTGTCATTACCCAACATCCCCAAACGTAATGCAGCATTGCCTCCGATTCCGCTTGATCTCCCTCAATTGCCCTTCACAGCTGCCTCGTTGGTGAGCCAGCACTTTGCCAGCTTGGAAACGGTATGGCTGCTCAGTAGTATCTTCAAATGGTGTGTCAAGTTGTCTGTGTGGCTCCACGATCAGTTTATTCCAAAGCGTGAGTTCAAAAAGGCGTTGATTAAGTTGGTTGTTTTTCATCGTAGGGAAGTGCCTTTGGATACCATTGGCCATAATGTCGATGCCATAATTGCAAGTTTACTTGCTCTGGGTGCGATAAGGTATACATCCACTGAAAATGGTCTCACAACCGCTGGAAACACAGACACCACAACAGCTGCAAACACAACAGCTGCAAACACAACAGCTGCAAACACAACAGCTGCAAACACTATAACAGCTGCAAACACTATAACAGCTGCAAACACTATAACAGCTGCAAACACAACCGTAGATGGTGTCAATGTGATCGCAAACAGTGGAACCACTGGAACTAGTGGTGTTGGGGTAATTATTAATAAAAACGCTCACATTTCTGGAGTGTTAACCGACTTGACTGACTGCTACTATAACGGCCCCAACCACCGCAACAAAAAGCTGCAATGGAGGTGCTACGCCGTGCACTGCTATCTCAACCGTACTATCGATCACGAAAACGTTCTCAAAAACACAAAAGTACACGATATTGTGCTTGGAGAGGACTGGGCCCTGCACTGGAAGCTTCTGGCGGTGGACCTTAAAGGCATGGAACCACTGATGTCCAAAAAACAATCTTTAATCTTCGACTTGTTACGTTACGAGCAAACCTTTATTCAACGAGCCGAGTGTTTTGTTGATGTCGTTGGGCCCGAATTCATCAAGGCAGCACGTAGTTTTGTCGGCAGCGATATCATCTCGTTGAACAAGTTTGAGGACGATGTGTTGCTCCCCGGTATTGATTTACTCAAGATCCACCGCAAAGTTTTATTTGAGCCGCTCTTGCACGTTCTTATAGCTGATGGGCGTTTTATTCAGAATTTGGAGGCTATCGCACACATCTACTCGACATGGAGTGTTGAGGTGAAGAATGCGTTGCTTCGGTACATGAGCACGATCCCGATGATCGAAGACTTGTTGACACACGACCAGCTCAAGCAGTGGGTTGACACCGCTGTGGGGAACATGAAGCGAGTCAAGGAGTTGAAGGTGAATGGGCCCCTCTTGCTCATTAGTACCTTCAACTCACGCTACCAGCAATTGCCTCTTCAATTAAGCGATATACGTAAGTTGTGCGACCAGCAAGACCCAGAGTACACCTCTCTCACCAAATCCTTGGACAGTATCAAGCGGCTTGGAGCCAAGGTGAACGAAATGAAAATCCACGCAGATAACATCTATGCACTCAAGAAGATCTACAAACACATGATTTGGAAACCATCCATCCACCAACCGTTTATCAACTTGGGCTCTGAAAATAGGCGCTTCATCTTTAGAGGCGATGTATCCAGAAAGGGTGACTTGATCATCAACTCATCCGCAAACCACTTGATTTTATTGGATAACTTTTTGTTTGTCACAGAGAGACTCAGGACACCCAGACCGGGTGTGTACAACTACAAGGTTGTAGAGAATGCCATCCCCGTTGAGTTTCTTATCGTAGAGGAGAAGGAAACGTCCGGCGGCTTATCTGCAGCGAACTCGGCCTCTACAATTGTGGCTGACCAAACAGGTGATGCGGACGACGACAATACCTACCCATTCAAGGTTCGGTTTGCCGGTAGAGGCAAGCACGACTCGTATACTTTCTCGACAAAAACAGAACGGGAACGTGCAGAGTGGCTTGGCCATCTCAGTATCACAAGAGGTTCCTTGTGTGCCCGCTTAAAGAAATCCGAACCTTACAAAATCAAGCTTATCTCAAACACAAACTTTGCCTACGAGAGTCATAACCGCATCACGAAATTGCAGATTTGCGCACTGGGCGACCCCATCCACGAGATCTCCACGGACGCTCTCAGAAAGGTCCAAAGCATGGGATACGTTGGTGACTTGTACAATTTCAGTAACTCGAAGAACTTTATGGTTTACAGTAAAGTGCTCACCAGTTGTACGTTCCAGCACAACAATCTGCCGTTTTTCTTTATTGGGCTTTCCCTGGGGGTGTATTGCTCGGATACAAGGCACAAGTGGAAACGAATTATCTCCGGTCAGGATATCACGAAAATCAGCGTCGATATCGGGACAAACTTGGTTGTTATTTTGGGAAGCAAACACTTGAGATACTATCCGTTGGATCTGATTATCAATGTGTACTATGAACGCAAACTGCAAATCACAAGTGTTTCACTTTCGAACGATCCAGTGTCGTTCTTTGAGATTGGCCGCCACAGAGAAACAACCATGCTCTTCTATGCCAAGAAGAAGAGCAATTCACTGGGACTGACCAACTTCAAGGTGATGATCCCGGAAACAGGCAACGACGGCGTGTTCAACTCGTTTAAGGTTGTGAAAAAGTTTTATATCCAAGCAGACTGTTTTGGTATTTCCATCTTCAACACCTCGTTTGCCGTACACACAAATAAGGGATTTGAGATCCTCGAGTTGGACAAGTTGCTCCCGCGCTCAATTCCTGAAATCCCAACGAACGACACCCTGGCTAAGAAGATGGATGGTTACAGCCGCAAGTCCATCCTGTCGAACCACCTGCAACACCTGCAACCGGGAATCGACCAAATAAAGAAACACATCTTGCTGACAAGCATAAAGCCAATGGGTATGTTCAAACTCACAAACAACGCCGAGTTTCTCCTCGTGTACAACGACTGTGCTGTGTTCACAAACAAACATGGAAAGCTCTCGAGATTCTCTTTTCTCAAGTTTGAATTCAAGGCAAAGTCAGTTTCGTTCAAGAATAACCATTTGTTCTTGGTAAGTGAGGAGGTTATCGAGGTGTGGCATATTAGTGACTTGGTATCCGGTAATAATAAGTTAATCCAAGTGATTACAGGAAAGGATATCACGATGCTTGAACTGGAACTGTTGTCGATTCTGGTTGCAAACCCAATGGTTCCTGGTTTACAGATTTTATTTCAGTTGACCGAACGGGATGCTTTTGAGTAAGTAGATAATGAAGGAACGTGTTGATTGTGATGTATAGAAGATTGAGATCAAGACCGAGAGATATACTCGATAAACGAAATCTACGAAATCAACGAAATAAATGGAATTACCAAACTATAAAATTACCCAACCGGAGATATCCAGAGCCAAGTAAATACCACTGGCTACCACTGGATATTAACTTAAGTTAACCACTGTAGATAGTTGAGTGAGAAAACAGCTCACTACAAGTTCATCAGAAAATCCACTAAAGAATACTGCTCTTCTATAACAGAAAATCTACTAAAGATTACTACTCCTTAATAACAGCAAATCTACTAACGATTACTACTCCTTAATAACAGAAAATCTACTAACGATTACTACTCCTTAATAGCAGCAAATATACTAACGATTACTACTCTTAAACTACTGTTTAACTACTGTTTAACTGGCTCACCAAAGAATCTGAAAAGAAATTTGACAAAAAGTATGGCTTTGACTTATGTATGTAGCACAATAAAGAATCACCGATCCAACCCCGAGAGCATCTTTGAATATTCATCAAAACCCAAACGAATATGCATGAATAATCAATGTGATCCCTCTTCCAAAGTATATTTTTGTTTCTAGTGACATTTGATTCAGGTTGGGTGCAAAAAGATGGAAAAACCTAAAGCAGTGAATGCTTGGGGGAACGAACTAGAATATTGCTCAATAGCATTTATCGATTTATTCTGTTAGTCCAGGTTATTCCATTACTAGAAGTAGCAGGTTTTTACAAGTAGTACCATGGTACTCGATTACTAGTAGTGCTAGGTTATTACACCACGAATAGTCCAGATTATTCAGTCTTACAAGTTATTCTATATATATAAAGTTATAAGCTATTCTGTATATATCAGGTTACAAGTTATTCTGTATATATCAGGTTACAAGTTATTCTGTATATATCAGGTTACAAGTGTAGCTCTGTTATTGTACTTACTCCAGTTCCATACTTAGGTTTCCGAACTTGCTTCTCCCTTAGGCTTGATTAGATCTCCTCTTACCATATCACGAAATCACTTACGACGCCTGTAATTTGCGCACAGCACTGCAGACAATCCGTAATTATGCGTGGACAAGCACACAGACACCACAAGACACCGTGGTCAGTAGACAAATAAACTCTTCACGAGAGATTTACAAGAGGAATGAGGATTCCCCACAGCTTAAACAACGGTTTTATCAATGCCAGAGCCGAGTCTCCACACGTTAAAAAAGTTCGGTCAAAAATTTAGAGCCGATAAAGAGGGGCAATTGAGTTCTGCCGACCCCAGAAAAACAAGAAAAAAAAAAGAGTATATAAGGCAGGAAATCCCTAGATAAACCAAGAAGTCGGCACTAAGATGGTTGAATATAACGTTAATGGAAAAGTAGCAGTTGTTACTGGTGGTACCCGTGGTTTGGGATTATACTGTGCTGAGATTTTGGCATTAAACGGAGCCAGCACTGTTGTGATTACATCTAGAAAGCAAAAGGCATGTGACGAATCCAAGGCCTACTTGGAGCAAGTGACCAAGGCTGCAGGTAAGAGCTGTAAGATTATTGCAATTGCGGCCGATCTTGCCAACGAAAAAGATTGCGACAGATTCTACCAAGAAACTATCAAGCAAGTTTCCAAGGTTAACATTGTTATTGCCAATGCAGGTGCCTCGTGGGGTGCCCCGTTGGAGGAGCACCCAGTCTCTGCTGTGAAGAAGGTTTTGGACTTGAACGTGGTTGCTGTTTTCCAAATTATCAAGTTGTTCACCCCACAGTTGGAGGCTGCTGCCACTGCCGATGACCCATCTAGAGTTTTGATTATGTCCTCTATCGCCTCCTTGTTGGCTGAAGACTTTGCTGGTACATTTGGTTACTTGGCTTCTAAGGCTGGTGTCGCCCACATGGGTAAGAACTTGGCCTTGGTCTTGGGTCCCCGTAACATCACAGTTAACTCCTTGGCCCCTGGCTTCTTCTATTCAAAAATGTCAAAGGGCTTGATTGAAGTTGCTGGTGACGTCATGAGAGAAACCAACCCAAGAAAGAGATTGGGTGTCAAGGAAGACCTCCAACACGTGGTGTTGTTCCTCTGTGCTAAACAAACTGGTTACCTCAATGGTCTTTTGTTACCAATCGATGGTGGTAGAAGTGTCGGTGCTGCTCATTTATAGGTTATTTATGCTTGAAGTGTCCTTCCGTAGTTTTGTAATTATCAACTAATCCCAGTCTTTATTCAAAGTCTCTTATAGTGTTGTATCTGGAGTATACTTGTAATTGCCATGTAAGCCTTGAAACTCTCGTATTGTTTTGTGTATCTCTTTTGGTATCACTAAACGTAATCCCGGGATACGGCAACTTTTTCAATTCTCCGATCGCATCTTTATTATCGTAGGGAATTTGATTAATTTCAATGGTATTATCGAGAGTTCACTAGATTAATGGGTATTCATTGACCTAGGATTTACTAGCTTCACTGGAATTTACTGGATGATTTGCATTCATTTCGAAGATTCGGAGTACTTACTAGATTACCGAAATTTGCATTCATTTCAACGTTATTATCGAGAGTTCATTAGATTAATGGGTATTCGTCGCCTACCCAGAATTTACTACCTTTACTGGAATTTACTGGGTACTTGGAATTAAGAACTGAGAATATTTACTAGGAATTAAGAACTGAGAATATTTACTAAGAATTTACAACAATTACGGAGAATGTAGAACAATTACTGAGAATTTACAACAGTTACTGAGTATAGATACGGAGAGTCTATAATTAAATTTTTGTCGTTGTATGAGGATCCAACCTCTTACAGAGACTGTTTCTGGGAAATAAGCTGTGAAAATAAACCATCGCTTCTGGTACTAAAACCGAGTGAGACTAAATTAGTGAACGCAATGAGTGAGACTAAATTAGTGAACGCAATGAGTGAGACTAAATTAGTGAACGCAATGAGTGAGACTAAATTCCTGTGGTTGTTAGCAAAATTAGTGAGCTCGTTAGTGAGCAAATTAATCACCCAAATTACTGGAAAACGCACAATAGGTATCAATTCTGAATTCAATAGCATCAAATGAGTAACCATTATCAATGTTTCATCACGATGTTCTATACCTGGTATAATTCAAAAGTTCTATACCTGGCATAATTCAAATGTGAGAAAAAAAAAATGGTATTTGTAACGATATTAACCGGGGCATCGAGAGGACTTGGGAAAGCGATTGCTGAAATCTATCTTGAGAAGTCAGTGGATAATAAACTTGTTGCTATATCAAGAGACGGAGATGAGTTAAAAGAATTGGAAAAGAAGTACTCCGAGCAAGTGGAGTGTATTGTTGGAGATGTCACTAGAGATGACATACCAAAGAAAAGTGTTGAAACGGCGATTGAAAAGTATGGTCAATTGGACTGCGTGATAGCGAATGCGGGGTTGTTATCTCCGGTGAACCAGTATATTGACCAGATTGAATTCGATGCGTGGCAAAGATTATTTGAAGTGAATTATTATTCTGTTGTCAAGTTGACCCAAGAAGCCTTGCCTGAGTTAAGAAAAACAAAGGGAAGTCTTATTCTTGTGTCACTGGGTGCTCTGACCGACTATTACAGTGGTTGGACGGCATATGCCAACTCAAAGGCTGCAGCAAACCTGTTTGTTCAGTATCTTGCAGGTAGTGAAAAGGACGTGAGAGCCATTTCCATTGCTCCAGGTAAGGTGGACACTTTAATGCAAAGGGACATCAGGGAAAAGTTTCTGTCCTTAGTAGACCCCAAGTCTGCTCAGATGTTTAAAGACTTTAAAGCAAACAATCAATTGTTGAAGCCTCAAGTTCCTGCAACAGTCTTTGTGAATTTGGCATTGTGCGGATGGTCAGATGATGTCAACGGCAAGTATTTGAGATTTAACCATGAAGCTTTTACTGCTTATCAGTACGAGGGTTAACTACATGAATCGTAGAGTAGATATCTGTTATGTATGGTAATGTATAGTGATACAATTATTATGTATAATGTATATATAATACGGTAAACTGTTAAAATATGAATATGGAAACTGTATACAAAATATGATTATGGAAACTGTATACAAAATATGAATATGCTGTATACAAAATATGAATATGCTGTATACAAAATAGTATGGAAGATGCATTCAAAACAAGATTCTGGTAAATATATCGTGTTCAGTGATATCAAATTATAAAGCTAAATCTAACAGAGGAATTGACACCTACCTTTACACACAAACGGAATGCACATAGTGCTATTGGTGAAGCGTTACGAGGATGAGATTTTTCGGCGCAGATTCTGAAAAATTAATTGTAATGTTCAGACGCCAAATTGCTACACCATTTAGACAACTTCGTTGTGTTCGATTCAACACCACGAAGGCCACTCCGCCACCACCACCTCCTCCTCCGCCACCCAAGACCAACAACAGTAAAATTTTGGGTGTGATTGGTGCATTGGCCATTGGGTCTACTGTTGTAGCATCGGTGTATAACAAGAGTGAACCAAAATCTGCCATCGAGCCTAGCAAGCCAGTTGTTCCAACCTTTGCTGACGGTGAAATATCTGTTATCTTTGTTCTCGGTGGACCGGGTGCCGGTAAGGGTACCCAGTGTGCTAGATTGGTCAAGGATCACGGCTTTGTGCATTTATCTGCTGGAGACTTGTTGAGAGCCGAACAGCAAAGAGAAGGCTCCAAGTACGGGCAGTTGATTGCGCAGTACATCAGGGATGGCCTCATCGTCCCTCAAGAAGTCACATTGGCTCTCTTGGATCAAGCCATCCAACAACTGAACAAGGACTCAAAGGCTACCAGATTCCTCGTTGATGGATTCCCTAGAAAAATGGATCAAGCTATCAGCTTCGAAGAACAAATCTCAAAGTCCGCATTCACCTTGTTCTTTGAATGTCCAGAAGCTGTCATGTTAGAGAGATTGTTGGAAAGAGGTAAGACCTCGGGTAGAGCTGACGACAACATTGAAAGTATCAAAAAAAGATTCAGAACCTTTGTTGAAACTTCAATGCCTGTTGTTGACTACTTTGAAAAGCAAAATAAGGTTGTTAAGGTTCGCTGTGACCATCCAGTCGATGCAGTCTATGCTGACGTCCAGGAGGCTTTGAAATCAAAGGGAATCTTTTAAGGAATCTTAATAAATCAATGAATCTTTTAAGGAATCTTAATAAATCAATGAATCTTTTAAGGAATCTTTCAAGGAATCTTTTAAGGAATCTTTTAATAAGGACACTTAATAAATCAAAGCAATATTCTAACAACTTGTTATGAATGCTGTGCCGTATATTATGTAGTTTTTCTTGTCGTCCTATAAACCGCTGATATATTGAATCTTCCTGGATCTGCACCATTTTTTCTACTATTCTTTACTGAGCTAGATTTGTAGTCTAGTCTTGGTTTTGATCATCGTTATACGCCATCAATTATCTAGATTGTATGCTTGATGATGATATTGTATATTCCGCTTTTGATCATCGCTAATAATAATCTACGTCTATATCGCATTCAAAATATAGCTTTCTATCTTTCTATCGCAATTAAAGAGGCATTTTTTCATTCTCAGCAACAAAAAACAAAATGTCTACAAGCACCGGTTTGCCACCAGGATGGTCTATTCGCGTTTCCCGTACGCACAACAAGGAGTACTTTCTCAACCAGTCGACCAAGGAGTCGCTGTGGGAGCCACCATTTGGAACTGATGAGGGTAGATTGAAAGAATATCTCACCAAGTTCAAGACCAATGGCAATAAACCCGTTGTAGGAAACGAGGGCAAGGTTCGTGTTTCACACTTGCTTGTTAAGAACAACACTCTGCGTAAACCAAGACTGTGGAAGAATGATGACATCACTCTTTCGCGTGATGAGCTGATTGCCATCTTAAAAGGGTATCAAAAGAGAATCTTAAACGGTGAAGTCAAGTTAGGTGAGTTAGCTAAAACTGAAAGCGATTGTAGTTCTCACTCCCAAGAGGGTGATTTGGGGTTCTTTGGGAAAGGTCAAATGCAACCGGCTTTCGAACAAGCCTCTTTTGCTTTGAATGTCGGTGAAATCTCAGACATTGTTGAAACAGATAGTGGCCTTCATTTGATTCAAAGAACTGGTTGATCACAAATCAATTCAATGTTTTACTGTGAACAAGGGTTTTTTTACAGAGAGCTAGATTTAACGTTGATTTACACCGAACAATCTGATACTACTCTGATTGACAAAGTACACACTGATTCAAGAACTAGTTGATTTTCAGTTGGTTTGTTTACATATTTTAAAGAACTGGCAGTGTTTAGAAATGGATTAAATAAGAAGCGAATACCGGCCTATGGTTAATGTAGTTATCTTCCTTCCTGAGCTTGATAGATATAGCCTTGTAATCCTGTAACTAAATTGATAGCCTTGTAATCCTGTAACTAAATTGATAGCCTTGTAATCTTGTAACTAAATTGATAGCCTTGTAATCCTGCAACCTAAATTGAGATGCCAAATCTCTATATACTTAATGCCGAGCCTTCTCACTGATTTCCTAATCGATATTGCAAAAATTCTACCTGCTATAAACGCTTTCAAATGTTTGGAAACTACCTGAGAATCCCTGTACCTTTTTGAAACGCAAGATGTATTTCATATTCCTATAAACCTAACATTCATATACATTACTATTCAAAATATTCAAAATATTCCCACGCCGAGCTAACAATGCTATTATGCTGATTCAATATAAATCAAACAATCAACCAAAAGTGTCAAGTGATGCTTACGGCCATAGACGAACAAGTGACTTTGTTAAGCATTTTGTACCTGGTAGTAACAAAATTGTTAATCCAGAATTAATTGTTGGTTAAATTGTACGTTGGATATCGTCTTGTTAATTTACTTTTGTATTGTGTGGATTTTGTGTACGGGAGCATTTTGTTTTTTATGCTGTTTCTGATTCATGATTCCTCTCTGGGTTGTTCGTACTCTGTTCTTTCTCTTTTTCTTTCTCTTTTCGATTTCTCCTTTCTCTTCTTGATTTCTACTTTGTTTCTCTCTTCTTCTCTTCTTGATTTCTCCTTTCTCTTCTTGATTTCTCCTTTCTCTTCTTGATTTCTACTTTGTTCCTATCTTCTTCTCTTGTTGATTTCTCCTTTGTTCCTCTCTTCTTCTCTTGTTGATTTCTCCTTTCTCTTCATTCCTCTTTTACATTCTTTTCTTTCGGTACTTTGAGCCCCCAATTTCTCGGTGTCAATTGTTTTTCCGTTGAAAACTCCGCCGGTGATCTACAGATCACAGATCAAAGACAATAAGATGTCCATGTCAATTACACAATTATCCAAAGTAAAAAGTGAGTAGGCTACTGACGATCTAACGTTTTTGTTTTTACCCACTTGCAGGACCAAGCCTCCGCGCCTGGTTTCTATTGCCTTGTGCATGGCCAATTATTGGGGGACTGGCCAATCCGGGATCTTGAACGTGCCATAGAATTGTACCACAGTTGACCATACAATTGTACTGACCACAGTTGACCACACGATTGCAACCGACCATACTACTGCACAATTGCTTTCAGAACTAACTTCAACCAAAGGCTAGTCACATCATTTGATCACCCGCTCATTATTGTCCGATGCCTCCAACTGTAACAGAAAATCCCCCAAGCAAAATCGTTAACCGAACCTTGGCTCACCAAATCAGCCAAGTCATCCCTAATAATCATCGCTAGTAATCATCGCTAGTAATCATCGTGAATAATCATCGCTAATAATAACCGTTAATATTCATCACCAATAACCATCGCTAATATTCATCGCTAATCACTCTTATATCTTTATCAGTGTATCTTGGAGATCTTTATCAGCTTATCATCTTTTCATCATCCATGCCATTAATAATCAGCTAACCCTCGACTCTGATATGCATTTTCGCAGCCAACAGAAGATCTGGCCGGGCATAACACCCCGCCAATAGCCACACCTTCGCTCTGATTGGGTGGATTCCATAGCAACACAATAGCCATTTCTTTTTTTTTTTAGCCTTTTACCCATGCATCAGAGTCGTTGCTTTGCAAAGCGTCTGAGAGAGTCTGTTGGTTTCATAGGTTTCGAAGCGTTATGTTTGTCACTGGTGGCATTGCGGTCTCTGTTTCGGTGTGATCGCTGAGTTTTCGGCTCTGGTGTGATCGCTGCTTTTTCGGCCTCTTCAAAAATCCAGTCTTGGCCCCGCTCGCTCGGTCGGACCATCACCTGTTTTTGTAACCTCCTGTCTGCACACTTTGTGGGTTTGTTATCACCCTGGGTATGCGGCCCATCATACAAACCATGGGGAAGTATATATACTGTAGGTTGCCGGCAAATTGCCGACAAGGAAAAAAAAAACAATTGTTAACCATGTGTATTCACCGCCATGCTGATTCAGCACTGACTGTTGTTGAGAGAGAATTGTTACCAACGAACGTTACCCCCGTGCACTACGATTTGACCGTGGAGCCAGTTTTCGAAGGGTTCACTTTCAACGGTGAGGAAACCATTGAGTTTGATGTGAATGAGAACACCGACTTCATCACCTTGAACTCGATCGACATTGAGATCTCCGAGGCCAAGGTCAACGAGACTGCTGTGGAATCCATCACTTTCAAGGAGTCTGACCAGACTGTCACTTTCAAGCTTAAGGACTCTTTGGTTGCTGGAGCCAAGGCACACCTCTACCTCAAGTTTACTGGTGAGTTGAACGACAAGATGATTGGTTTCTACCGTTCCTCCTACGAGGAGGATGGCAAGACCAGGTATGTTGCCACCACACAGATGGAGCCCACCGACGCCCGTCGTGCGTTCCCTTGTTACGATGAGCCTGCAGCAAAGGCCCTCTTCTCCATCTCCTTGATTGCTGACAAGGACCTCGTGACTCTCTCCAACATGGACGAAAAATCCACAACCATCCTCGAGGATGGCCGCAAAAAGGTCACCTTCAACACAACCCCAATGATGTCCACCTACTTGGTGGCTTACATTGTCGGTGACTTCAAGTACGTTGAAAACACCTCCTACCGTGTCCCAATCAAGGTGTACGCCACCCCAGGCACCGAACACTTGGGTATCTACGCCGCAGAAATCGCCGCCAAAACCTTGAAGTTCTTTGACGAAAAGTTCGACATTGAATACCCATTGCCAAAGTGTGACATGGTGGGTATTCACGACTTTAGTGCCGGTGCCATGGAGAACTTTGGTTTGGTCACTTACAGAACCATCGACCTCTTGATCGACCCAAAGACCGCTAACGCTGACACCTTGGAAAGAGTCACAGAGGTGGTGATGCACGAGTTGGCCCATCAGTGGTTTGGTAACTTGGTCACTATGGACTTTTGGGACGGTCTCTGGTTGAACGAAGGTTTCGCCACTTGGATGTCCTGGTACGCTTGTAACACCTTGATCCCTGAATGGAAGGTTTGGGAATCATACGTGGGTGACTCTTTGCAACACGCATTGTCCCTCGATGCATTGCGCTCTTCCCACCCAGTCGAAGTGCCCCTCAAGAAGGCCTCCGAAGTTTACCAAATCTTCGACGCTATCTCCTACTCGAAGGGTGCCTCCCTCTTGAGAATGATTTCAAAGTGGTTGGGCGAAGAAGTGCTCATCAAGGGTGTCTCGAACTACTTGAAAAAGCACAAGTGGGGTAACACAAAGACTAGCGACTTGTGGGATGCCTTGAGTGAAGCCTCCGGTAAGGACGTGGTCGCCGTCATGGACATCTGGACTAGAAAAATTGGTTACCCAGTCATTCAAGTTGAAGACATCAACAAGGGTCAAATCAAGGTTACCCAAAACCGTTTCTTGTCCACTGGTGACGTCAAGCCTGAAGAAGACGAAACCTTGTACCCAGTCTTCTTGGGTCTCAAGACCTCTAGCGGTATCGACGAGTCCGCCACCTTCTCCACAAGATCAGAGACTATCTCCTTGGGCACAGAGGATGACTTCTACAAGATCAACGCTGACAAGTCCAGTCTCTACAGAACCGCCTATTCCTCCGAAAGATGGTCCAAGTTGGGTCAAGCAGGTCTCGATGGTAAGTTGAGTGTTGCTGACAGAATCGGCTTGGTTGCCGATGCTGGTGCATTGTCCCAATCTGGTCACATCTCCACAGTCGACCTCTTGAACTTGGTCAAGCTCTGGAAGGAGGAAGACAACTACGTTGTCTGGGACCAAATCTTGGCCAGAATCAATGCCATCCAAGCCACCTTTGCCTTTGAACCTCAAGCCACCAGAGATGCCTTGCATGCTTTCGTTTTGGACTTGATCAGCGACAAGCTTGCAAAACTCGGATGGGAGTTCGCCGACGACGAATCTTTCTCCAGCAGCAAGTTGAAATCCTCTTTGTTCCTTACCGCTGTTCTTTCCGGCCACAAGGAAGCCAACGCCTTTGCCAAGTCCGCATTCGAAGCTTACGTTGCAGACCGTACCGCTAACCCAATCAACGCTAACTTGCGTGCTGCTGTCTTCAACAGTGTTGCCACCAACGGTGATGAATCCACCTTGGAACAATTGCTCACTATCTACAAGACCCCATCCACCCAAGAAGAAAAGCTCCAAGCTTTGAGATCCTTGGGTAAATTCAAGTCCCCAGAATTGCTCGACAAGGTTACAGCCCTCATCCTTGACAGCAGCGTCATCAAGTCCCAGGACATGTACATGCCTATGGGTTCCATGAGAACCACCCAAGTTGGTATCAACAAGTTGTGGACTTGGATCACCGAAAACTACGACGCTGTCTACAAGGTTATCCCTCCTCCTTCCTCCTTGTTCGGTAGCGTTGTCATGCTTTCCTCAACCGGTTTCACCAAGCAAGAACAATTGGACCAAGTCAAGAAGTTCTTTGAAAACAAGGAAACTGACGGTTACGACCAAAACCTCAACCAAGCCTTCGACATTATCTCCGCTAAGATCTCTTGGGTTGATCGTGACTCAAAGTTGATCACCGAATGGTTGACTACTAACGGCTTCTTGACCGGTAGCAAGTTGTAATATATTAGCAGTAAATAATATTAATAATTATCTCTTATGCGCTTAAACTAACCGTATTTCTCTAATATACTGATCTAAATAAGAACTACTCATATACTAATCTAATTAAGTGAATTATATTAACAACTTAACTTCAATAACTGATCTACACTAACAACTTATCTTCAATAACTAATATTCATCTCAATTACTAATAATTCAATAATATTCATCTACAGTAACAATAAATTCCTAACACTTGGTTAATCATAACTATAACAGTTATTCTGTATTGGTACATTCATAACCTGTTCCAGCTGTAACATTATTTTGTTAAGGATATACCTTCCCATTTCTCTGTAGCGATTATCGTGCCAAGATCAAATAAAATCAATGTGCTATTTCTATCTTACTACTGGAATATACTTTTCAACAAAAGCAATATTAAGATCATTCCAAGTTTCAAACCCTTTTACTAAAGGAAATTCTTCACCACCCTTGACAAAGATCTCGGGGATATCCAGCTGTACAAATCCACATTTGTCAACGTAATATGGAATCAATTTATGTTCGATCACCACGCCGCCGTGGATTTTGAAAAACTTGTAATCCAGCAATGGGTGGTTTGATTGGTAGTTGAAGATTTCATCGTTTGATAGGCACTTGTTGACAATCAAGTCGATTAATCTTGGGCCAAGGTTCCGCATATATGAAGTAAACCCAGTAATTTCCATCAGCTTAGCATAATCGTCACCTGGCAACTCGTTCAAATCGGTTTTGAACCCAAGAGTACCGAGGCATCTATGGATTATCTTTCTTGTCAATTGGAAATTTTTATCAACCACGTTGATTTTCACATCCAATGTCTGTGGATCAAAATCAAACTGATCCACAAACTTGTCTGGGATATCACAAATAAACGTATCTTCAACCTTGACGTCTGGAACAAAGAAATCTCTTTCAAATCCCTCCAAGCCTTCAACCATTCCTTCGGGAGCAAGAAGCAAGTACATACAAACTGCTTTTGTTTCCCCAATAGCAAAATCTTGTTCAATAGTGTAGCCATCTCGAATACGCTTGCTCTTAACAAGTCCGTATTTCAACTGAACCTTAGCATACGCCTTATTCACGAGTCTCCCAAAGACAGCATGGTTCTCTTCGTTGTGATTAACAAGCCATTCCTTAGTTAATACTAGAATCTCCCAAGCCATGTTAATTTTCGATTGAAAAATCAATTGAGATCTCCACACAATTTATACAACTGATTCCGCCTTTGTGTCATCTCATTTGACATTTGATCTTCACTATAAACCAATAGGAAATCGTAACCCTGCACAAGGAATGCTACTATGATGGAATAAGCATAGGACGTCCCAGGTGTCTTGTGTTTTTTTACCGCTTTGTCTCTATCGACTACATAAAATAATACATTGTTCACATGCAATAACTTGATTGGCATAGCACACCAGCAACAGGAGATAGAAAGAATTGGTAAATCTTTGATGTCAGGATGATTTTCCGTTGTAGGTATCACATTGATTAATATTTCACGCCATGATTTAGGTAGTGTAGCCTTTTACACACGTTTTCTATAGAGATAAACACCTTTTTGAATTAGTGGTCACTTGGAGTTTTCTGGTGAATAGATTGATGAAAGACCAGAAATTACTTCTTGTTATGCTTCTGGTGAAAATGCTAGTGATATCTCTGAAGTACTAAAGCTACTATTCAAGCTTCAGAACGTATTCGATAATATATTCCTGGCTTGTAGTCTTCTCTAATAATCTCAGGTTACCACGAACAGTAAAACTGAATTGTATTTTGACTATTTATATATGATTCTCCATAATACATATTGGGTATCATGATTTATTCTAGTTAACAGTTGTGTTCTCTTCACCCAATTATGCCCTTCAATATCAACCATGAACTTCTGTAATATCTTTTCACTTGATCGCATTCCCTGTTAAGCATTCGAGCACCTATTAGAATTTGGGTGTCTTCGCCAACACCTTGGGTTCTCGAGATAATATCCGGCAGATATTCTCTCCTATTCTTTATAAATTTTAACGTCTCCAAATATTAAATGTTCCTGTTGTTATTCAAACAAACCTCAGCAGTCAATATTTTTATCTTGTCAATGCAATCACGATACTTCGTCATCAAATGAATCGGATCTTCAAACTAATCTTCTTTCTTTAGCACAACTAGATTCTCTTTTATTCTCTCACCCAATCTAGTTTCAAGTTCCTTGAGAGTTGTTAACTGTAGTAGTGTCTCTGCTACTTTCATTTATTATACGGTGAGCTTCGTTTTATCCAATTTACTGCTCCTCTTTATAGTTGCCATTCTCGTTTTACCTTCCTCCATTTTACCAGTAAGAAAATTTATGAAATGGTATAGAATACATATCAAAATATTAAATTCAGTGTCTAGGACCGCAGAAATCCAGGTACTCGGCGTAGCCTACTAGAGACAACTTTAAAAGAACTCTGAAGGATTTAAAGACAAACAAAAGTGTATCAAGAGTGTAAACAAGTCAGGAAAAGCTAAAAACAAAAAACAGCATGATATTGTCAAAGCAGAACACTTCCTTCGAATTATTAACAAAAAGGTATAAACCACAGTATGAGCTGTGATGAACTCTGGTAATCACTGATTCAACAATGCTTCAGAAAATACAGATCCATATCAATACATTAATTGCGAAATTAAAAATATCAAGAACCAACTAGCATATCAGAAAACCAATCAACGCAGAAATGAATAGAATAAGCCTCTATTCACCACGTTTAATCTGCCCTCTCTATTTTGACGTCCATAGAAAGAGTTCAGAGTTGGTCAATGACTTTAATGGGCTCGCCTCAGCACCGTTTGCGATTAATGAGTGCGGAACTGGTAAAACGATGCCACAGAAGAGCAGCTTTTAGAATGAGTGATACGTGAACTAGTTCGTCTACAATGAGACTTTCAATACTGATACCAGGATATTTCATACCTAGCTCATCTCGGAAAAATACAAATGTCCGTGAATGTTCCATGGACGTTAAAGCACCTTAATTGGAAAGAAAATAAAAGAATAATACTATTCAGATTTAAAATAATATACATACTGATGTAACTGTTAAATAAAGTCGTGATTTCTAAATATTTAACGATCAGAATTGGATCAAGTCCAAGAACTAACAATTAACAATAGGGAATTTAATACTACATGATATTATCCTAGATGTATTTATATGCTTGGGTATACACTATGCAAAAGATCAAAAAAAAAAACATAAACTCAGTCAGTCATCAGACGTCCGTAATGAATAAAATAAGGTCCAAAAGATAAATAAGGAAGTAAAAATATCATGGGATGATTCCTTTATTTAAAGTGATATCCTTCATGAAACGTAAAATCATAGGATCGCTTATGGAATGTTGTTATCCAACTTCATGAAACGCAAAATCAACATGAATTGATCTTCTTCGTAAGGGAATGCTTGTCTGAATTTGATAATGTGCTTCCATCTCTTAGCGTTCATGCCTGTTGGTTCTCTGATCAATCTGTCCCACAAATGGTAACCACCGACATTTTGTCTGACTAATGAGGCTGTCATTTCCAAGTCGAACTTCTTGGTGAAAAGTTCTACTCCGCCTTGACGTTGTTGGTGAACAGCCCAGATCAAAATGTGACCTATGTAGGACAACACAGAGTAGTCCAAATGGTTCTGATGGATATCCTTGTTAGATGGAGTCAACTTGGTACGTGTGGTTTCCAAGTTAATCTCACGGTATTCCCCAAAGAGTTCTAAAATGTTTTCGTACACCTTCACAGTCTTCTTAAATCCAATGGATTCATAAAGTGCTACATTCACACAGAGATGAATGAAAATCTTCTTCTTCTCTTCGTTTTCAAACAATTCGTCCGTGTGGTTAGAGGTGAATGCCAAACCAGTAGAAGCATACTTCGAAATCTTCGACAGTTGCATAATCGTCTTCAACTTGACATCTGAACTGTCGAGATTCAAAATCTGTTTATGCGAAAGACCAATGATGGTCTTGGTTGGTAATATTTCGGGAAGTTTTTCCGAGTATTTACTGTTCATGGTGGATTTCTTGGTAGGCCTAAGCTTAATGAGATCGAATGGGTTCTGTGGTTCCAGTGATTGTTGAGAAGACGAAAATTCCATAGACTTCTTCTTGTTCAAACGGATAGTCTCTTCAATACTTTGCTTTCTATCCGTGGACATGTCTCTCAATTCACCCTTCTCTAACTCTGTAGTTGGGGTAGTTGCCTCAAAGGTAGATACCAAAATGTTCTTGGTGTCAAACTTCAAACTCTTGGAAGAACTGGTTCTTAACTTACCCAATCTTGCGAATGGAGGTGGTTGTGTCAAGGAATCGCTTGGAGTGTCAGGCATGACGACGGATTCTCCGTCGGTGGTGAATTCGTCATCATTGAAAATAGAATCCAATGTGACATCACCAGCTTGTACAATCATAGCGTGTGAGTCATCATCCAAGTCTGTATCATCTTCACTGATCTTAGAAACGTTCACTTCTTCTGTGATACTGTCCACAGTATTGTTCATAGATGATTCAGCCGATGCGGAAGTGGCCGCAGCCTTGGCTCTGGCTCTTCTTTCCTTTCTCTTTTTGTTTCTAATTCTTCTCTTTTCCTTTTCCAGTTCCAGCAATTCAGCAAAACCGGCATCGTCGACGGATATGACAGAATCATCGTATTCGTGTTCGGTATCTTCGTCCAATTCTTTGATTGCCATTGTGTTGATGTCAATGTCATCAACATCCGCTTTATCAAGTCTCTGCATCGATTTCTTTCTCGATATCGACCTTTGTTGGTTCTGATAGTGGTTATTTTGGTCGTCTCTTGCAGATCTGAAGTCCATGGACTTCAGCTTGTTCAATTTCTTGTCTGGTTTCATTGTATCAGAGCGGACTCTTCTAAAATCTGCTGAGCGTTGTCTGTTCAATTTTCTGTTTGGATTATTTTGGTTTGGGATATTAGGAAGATTAGGGTTGTTTTGGCCATTTCTCAAGTTCCCATAAGACTTTTTATTTCTGAAGTTGTTTTGGGAAGAGTTTGAGCCTGAACGAGATCTTCCTTGCATGAACTGAGGAGGTTTGAATTCCGAGTCTTCTTCAACCATGGCCGGAATATCATCAACTGAGTATTTTCTCCCGTTATTGTAGCTTGGTTTATTTCTCAAGCGTCTGTTTTGGCCATTTTGGTGGTTTTGAGCGTTTTGCCCGTTTTGCCCGTTTTGGCCATTTTGGTGATTTTGACCATTTTGGCCATTTTGGTGATTTTGACCATTTGGGGCATTTTGGTAATTTTGACCAGTTGAACCGTTTGGATCGTAACTATTTTGGTAGCCATTTTGGTAGCCATTTGGATAGCCATTTTGGTAGGCGTTTTGGTAACCATTTTGATAAGCTTGTTGGTAACCATTTTGATAGGCTTGTGGATAACCGTTTTGATAACCATTTGCATAATAGCCATTATAAGGTTGGAAACCATAGTTGTTGAATCTTTTTTTAGGATCATCAGCATGCTCTCTTGAAGGGGAGCTGCCACTAGCGTGGCTCAACAAGTAATTAATATCACTGTCGAACTCAGCCTCATAGCCGCTGTTATCATAACTAGCGCTATTCAAAGAAGTCATGGACCCATTCAAGGAATGGTTCATGATTCCGTTAAGCGATTCACTACTGCCAGCATAACGACCATGCGAATAACTAAATGAACGTGCAGTCTTGGGTGCAAATCTAGGCTGTGGTTTGGCCAACGAACCAATATTACCGCCTTCCATTATTCTTCAGATACCTCTTCAACCCCTAAAGAAAAGAAGGAGTTTATAATCAAGAGAACAACTAACACTTTTTTTTTCAAAAGCGACGAATCACTAGGGGAAAAGAGAAAAGAAAAAAAAACGTAAATTATCCCAAAACGTATTGTAACTTTTTGTGTACATAACACCATCAATGTTCGTGTAGAACAAAGGGAATGTTTGAGATAAAAGGATCCTTATGATTGGAGAGTGTGAATAGAGAAATGCGCTGGTTCTTTGATCGAAAGGGGTAGAAGGTGAGGAGGTCCCGGTTTGTTTTCATAATACACACCAGAGCACTCCTCACAACCATCCTCCTTCTCTGCGCGTGCAACACGAATGTGAAACACCGATGAGGTACAGTTAAGGAAATCACGAAAAGTCGCGGTTGTAGCCCTGTCTACCTTGGAACACAAGAGGGTTTTTGTTGTTACCCCTGCCATGTTATATTTAGCTGCCTCTCTGGTTACTTTGTCACGGGTGCTTCCTTTTAGTCTTCCTTCAAAGTAGATCAAAGATCAGATTCATAAAGCTCTTCGGTTGTGCGTCTGCAACTACACATTGCACTCAATCATTTCCTGTAGCATCTGAATGCGGGATGAAATGCAGCCACGATTGTGCCTTGTGGGATTTTCTTATATCTTAATCTTATTTCCGCCTACTGATGTTATATTCTCATTATCCATCTTTACCCCAGTTTTATTTGTTCGGTTTTTTTGGTTCTTAATTGGTTTATTCTTGTATAGGCTCCACTTTTGTGGGTCTCTTCATCTTCTTTTATCGGTTTCTGTTTTACGGATTCTTCTCTAGTTTTTAGCTATATAGACTTTTCTTTTCCTTTAGTTGCCTTTTCTTTTAGTTTCATCATTCTCTTGTATAGCATTTTGTTTTAGTTTCATTATTCTCTTTCATGAGCCCTTTGTTCTAGTTTTTATTCCTTATGTCATTGGTTTTCTTGTCTCCAACTTACATTCGCTCCATTTTCTTCTCGTATCTTCATTTCCTCCAGTTTATGCTTTTCGCAACATCTTAATTATCTTCAGAACCTTATATTTTATCCATTGAAATCATCTCAGACTTTTTTGTGGTATGGATCCATACACCAGGTTCCGGGTTGAGACTGAACGGTTATAAGAGCCGGATTTTGGTTAAAATCAGACAACCTCCGTACATCGGTTATACCCTCAAGCTTTCATGTTTTCTTCCATTTCAGTAAGGTCCCGGTACCTAGTTTCATAGCTGTGTTAGATAGTTCATTTTGAGTATAATTAGTTTCTGCAACTCTCTTACCAGAAACCGGCCTCGGTGACACTCTATACTTATCTACACCATTATTTTCATATAAATCACTCAACTATAATTGCACTCCAATCATTGCCACTATAATTAGAAAACCTGTGATTGTACGATACAAAAGTTTTACAATTACATGAACTACGAATTTGAATCTTTGCCAGACAATATGAATATTCCGACACTATAGTGGTGATGTAAATTATTAAGAAAGGAACACACTTATAGATCAAATTAACAATATCAGACACTTGATCTAATTAAGAATATGGATATCAGAGCCAGAGATACCAAATCAGCCTACAGCAAAATATGAATATGATTTATTAGCAACTCGCATCAAAATCCTGAAGAAGTCAAACTTCGTACAATATTCCAACATCAAGTTATTTTATATATGAGTAGTCTTAGAAAGTAGCAACGAAAGCTTCAGTTGCAGACTTCAACTTAGCAAGGTCTTCCTTGGACAATTCACCCTTGGTCTTGATGGCTTCCAAAACTTCTGGGATTTCAGACTTCAAGTTAGCCAAGAAAGATTCTTCAAACTCACCAATTCTGTCCAAAGCAACATTGTCCAAGTAACCGTTAACACCAGCGTAGATAACTGGAACTTGTTCTTCGGCAGCCAATGGGCTGGATTGCTTTTGCTTTAATAATTGGGTCAATCTTTCACCTCTAACCAAGGTTTGCTTGGTAGAAGCGTCCAAGTCGGAACCGAATTGGGCGAAAGCAGCAACTTCTCTGTATTGAGCCAAGAACAACTTCAAGGAACCAGCAACTTGCTTCATGGCCTTGACTTGAGCGGCAGAACCGACACGAGAGACGGACAAACCAACGTTAATAGCTGGTCTGATACCCTTGTAGAACAATTCAGCTTCCAAGAAAATTTGACCATCGGTAATAGAAATGACGTTAGTTGGGATATAAGCAGAGACATCACCACCTTGGGTTTCAATAACTGGCAAAGCAGTCAAGGAACCGGAACCGTGGGACTTACCCATCTTAGCGGCTCTTTCCAACAATCTGGAGTGCAAGTAGAAAACATCACCAGGGTAAGCTTCTCTTCCTGGTGGTCTTCTCAACAACAAGGACAATTGACGGTAGGCAACAGCTTGCTTAGACAAGTCATCGTAGACAATCAAAGCGTGCTTACCATTGTCTCTGAACCATTCACCAATGGCACAGGCAGTGAAAGGAGCAATGTATTGCAATGGAGCGGCTTCAGAAGCAGTAGCGGCGACAATGATAGAGTACTTCAAGGCGTCGTTTTGTTCCAAGGTTTGAACCAATTGAGCAACGGTGGATCTCTTTTGACCAACGGCAACGTAAACACAGTACAACTTCTTAGATTCATCGGCACCGTCGTTCCATCTCTTTTGGTTCAAGATGGTGTCCAAGGCAACGGTGGTCTTACCGGTTTGTCTGTCACCGATAATCAATTCTCTTTGACCTCTACCGACTGGGACCAAGGCATCGACAGCCTTCAAACCAGTTTGCATTGGCTCGTGGACAGAGGTTCTTGGCAAGATACCTGGGGCCTTGACTTGAGCTCTGGAGGAAGCAGAAGCGTTCAATGGTCCCTTACCATCGATTGGGTTACCCAAACCATCAACAACTCTACCCAACAATTCTGGACCGGTTGGAACTTCGACAATCTTACCAGTTCTCTTGACGGTTTCACCTTCTCTAACCAATCTGTCGGAACCGAACAAAACGACACCAACTTGGTCAGCTTCCAAGTTCAAGGCCATACCTTGAACACCAGAAGAGAATTCAACCAATTCTTCAGCTTGAATGTTGTTCAAACCGAAAACACGGGCAATACCATCACTAGATTATTTGTTAGTACTTCAGCTTTTTTTTCTCCATACGGTGTTGGACAATTTTTTCTCGCCTCTGATTGGCTGAAAAAATGTCAATTTTTTCATGGTAAATCAAAATACATACCCAACAGACAAAACTCTACCGGTTTCGTTCAAGTTAGCTTCTTCGGAGACACCTCTGATTCTTTCTTCCAAGATGGAGGAGACCTCAGTTGGAGCAGCCTTAGCGGAAGCGAAACGTCTAGTGACGAATTGGGCTGGACGAACCTAAAAATGTTAGTATTTCTGTAAATAGAATTCTATAATGGTTGTTGCTGTTGACTCTTATTTCATTCATTCAAATGGTAATCAAATGATAATATAATCCAAAAGATAATTTATGAATCAATTCCAATGAAATCAATACAATGACAATTATGAATCGTCGATGCAACGTTGTTTATGTCAATCAATCGGTGATTGATGAATCCAGTAAATCAACAATTGCCCACTATCCATTGGCAGTCAATGAATTCTAACTGACTCTTTAACTATCAATCATCGTTCATTATTGTTTTGCTTTCCAACAACAACCTCATATGGTAGATCTTGTACTTACAGCACGCAAGGTTCTGGCAGCAGCAGTAGCTGAACGAGCAGCAGTACGTAAAGCAGGACGAGCTGACAACATCTTTATTTATATCTGCAAATAATACTGTATCCTAAGATAGAATATATATTCCCAATAGTAATATATAAAAAAGAGAGAGAAAAAAGACTTTATTTATTCAACGTGGAAAAAAAATTTCATTCGTCCAAATTTCATTTTTGTAAACTTTTGCTTTTTCGACCAACCAGTGAGCACCATTTCTCTGTCCGGCATAGAATACTAGTGGAGGGAGAATTGAGGCCTGTGATTGGTTGATCTGATGTGGTATTCACGAAATTGCTAATTGTCACCAAAGTGCAGCCCATTGGCGTTACCCCACTGGGGTCTTCAAGGGCGTATCTGACATTTACGTTTAGTTCTCCTATATATACGCGGGGTATCTGTTGATGCTATCTCTAATACTCAGACTCGTGGCTGTGTGGTGATTATAATGCCGACTCTAAAGCCCTTATGATTTTTTTATTGCGCAATCGATTTAAGCTGCAAAATTAAATCAAATCTTATCGTTTATAATCCTTTATAGGTACAGATTCAGCAAATTTTCGTTAATTATCTCGTAGCTGTTGTAAATTCTCTATATTCTTATGCAATCTATTCCTCTGTCTTCAGTAATATCGTTACAGCTTAATCTTGTTTTGGATTGTTGTTTCTTATGTTGACTCTTAATCTTGTTTGGGCTCTTGTTTCATTGTACTGACTCTTAATCTTTTGTAACTTTGTGATTCTTTATGTTGACTCTTAATCCTTGTATCATCCGCACAAAAAAAAATCTGACAACGAAAAATTTTAACCAACCACAATGTTCAACCCTATCAAAGTGTGCGGCCGCACAATCGCTGTTAGAAACAACAGTTCGTCATTACTGAGTATCTTCAAGAGACTTGAAGAAATCTCAAACTCTACCGAATCACTCCTCAGTGCAAAGACTGACTCCAAAGCAAAGAAACCAACCAGTTCAAACAGATTTGCAAGAACAAGAGAAACAGTGAGGGTTGCCAACCATCCTTTGAGAAACTCCTTCACCAAACCAAAGCACTTTGGTGAAGCATCAGAAAATAAGTCTGGTGATTTTAAACCTGCCAATAGAGCTAAACCTGGCAACAGAGCCCCAAGATCTCCAACTCAAAGAGCTTCAACTCCAAAAACTCCAACTTCTCCAAAACAAGAAACTTCCACAACAAATTCATCCAAGCCTCGAGTTAATGCCACCGCGAGAAGAGGCTCCAAAGACGTGGTCACCAAAATTCCTTCTAAAAAACTACAAGTTGCATCCCAATCTTCGGCCCATGTGAATGGTGACACCTTCTTATACGGTAAGATCTCAAGTATTAACCCATGTTTGTCCCTGAGAGTTGCCTCAATTACAAAGGAAGCTTTGGTTGAATCAAAGTACCCTTACATGTTACCTAAGCATATAATCGACCAGGCCCCAGAAAAGTCGAACAGCAAATTCTTATTACAGAAAAATTACTCATTGGATGTTAACTCTAATAAGCTTCAAAGTAGATTTTCTGAAGTTGTCCAGGGCAAATTTAAGGAAGTTTCATACGATAAAAAGATTGATTCTGAAGAAGTGCAATTCACAAAGACTCAAATCATGAAGAACGGTTCCTTGGATTTTGCTCAAAGACAGCTCCTTTTTGATGCTGTAAATGGTGTTAAGCTGCCAAAAGATTTGATTTCGAACGCTTGTTGGGTAAAGAAGTAGCTTGTATATAGGGTATTGTAAATATATGAAATCAAAATGTTTGAATTGAAGACTACAAATCAGTTATGTAAACCAAAGACACAGAGCAAATTGCATAGATTAGAATAAATCAATTTTGATGTAGTTAGAAAACGTTGTAATAAGCAAATCTTGACTATAATTAACAAACATTTAAATTGAAGCGGTCGCGTCTATTTTAACAACACACATTCAAGAAACCGTTAGAATTAGGCCCTTTACTTTTTGCATATAAAAACAATCACGTGAAACGGATTTTGATGTTGACTCTTAACTTGTTGTCTCTCCATGCCACAATTCTATGGAGTACAACATTGAACGTTATCAAGACATTTGAATAAAATGGTTTGTGAAGTATTTCTCAACCCATCCGTAAGCTATTATAAAGTCACAAAGAAGCTCTTGTGATGTTCTTCAAACCCCAACTACCCCTTTTTTTAATACGCCAAAAATATTCGAAAAATTGACTAAAAACAATCTAAACATTATACTAAGAAAGATTAAAGAGTAGCAAATGGAATAAAATAGCCATAGAAGGAGTAATTGTAAATAGTGGCCAAAATGGAGATGTATATGTCACGCCACGTAGGTTTTGAGAATTTCATGATTTGCGCAACATTTGAGAATTTCTAAAACTTAGTAAAGTCCGAGTCCACCAAACTCAGCAATGTTGTAGTGTTGTCGCGTATTCCCACCGATTCCTAGACTATTATGATGTTCTACACTCCCTACGGAACCTTCCTAAAATCTTTTTATTAATACTTAACCCGAAACCAGCGAGTAAATCACAACTTTGTGAATAAAGACCTCGCACTTATCGTTCCTTTAAGATCTTTATGAAGTCCAGACTCTCTATATGAAAGAGCAAACGGGAGTGTGGTACTGATGGCCAAATACCCAAGAAGCAAAACTGGGCTTTTGGTAGGCTTGTGTGAAGTGAACATAGTTGCGATAGTTGAATGGGGAAGTGAAGGAGGGTGCGGATTTCTCTTGTTATAAATACTAACAACCCTTGATCCGCAATCACATACACAATAATTTATATGATGTGATTTTTTGAATATTGTGTAACCAAATAGCATTAAGTTATTGTGCTTGTCCTCCTATATACAAGAATGTCTCCAAGCCATCAGGTGTCGTTGAGTTGCTACCGTAAGTCGTCGTTACAGTCTCTCTTGCCGTCCCTCGTTCCCTCGTTCCCTCGTTCCCCTCAATTCAGTGGCTCCACTCTTTTGGAAATATTTGAGGCAAGAATCAAAATCACCTGTTTGGAACAATAGTTGCTAATTGTGCTCAACAACACAAGGAAATATTCTGCAATTCTTGTTTGGTGATGATGTTTCGATCCCTGAATTAGACAACCTTCCTCAAAACATTCCTTCACTACCCTCGCTATTAACTTCACTTATCCTTTGATCCAATGCTCCTCGCGTCGCATTTCCTAAACTTTATTCTCAACTCACCTGTTTTTTTTCGTATGTTACTACATCAACAATCAAGCTTACTCTCACTCTAGAGTTAGAACACACCCAAAACATTAAACAAAATACAAATCATTATATACAAATCATTATATACAAATAATTATATACAAATCATTTAAATATTGGAACACCATCAAATAAGAAGAAAGAAGCTAAACTCTACTGTTTAAATTAGTTAAAATCCTAAAAGCTCCAAAGATTATGTTACACAAGATTATTAAATAGTCAAAACTCAACTAAATCAAAAACCTCTAAGCTTTAACTCAGCTATTAACATGGATAATACACCCATGAGAATTTTCTGGCCATAACACTTTGGTAGAATAATCATAAACGTATGGTGATTATAATTATAACACGATGGGGGCAAAATCAATTCTATGCGGAATACGATAACACCATGTTATTCTTGTAGATCGATATAACGTGCGTCTTAAATATCCGGTCACTTTAGCTCCTCTTTTTGGTGTTCAATTCTGCTTTGAGTCTCTTTCATGCCATGTATGATTGATGGTCAGTAAACTTTTAGGCATCTGGATTACACAGTAAACAGCAATATGGCTTATTATGGCAATTGATCTCTATTGTATATAATCCTACAAACCAATAGGCTTGTTGAACTATACAAATAGAAACTCCTTGGTCCAAGGAAGGTAATTCTTCTGAAATTGGATTTTCTTCATTGTGGCATTTTTAGGTATCGGATCCAGTTGTATATAGGACCAAGTAGATTTTGGGGCCAACCTCCCCTGTATGTGAAATAAATGGTTCCTGATGCACAAAGATACTGCCGATATTAAGGAATGTAAACAATACGTTTTGTAACATGTGAATAGAAGAAAACGGATGCACTACGTTGAAACAGCTATTAGTTTTTAAGCATGACACCTTTTTAACTTTAAGGAATTGCCTCTGGAATGTCTAATAGTCTTAAAAAACTCAAGATGTTTGATTAGTAAATGTTTGCAAGGTCCTTGATCATATTATTTGCAAAACGTTCCGATCAAAAGGAGGAACCAATTATTCTCAATATATAATAATCATGATTCCAGCACAATGTGGCTCTACAGCCTGAGTGTTCAACATTAATAATTCAATTGGATCCATTATAAATATACATCGAAGTTATGGATATTACGAGAACCAAAATTTGAAGCTGTTGTAACCTAACACCATCAATAGTATTGTAAATTCGAACATTCAACTCAAAATAGAGATACGGATGATAAGAAATTGGTGGAGTTCGAAAATGTTACCTATGGTGAGAAGTTCCAACCAGTTATTAGTGACCTTCAACTGATATTTATTTTCAGTTAAAGGACTATATAAATTACAGGGTCTTAAAGAACGAAAATTAATGATTTAAGATTATCCAGGAGTCTCCTAATAGAGATTCAACAACCATCGGTTTATTGGAAGTGAGGTATCCAATAAATTTAATTCAATGACGTGTGTATGCTTATTGTTATGGTATTCACGTTGTTATCCTCAACTTATGAATTGATCAACTCCGTGGCATTTAATAATTTGGTCCATAACTTGGTCCAGTTAGGCCTACTAGATACAAAATAAGCTTTATTAAGAGTACCCAATTCGTTAATGGGCATTTTAATGATTTGATTGATATGTTGAAAATGAAGTAACCATTAACCTCATTAGTTGGGATATTCAAAGGTCTTGAATTTGTCTTTTATAACACAATTTAACAAATTTACATAAAAATGACTACAATTTAGAAAAAAAGAATGAACTGTAGATGCCGGTAAAGCCATGAATGTATAGTAGTTTTCTGCAAAGGGAAAGAAGTAATCTTGTCTCATTTTTTAATAAAGAAACATAATAAAACCCCGACTGGAAGAAGGATATGTATTATATTTTGGGGCTATACGAGATGAACTATAATATTAGCCTAGAGCATATCATTAAAGAACAGGTTAATATAATTTGAAACAAGTTGCATTTCATTATTTAATTGAGTTTTGAGCATTCTTTTCTATTACATTATTTACGTTCTACCATTGATAGTATTCTAAGGTTATTAAACTTCAAATTTCCAGCAGAAGTCTGTAAAGCTCAAGGATTTATTTATAGTTACTGACAATAAATATCTGCTAAAAAAGACAGCATTGAATCGCCTTATAATTCTCCTATATATATTCAAGATTCTAATGAGAATTAATAGCCTTAGTCTCGTAACTGCACAAATACCCCATCTTTATGAGACATGGTCAAGTGAACAGCATGCTTTGGAGGGTATGGTTGAGTGTCCATCAGTTTGATTTTGCTGAACATTTGCATCAATCTGACAATGACATATGAGGCTTCTGTGAGAGCGAATTGTTGACCCAAACAAATACGAGGACCCCCGTTGAAAGGCAAGTAAGCCCAGCCCAACTTCTCGTTTGTGTACCAACGTTCCGGTTTGAATTCTTCTGCATCCTCACCGTAAATGTCTTGGTTTCTGTGCGTAACATAAACACTGTAAGCAACGGTGGTACCCTTACCAACAAAGACAGGGGACTTACCATTCTTACCACCTCCAACAGGAAGGGTGGTGTCTCTGGTTGCCACTCTAAAGTTAACTGGAACGGATGGATACATTCTTAAAACTTCATTCAAGACACACTTCAAGTATTCACTCTTCTTTAAAGACTCAAATGTGATAGCTTCAATATCTTCTTGGGTACCGGAGCCAAATTTTCGGTGCACTTCTTCTTGAAGCTTTGTCCAGACGTGTGGGTTTCTGGCAAGTTCAAAGAGAGTAAAGGACAACAAACCAGCAGTTGTATCTCTACCAGCCACCATAATATTCAACAATTGATCACGTAAGACTTTAGGGTCTCTAGTTTGCTTAACCAATTCATACAAAAAGACGTAGCCACCTTTAGAGTGCTTTTCAAGTTCTTCTGGAGAGGTTTTCAAAGCCTTATTAACATAATATGAGGCAATCTTATGGACATCATTAACGCTTTTTCTGAATTCAGCATTGTTGATAAGGAAATAAAAGTAGTGAGCGTAAGCTCTAGTAGCGAGGTAGTTTTGGGCAATGTTGAAGGAATCAGCAAACCCTTCCTTACCTTCAATGTCATGGGCAGGAGAGCCAATTTTATTGTCGTAGAGAGAATGTACAGATTCACCAAACAAGAATTCACTAGCAGTGTCAACTGTGAATTTGAAGAATAAGTCTTGAATGTCTATGGTTCCACCCTTTGCGTAGTCAATGTGTTGTTTCAATATTTGCAAGTGGGGCTCCAATGCCTTAACATGAGCAATTTGGTCTCTTGCGAATTGAGGTCTCAACATAGCTCTCGAGTGTTTCCAACCTTCCCCATCCAATGTGAAGATACCATCACCCAACAAGGGCAAAAAGTGAGCATGTCTACTACCAAGGGCAAAGTCACTAAATTGGGTAGCCAAAACAGCCTTGATATTTTCAGGG
Source organism: Kodamaea plutei (assembly GCA_030705055.1). Taxonomy (NCBI): domain Eukaryota; kingdom Fungi; phylum Ascomycota; class Pichiomycetes; order Serinales; family Debaryomycetaceae; genus Kodamaea; species Kodamaea plutei. The sequence continues at coordinate 25,143 of JANIWJ010000054.1, read as the reverse complement.
TCTTGAGTACAGATAATACGGATACCAGCAAGTCTAAGGTATGCAGTAGTTACGCCATCGAATTTTTCTTTGATAAATGGAAGAATAGTACCGTTTGATTTGGCGGATAACATGAGAAACAAATAACCTATCGAGTGGAAACTCGATTCCTTAAAACGGGGAGCTTCTTCACATCCATGCTTTCTTATAAAAAGTTGAATTGTGATTAGTCTGTTGATACCATAAAATGCAATGGCTCCGATGATAAGTGAATACCATTTGGTCAAATATGGAGTAATGATCTCTACAACTGACATTATAGAGATATCAAATTGAAGTAAATGAGCAATTGGAAAGAAAAAAACAAGGCTCGCAGGCCATGATATATAAAGTGCTGTACTTCTCTTCAATGGGAGAATTACCTCCGCTTACGCAATGAATGGGCATTATTTGTGTCTGTGGTATTTATGTCTTTGTGAATAAAACGCAATCAAATCTCAAGGAAAAAAGTATAGCGTCCAATCACATCTGGAGAGTTGTAATACAACAGTGTACACAGTATGCAGGCAAGTTTGTAACACATTGTTCGTCGGAAATGTCGGTGGAAGCAGTGGAAGTCTAAGGATTCTTATTGTATGCATAAATCAGAACCGTCTAGCAAGCTGTGAGCTTGCAGTCAATATGGTTAGTGTTTTTTGAGATGAGCCTGTGTGCTTATGCAAGGGTACCCGAAAGAGGCGGAGGGGGGGTGAAGAGTGGGGCGTGAATCCTTCTTGCCATAGGATTTGTGTTTCTGTTTTCACCAAATAAATCTTACGAATCTTGATTAAAATAATATGTTTATAGATGTGTTGGATAGACTTCTGATGGCACTGTGACAAAAGCATTTGTAATTAAATACAATGCATGAGTTTACCATCAACAAAGTGTGTCTACTAAATAGCTCTTGTTGCAATCATCACATAAGAAAGCTTTGTGAAATATGGGGAAAACGTTCAACTCTTCTTTTCCCCAGATTAAGTCCTTGATTAAGTAAATCAATGTTATTAGTCTGTTACATTGTGTATTGAAATTGTAGAGAAATCCTCCAATAGAGAATGACCTAAGAGGAAACCAATTATGCTTGGAAGGGATTATTCAATTAATTCAACTGCACAAAAATAGACCATAGTTGCAATTTGTGTACTAAACAAGTATTAGTAATAACTCTAAATATAACCAGTCGTGATGTTACCACCAGAGACCAAGTGGTTACAGATCCCCAAAATAAAATGTTTGATTTCTTTATATGAGTTTGATGGGTTCGTCAATGAAACAATATCAAGAAATTAGCGTATATCCTTTTATCCTTGCATTCACCAAATCCATCGTAAGAACTGTTTTTATATGATGAAGTGTTCGTTGCAGATTAGCTGCAATATTAACTCTGTTGAACCTTGGCATAGTTGGGTGGTCTCAACTTTCTACTAATAAATTGTGAAAGCCAAACAGGGAATAAACTCAACACTAAAATCACTGCTGTCTGCCAAAGATAGCTAAAGGAAGATACATATTCGAGGTTGAAGTACTCACCTAAAAGAGGGAATGACCCGATAAATATCATAAATGTGATCAACAATGTACTAGTCATCACCCTATTCCATCTGTTGATCAGAAGAGCAACCATGATTAATTCATTATAGATCAAGGCAGAAAATGAGATTGCTACTAAGCTAGTAAAGTTCTTGATATCAATACCTTGGAATTTCTGAGAAAGTAGTTGAATAACACATCCTTGATATAATGAAATGCCCACCCACATGAAAAATGTTCTGTATGATAATGATTTACCCAAGGTTAATTCTTTATACAATTCGGGATACACTCTTGTGAGTTGTTCATCAATATCACGATCCAATGTTAATGAGAAAACCGGGGCCATGGTATACAACGTTGCAAAACCAACCATCAACCATCCCTGATATAATGCTATTGGCTCAAAGTTGGAAGAGATAGAATACACGGCCTGAGCAACAGAAATAAGCAAACCACGATGTATGACAAACTGTCCAAGCTTAGCACTCCGCTTATACGAATTACGACCATGCCATAAAAGTAATTTCAGTAAGTAACAGAATTGATCGATACTGAAGTCAGCTGCTAAAGATGCCTGTTTACCTTCCTTACCGACAATACCAACACCAACATCAGCGCACTGAATCATGCTAACATCGTTACCTCCGTCACCAATACAGCAAACACGTTTTCCAGTGAATTCTCTAATCATAAGTGCGACATCAGCCTTTTGTTGAGGTGTACATCTACATGCAATCACCGCTGGTAAGTCAACAACAACATCAAAGAATTCTTGTTTGTAATAGGTCATGTAAGTTGCAAGAGACTCACCATCGATCAATAAACAAGAGTTTTGATCTGTTCTAAGATATTCCAATTGTGTCAATGCAAGTTCTGGGTGTGATAACTTGGTGATCTGGTGTACGTATTGTCCACGCAGGATAAGACGTGCACTGATGGCTACAACTTTTGCTGTTTCCACTTTATCACCAGTCAACATCCAAATCTTGACACCGGCATTACGCAACAACTCAATTGAAGTTTTCACATCACGTTGTAATTTATCCTCAACGCCAGTCAACCCTAACAATTCAAGATCTTGTTCCAAGTATTGGGAAATCACACGTTGCATACCTGCATCTCTGTCATGCATTGCTAACAGAGCCATCTTATAATGTTTCTCAAAGTCTGCAAAAATACTAGGGCTCAAACGCTTACGGGCAATTACCAAAGTTCTTAAACCTTCACGGGCCATGTTTGCAGTTTCTTCATCTAGCCAATCATTGGAATTCACAATCACAGACATCACAGTGTCAGCACCCTTCTGTAAAAACCAAACGTCACTATTCTTCTTGTCTTTAACAATAATACCCATTCTTTTTGTATCTGAGTTAAAGGGAAAGTTATACAAGATGTCGAAATCCAAAGTTTGGTTCAGGACTTCGTGAACCACCAGAATAGACTTACGGTCTCTCTTGGATAAACGAATTCCGACGAGTTCCGTAAATTTCACAATCGCTATTTCATCGGGAGAAGCAGCTTGGTAGGTTAATCTGTTGTCTTCGTCATCTTCTTCGTATGTTGGAGTAACATTATGACAAAGAGCTAACGTTAACACCAAGTCACAAACTTTGTTACCAATATTCTTACCGCCTTTGGATTCCAAATTCAAAGATTTGATGTGATCAGATACTATATCCATGGTATCGCTAGCGTAGCTGATGGATCCCAAATGTAATTTCTTCATTTCCATGTCATTCTGAGTCAATGTTCCTGTTTTGTCACTGAGAAGATACTCAATACGGCCCAAATCCTCAGGAATAGTAGAAGTCCTCACGATAGTATTTTTGATACCGTCATCGTTTTGGATTTGCGAGGCATAGACGGACTTTGCCAAATCAAGGTTGACTCTCAAGGAGACAGGAATGATTGTCAGGAAAAGGATTAAAAAACGTAAGATATCAACATACCAATTCAGTTGCAAAGGCCACCTAGCCAAGACCAAGGCAACGGATAAGACAAAGACGGTTACACACAAGATTTTAGAGAGGTTGTTGATTTCCAACTCCAACAAACCTGTCTTGACACCTGTTTTTGTAGTGTTCATGGCTTGTCTAGTTTCTGTACCGGTGTAGATGACCATTCCAATAGCGGATCCCGAAGCGAGGACTGTATTTGCCCAAAGGGATTGGTCTACTGTTAGTGGAAATTTCTGGTTTGAAGAAGCCTCCATAAGGGCCCCATGGAACGAGTGGATTGATTTTGTAGGTTTATCTATCACAAGGGATACATTTGTGATTAATTGAGAGACCGTAGTCATTTTCTGGGTGACCAGAGGGGCAACACGTAACTTCCAGTCGGTTTCACCATCTAGTTGATCGGTTTTAATAAATGCCTCACCCTCCATTTCTGTTGTTTGTAGAAGTATCATATCAGCTGGGATACGGGTATCTTTATGCAAGCGGATAACGTCGCCAACCTTCAAATCCTTTGACTTAATGAGGGAGGGTTCGTTGCTAAGGGAAGGATGCTGATACACTTCGTACAACTCATTGTTCTGTTCCCTGTCTCGACGTCTTCTGGCTAAGTCGTCGCCGGCTTCTTTCATCATGGTAACAGTCAAAACAAATGCCAAAGGGACTATATACAGTGAAAGGTATCCGATTCTCAACTGCGGAATTGCCTGGGAAAGTGCCACGAGCAAAAAGTACAAGTTGAAGAAGAACTTGAATTGTTCATAGAGGATGATTGGAACGAACGTTATTGGATTGTACTTTGCATTAGATACCGAATTCGATGGGTAATCCAGTTTCATGTTTGCTTGAATATGACGTTCCGCTTCCAATCGTATGCCGTCTCTCTGTAGATCACGTTTAGCTTCTGCAAAAAACACTCTAGCCTTATGGATCCATGATCGAATCCCATCAATAGATGTAATCGAGTGCCTATGAGGGTATGCGTTTACTGGTGGTGAGTGTGACACAGGGGGTAACCCCCCAGCTATGAGTGGTGTGCTATCATCTAACGAATCACGAGCCATGTTGTTTAAAGGAATTCCGCTAGTGCCTAATGATCCAGATGAAATCGACCCATTAGAGGGGGAGTCCCTGAAGTTGCTATTTGCGTGGTTTAACGCCCTGTCAAGTGTCCGGTCGAGATCATCAAACGAGTCCAAGGAGTACCGCCGCAGCATGGTTGTTGATACTTATTTTATCGTCACGTGGAGTTTGAACAGCGAGTTGGTATTTGCTTAGGTAATCACGCACAGTCATTTTTTGTGCCAGACAACTTTTTCTATCGGCCAGCGTTAGTTAATGAAGGAGTTCTATCATTCATTACCAATTTAACATAATAATCCCCATAATAGTGAAAAACAGATAAATCGTTATACCAATTTATTCGAATTTAATGTCTCAATGTTAGAAGATTTCTGACTTTCGTCAATTGATGAAGATTCCCCATCATCTCGAAGTCCTGAGCTCTAACCACCGAGTAGCCTCACTATAATACTTAAACAACTACGAGAGATGTTACTCAATTAGTGTCACCATGGATTGCACTTTGCATACTATCGACTTAATCGGGAAGTCAAGCCATAAACGCTAAGGGAAGCATCAATTCTCTAACCATTGGCTATCAAGTTTACCCCTAGTATCAAAACTTGCGCTATATCTATTCGAACCCTCTCAATGTATACAGATTTCGAGTTCCATTCAAGACCTACATTACTGGGTATGTGTGCTATTACATCGTCAAAAATATTGTTCACTATCGGCGCATCCGCCCATGCATCGACTACTTTTCAATTCGGTATATTATTGAAAAACCTTTTCAGTGCTAATCATCTTTGGTATAAATGAACTGTATTGATAGATTTTCGTTTAAATTCTAGAAGGTCTTATGATACTTGTCATTGCTGATAAAAAGCTCATAATTATGTGCTCATTACTACGAAATTATTCAATCATATTTGGGATCTCGATTTAATATCGAAATCACACCCATCACTTGAACCAGATCTAAAAAATTCATAGCCAAGTTATGGAATTGCCATAGGTAATATGGAGATTTCAGTGTTTTCTAATTAATTAAATGGTTCATTCAGGCAAAATAGAGCAATGTCAAGCTTTAAATTCGGGAGTGCCCAGTATATCTGATTCACCAATAGGAATCGATTAACTGCATAAGTGACTAAAGCTATTATTAGTTCAATAGTCATTGGAACAGTAAATTTGCTATTAGACATAATAATATCGAAGATATTGAGCTTTGTGATTTCAATTTTAATCTCGACTTTGGAGCATAGGATGATATCGAATTTAAACTAGATCTAATAATTCTTTAAACTAAACTGAAGTATAACATTTGAAGTAAACCATTTCAAACCACGAACAAAATTTTAGTCAAAGTTTATGTGATTCATCTAAAGGTTTTCATGAATAGAATTCAGTCTTTTTCAAGATTCAGTAGATTTCGAGTATTGAAGGAGAAAACGTCTATCAATTTATAACTTGACCACCAGTTGACAGCACAGTTGGTAGCAGTGTTCTGGCTAAAGATAGTCTTTGACTGTGCATCGTCACTCTGGCAACATTTTCTACAAAAAGAGAACTGATTCGAGTCTAACTCATTTTTAATTACTCTATTCAAGGGAAGAGGCAACATACACAATATGGATATCGGGCTCAACGTGGACTTCCTGCTCGAATCTTTCCAGTTTCCTGGTTGTATCCTCGCTTATTCTCTAAAAAGAAGAAGAGAAATTAGTAGAAGTTCATCTTCAGAATTTCGACATATTCATTGTATTCTATCGTGAAGAAACCGCTAGATTGAAAATCATAAGATAGTTAAACTTAGTGACTTTTTTGTTTCAATTATGATTGATGTAAGTCCCAAAATCTTAGCAACTCGAAAATGGAATAGTTGATGATTTTCTATGGAGTCCTGATGGGTTATCTCTTTTGTACGCATAAACTACAATAATAGCCTGTAAATGATAAAACCAATGATCATTTTTATCATTTTCATAATCCAGATTCCTGTACCTACAAAAAAACACCGTTGGAACCTAAATCTCGAGGGCACTAAAAATAGAACTGACTATAGATATGGACATAACTAAGGGTGCAAAGTTCTACAACTAAGGAAACAACTATTGGCACCTCATTAAACGGTTCGATTATTGTCTTGATTTCACTGAAATTTAGGTGACTGATCAACCGATAAAACGATTAATAGACTAAGTAGTTAGTATCCGAGAACAAAAAGGTTGAATTTAAGAGATATAATAAAGTCAATGGTCATCTTCGAAAATTGCAGCACTAGGTGTTTAACAGTTTCAGCTGGTTTATTCTAGATACTCAATTGGGGACCTTATTCATAACATATTCCACCACCCTATAAGAAACTACTCTGGAACCCTAAACCTATTTTTGATAATATACTGAATATTTCATATCAAATTTCTTAGAAATACAGCCTTCTAAAGTCTTTTCCCGTTTCAACTGCATTGGACCACAATTCTATCTCCAAAATCAATTTTCTAATCAATGTTCTATATATCGTTGGTATATTCTTACATGAGGTTGGAAATTGTTAGAGCATATAATTGACTTGTTCACTTACGGCATAGAATTGATAAGGATATTCCATAGACCCCATCAATTCCAGATAGGTATGACTATTAATGGACTTGTAACATACACATTCCCTATAACATACGATATGTGTATCATCAACCCAAGTCACCACAGCAGTTGTCTCACGTGATTTACACATCTCCCGAAACAGTTTATCTCCGCGAACACAAGTGACGATTTGGCTGCGAACAAACTAGAAGTGTATGTTTCAAGTATAAGAAATGCCTGGTTAAGTCACGATAACATATATCGTGGGTAAATAGGTAAAGACACTGACTCTTATCCAACCCAACTATATAAAGCCTTAAATAGTTGAACTTTATATTTTTCTAATCACCGTTAAGTTTCTATACTAACTGTACCGAACACATACATTCAAGAAAAGCTCCACATTCCAACCGAAGCAACTACTATTATCGTAAAGCCCAATACAGTCAGAAGTACATAACGTCGATAACGAACTTACTATTAATCACTGAAGCTCGCTATTAACCATTGATCAAACCAGACAAGCTATAAAAGCTATAAGAAATGAACCAACTTTCTATTCATATTTTTCTTTGAGATTACTGTATTCAAGTTACTAAAAGTTCTAACTTCGCAGCTATCAACATCATGAAGCCTGTCGTGACATTTATAGCTGAGCTAGTAACAAACCTCTAAAGATCCATTAATAGTCATACCTATCTGGGATTGATGGGGTCTATGGAACATCCTCATCAATTCTGGGTGATGAATAAACAAGTCAAATATATGCTCTAACACTAGTCCACAAGTGGCATACTATTTCAAGATTTAAGAAGTGATGATAAATGGTGGTTTATCATGAAGTTGTTCAGTTTTAAAATCCCATGCTAGGTCTCATGGTCTACACCTCACATTAAAGCACTAAAGAAACTGTAGTACATACAAAACTAAGTTCCAAATATTATTATTGTTAACTTGTAAACACATGATGTTCAGTCTGGAAGATCTTCAGGTAAAAAATAGAGTATAGAGGGAAAATCCTTATTTCTACAGTTTATACAATTGAGTTGGTTGTAACAAAAATGTTTTTTTTATGATCTCTGTTCTTGTACTCTCTATCATAATTTTAATAAAATTCAATCAAAAGCTTTAAAATGTCTAAACACCAATACGTATATGGCTTGCCTGGTCCGCTGAACGGTTAATAACAACCCTAGACAGTTAATATTAAAATCGATCACCAAATTAAATACTTCAAATTGTAGTGGGTGTTACGATAGTAGTTATTGCTTCAGTTGATGATTACATGCTATCTTAGTATGTATATGTTCGGGTACAGTTAAGTTGATAATTTAACAGTGATTACGGAATATAAGGTGCGGGGCTATTTAGGTGGTGTATATAGCCCGTCTAATTGGATACGAGTCCAGCGTCTTTACTTCAAGGTGGTTTATATTATAGTTAATCAAACCATTCCCGAGTTGGAACATACACATATGTTCGTTCGCAACCAAATCGCTATTTTGTGCTTTCAGATGTTAACTTGATTATGTAATGTGGACAGTCATCCGAGCTCTCACTGATATAAGCTTTAGCTAGGGTTGTTAGAGTATATACTTTGAGGTTTATTACTTCTCCCATCTATGAATAATGACGATATTCTATAAACCCCACTATCCCTGGAAAGGACCTCACATAGGAGATTATTAACGCCCAATACAGCCAGTAGTATATTAACGTCGATAACGAACTCCCTATTATATTTACCGAAGCTCGCTATAACCATTGATCCAACCAGACAAGCTATAAACGCTATTAATGAGCAACTCATATCAGCGATAACCTGAACTCTGGATACGGCTTATATCAACGCATACTTCGATAGGTATACACATTGCAACGCAACCCAAATTAAGTCCCTCTAAGATTGCAAAATTAAGATTTGGCTGCAAATGGGTATTTATGTATGTTCCAACTCTGGAATGGTTTGTTTAACTAATACTGCTATAACCACGCTGAACTGAGAGAAAACACGATTCAAATATTACTTATATACTCTAACATAAACGCTATTTATAATAATCTTAATCAAACTATGTGTGTACCTTTAACACTCTAAATCTTGTTCATAAAAGGCCTTAGCTGAACTACAGTCCAAAATACCAAAATCACCACAAACCGGGCTACCTACACTAGTGTGTAAAATTTCATAAGGAGAACAACATAATCCAGAGATAAGTGGATATATGGGATTCTCCCTGATAAATGATGAGTAGAAAATAAATACACTCAAATGTATATACTTTAATAACTCTTACACATTTTAAAGCAACTGGCAAACTGAGCAATCTATGTGTTTACATATATTGATAAAAATACCCGCAGCAAATACATTGAAGCTGTGAAACAGCTACAACACAAGTCTGATGATGATATAAGCAGCATAGTTCATAAATCCAACTCTTCCTTTAATTTCAAACAATTCAGTAACCCGGTATATATAAAAATTCCCAGCTTCATGAGACTTAGGGGATTACTTGAGCAAAACCAAATTCTGAAACATATGCGGTTTTTCTCATCTCTAGATAAAAATAACAATTGACACTAGATGAAAACCAATAGAACAAACAGAACAATGCTTCTGTATCCATGTATTTGTAACAACTCACCACAAAAAGATTTTTTTAAAACAATCATTTAATTTAACAACCAAATCATTGAATATAACCCCCCCTCTCATACTAAATTTGTATAACGTACCTCCAAACCTTGACACAACACAATATCTCAAAATAAAACATCATTATACAATTGATCAACGTCTTCATAACCCCCCTAGTGGTTATAAACGTAAGATATAGCACACTTTAGAATTAATTCTCGATATGGTGAAGCTAGTACTGTCATAAGCTTTAATTGTTCTCAATAATAACATTTCAATTAAAATATAGAAGTTCAGAAAACACTAATTACTCAATCACACTATCTGCTCGTTTAAAGTATACTTCAGTAAAACTTACTGGATACATTCCTTCCTAGGAACTTCATAAAATCTTCATTGCAAGCCGAAGTATTATAATTATTAAATAGAAACTTCAAGGAGTTAAGTCATACTATATTACCAATAGAACAATCTTACTTAATTCTTAATTGCTAACTATTCATCCTACTCGCTTTGGCTACCACAATACATAATTAACAGATTTCAAATCCCATGTATTGCCTAGGTCCGTTCAAGTATAAAGAAACTTGGAGATATTGAATGATAATTATTACACTCAATGCTTCCATCTTATTCTAGATTTTATTTTAGTATGAAAACTTACTTTTCATAATATCGTTTGATTTACATTTTTACAGCAAATACTGTTCATATAAAATATAAAACTTAGGAACCCATCATCTTCATGGAATTTGAAATGTTTGAGGATGTTACATATCTACTAAGCAAATCAATGTATATATGATATAGTTTTTCAATTAATAAGGAATTCTTTAATAAGTTTACCAACATGAGATTATAATATGAGACCTAATTTCATGTTGTACCCTGTACCCCACAAAGTACTACACAAACAAAATAGAATACAAAATTATTATAGCTTGAGATTCTACTCAGCATATTCATTCACTACTTTAGAAGTCAAGAAAAGTGTGCACACTATTTTTATACGTGATTCTAATATTGTAAGCTCGTTGTAGAATAATATTCGGATTTCCTCTAAACTGTTACAGCTATTTTATCAGTATATTTATAATATAAAGAAAGATTATTTGCAGAGTAGTAAACTACTCATGTCGACAGATACATATGTTTAGACATTTATTTCATAGGGTCTAGGTCATCAATATGTCACGTACTTCTTGACATAATACGTCGTTCGCGTACATTATCGAAGTAAATAAAGAGTACCCATGAGAGGAATATATGATCGCAATCTGCTGTAATTTGGAATTAATATAGAACTGCACGATCACACCTATATGAAAGAAAGTTGAAGTTTTCGTACTTGTAAGAATTATTTGGCTTTTATCAAACAATAAGTACACCTATTCTTGATTTTTACGGGTTATAAATTATATCATAAAGCAAAAAGAGCAAGTGAAATTATATTGAGTAGGGACACTATTTTATAATACAGACATTAAGATAAACATCGGAAGTATTAATTAAGACGAATAAATAGATTCATCATGTACTATTTACAAAGTGTGTGTTACATTTTCAATATGCATGGGTTGCTTATACAATATGTGGTTATTAGAAAATTTCATTCAATTCCATGATCAGAATTTACACATTGATTTGTGTTTATTATATAATTTAAGAAATAACTATTAAATACATCACATTGTTTTATATGAGCATATATTCTTTAACTGATTTATTTCTCGTAGTGGGGATCTTTGTTTGAGAAGAACCCCCTAATTTTCATAATAACAGTTTTAAGTAAGTAGGTATTTTGAGAGGTATCTATTTAGTGTGTTGAATACAAATCTAAATGTTGCTGCTGTTCTACATAGAACACGGTAGATCTATAAAACTTGTCAGGAGTCTTTCTACCTAATTTAGAAAAATTTTGTATGTGAATATTTCAAATGAAGTCAAAGAAGTATCTAAAATAATATTAATTTAAAGGGTATATGGAGAGTGAGAGTCTTCTAGGTATTTGTCAGAATTCCGGATTCTAAGTATATTCATTTATTCTTGATACGCTTTCACAACCTAAGTTTATACATCTTATTCAATATCTTCAGTTATATTCACTGAATCCAGCGGGATGATTTGACGTTAACATTACCCATTTGAATTATTTTCTACATTTGTGTGCTTGGGTAATTAATTATATCACTTTGAATATTGTGTTAAGGTTTCGAAGTTTAGACAAAGTTTCTGTTAATGATTTTGTTTGCGAATTTGAATATGTTTAGTTTGTATCCAGATATCGAGAAAGAATTTTAGACCATATACTATTAATACTAACTATTGTGAAACAATGTTAAATTAAAGGATCATTAGTTGTTGGACAATTTAATCTTGATGGAAAGAATTTGTAGATTTAAAGTATTATACTATTTCGAAATAACTTACACGGTTTTGAAATTCTATTCTTGATATATGACATTTATTATTACAACGTATATATCGGAACTCACTATTTTATATATTTGATTGTTAAAAATCATCACATATATTAAACTGAAGTCAGGATTCACAAATAATCAAGATCTTATTCTGTTAATTGTGGTTAACTAATGTTTCATTTCTTTTAAATTTGTTCGTATACCAAGTGTCATGTTAAGTAGTGTTTATTTAGTTCTTACAAATGATTGAAAGTGGTTATAATAGTTGAGTTTTTATTTAGTAGAGCTGTAGTTTTATTTTAGTTTACTATCCGATATTCATTAATCTGCAAGATAGTATGTATACATTGAGCATTCAAACTGATAATGCTTACGTTAACTTCGTTTTCTGTTGACAGTTCAATCCGTTTATTCATCAATATATTTTATTTAGTCTTAGATTTTGCACAATTTATTATTAAATGGGGAATTCTCTAGTATATATTTTGTTAAGTTTTAGCAACTTGTCGGTTTGCTAGCTATAAAGGAAAGATTTATATTTGGATTTGATTTCTGATCCTTTAATTTTATTATTTCTAGGTATACATTGGGCCCAATATTTGTTAAAGTATTATTTAAGTAGTTATATTGAATTAGTAAAAATAGTATCCTTAGTGTAGAGTATTAAGAAGGCTTGTTTTTTTTTTTGCATGGCTTGAGGGTATGTTTGCTGAGATATACGACATTTGATAAGTAGATGGAAATATGAGTTCTGAGTTTAGATCTTAATGTGCAGCACCAGATGATGATATTAGTGTTCAATTATTCTGCTCCTAGTTGCGGTATGGATCTTAAGAGACTGTGTTAATTAAAGAATACTCGACCTATATTATCCTAAGGGGGTATTATATATGTGTATTATCGATGTCACTCTGTGTGTACTATGAAATGAAGTCTATTTCTTTCTTTTAAGCTGTAATACATCAATCATCTCCTGAATTTACACGATTTTTATATCGATCACTTGTTGCTCATTTCTTCGTTCTGATATAATCATATATAAAATACCGAAATACATTTTAATTCACTTGCTAGAGGCTTGGCTTAGTTCTTTCTCTGGTCTGTTATTTAAAACCTAAGCCTTTTTTGGAAGTTTATTATATTTACTTCAATTGAAATTATATTCCAGGATTAGTATGATGATTCTTTATTCTTCACTACCTGAGTAAAAATGCATGCTATAAAAGTACTGGATAAATTGTAAAGGAAGATCAAAAGTGAAGTATAAATCGTCTTCTATTGTCTAGATCGAACATGAAGGTTTCACACGGTTTACATAGAGAGCATATTACTGTGTAGTTCAAGGTTTGTTAAAATAGTTAGATTCCATGAGTACTGTAGTCTTTGGGTGGGGGAGGGGGGGTATTTTGTTGAAAATTGATGAAATGTGACCTTTTTCAGAGATGTCCTTTGCGTTTGGATCTTTAGTTAGTCGTTATGAAAAAGAAGGAAATAAGAGGATAGACGGGCCTCACCTAAAGGCGAACTGTGGGGATACACAACCCTGTACAGTCGGTATCAGCAATGTCTTTATGGAGATGTGTCTGGCCTTTAAGGCTCTTCGGAGCTCACCATCAATATCTTCTTCTTTAGAAGTAGTGTTGATGAATCTCTTATCGCGCTCATTGTAGTCGCTGCACCCAGGGTTCAAAGGTTCTTTCGTGGTATCCATTGTGGCCGAAGTGTTTTTCTCAATGTCAATCTTTTAAAATAAATCTGGGGTAAATATTCATTGCTTTATATTACCAAATGAAAGCACAGCTAAAGATAAACTGCATCAAATTTAACTCATTTGTATAATGATGATGAATGCAATGATCTACAATATACATCAAAACCACAGGATTAAATAAATCTTCAGGATGTTTTTCATAGCCGAAACATAGAATACAACACTATAAGGGATTCTGTAAATAATTTCTGGTGGAGTCATGAAGAAGGTACTTTGGCCGAGTTGGTCTAAGGCGCCAGGGTAAGGTCCTGGTCTCTCCGGAGGCGCGAGTTCGAATCTCGCAGGTATCATTATTTTTAAGAATGAATAGGAAAGCAATATTCAAGACCATAATGTAAATATTGATTTATGTGTTATTCAGTAATACTTTTGGTGGTTGTGTCTGATGTTTTTGCGTGGGTTGATAAATATATTATTGAAAATGAAAAATGTTGTTTCTATTCCAATATAATGAAACACTAGGGTTTACCAGAGAAAGAAATTGTTTATGCAGTTATTCGTTTATTTATGATGCATCTTTAAAACTTACATTCTTTTTCTGATACTAAAATCTTGATGTTATCTTTTCTATATAATCTTTTATTATCCAAAAGAAGGGGGTCTAGCAAAAAAAGAATTTCGTTGTAATGTAAAAATACTAGAGTGCTTTTGAATGCAATAAAATACAATTAATAACTAAGCTTTGGTGGTCAGCTTTAATTTCTCCACTTGATTCTTAGCAAATGCACAGACTTCTTTAATATCACTTTTGTCGAAATGAACAAAATGCAACTTCTTTTCACACAAAACCTCATGTATGTCAATCCATTTTTCCAACTCAAAATCAACAGTTTCGGTTTTGAGATTTCCTTGGCTATCGGCAACTTTTCTTTCATATAACAAATCACTGTAGACACGGTACTTAAGTAACTTTGTTTGTTTATCATACATATCATCCTTGCCCATGAGATCAAGTGGATCAAGCTTTGGAAAATTGCAGTGTAATGCGAATAAAGGAAGTTTGTTTTCTTCCTTTTCGTCATCCTCAAGAATTTCCTTCATGGTCTTGATTTGCTCATCAACGGTCTTTCCATCCAAATTTTTGTTATTGACTACGGTTTCTTGGAATCTTTGGTAATCCAAAACAGGGTTTTTCTGACCCATAGCAACACCTTTAAAGTCGGAATTTTGATCAAAGTAACCGTAAGTCTTAATGAACGATTTCACTTGGTAGTAAGTTTCGTTTGTTACTTCAGCAGCAGTAACAAAAGTTTCTTTGTCACCTTCACCAGGAGCACCCAAGGATAAGAGTTTGTAGTATTGTTTGTGACCATAGACATTGTAATAGAGGGAAAGAAGCAAAGTTCTTCCATGAGTTGCCTTATTAATGAATATCTGACCAGATTCTGTTGAGTAGTCTGGCATAGTGCCTTCAAAATCATGGTATGCAGTGTCTATATCAGAGCCCAAATCTCCAGTTTTGTGTTTATGCAAAGGAAATTTTCCGGCTCTTACTCTATTTGCCTCGTTAACTGAAACTCCGGCAATATCATAGAAATGAGGTGAGATTGTACGCTTCCAGTAATCTGGCCAAGTAATCATACCGTATTTTGCATATAGGTCGCTATTAAAAATCTCCTCAGGATTAGTCAAAACAGAGTTGTCCGAGTCGATAAGCAAAACATTTTGGAATGAAGAAGTCATCAAAGCAAGAGACTTGAATTGGTACAGGGAAAACTTAGAATTCCAGTGAAGTAAAACCTCAGGGCCTAAAACATCTGGAACGATAACACAGGAAGCGTTTAATTTCGGAACAACATGAAGACAGAACTGGGCTTCTTTTTCGAAATCAGCGTATGAAGGCATTATAATCTCAACAGGCAAGTTGGATCCTGTTTCACGCAAAGATAATATGGATAAATATGAGAGCCATGAGAAGCGGCCACCACCAATAAAAACCACACCAGTTGTACCCTTTTTATAAGTTGCAGGAGACAACTTTTTTGGTAATTTTTCTAAAATGTTGCGGTGATCCTCTTTCATTTGCTTTAAGAACTGAGGCGATATCTGAGATTTTGATAACAAGTTAGCCTTTGTTGGGTTGCTGTATAAGTCGTCACCTTGGAGATACACGATCTGGTCATCTTGTGGTTTTAACTTATGTTCGGAAAGGATATCGAAAATATCATTCCAAAAGGTAAATGCTTCCTTAGAAACCTTGTCACCAACTTTGGATCTGAAGCTCACTTCAGAAAGTAAGTTTCCACTAGAAACACGATGAAAGGTAGATAAGGTAAGATAGAAAAGACCTGCTAAACTAACTGCGGCAATAAGCGTTATACGAGCACGCAATCGTGGTAGCTTTGGTAGCATGGTATTAAGGTATGGTCCTTTTTTTATAACTTGAAGATCTCTTAACTCATACATTAAATAAATAAAAATCACGTGTTTGGATACTTTTTTATCGTAGCGAAGAACAAATAATTGAGAAGATCCCAAAAAAGAAAAGCTCTGTGCACAAAAATAATAATAAAAAAAAGATAGCCATGCCGTACATACAGGTGAGCTGATCATCACAAGCTACTAAGGCTAGATCTTCCGCAGCAAGGCCATGTTAACACGGTCAAAGTTTAATGTGTCTTTGTGAAAACCACGCTTTTTGTAATTTTTGTTCTCTTGTCTTTTAGGGTACCGTTTTCCATGCTGATTATTTTTTGTGATAATGAACTGACTTCAAGATTCGCTGATAGGCTAAGTAACCTTTTTTTTTAGATTAGTCTCATCGCAAGCTACCTTGGGATTTCTTTTTTTTCCGAAAGAAGAAGAGAAAAAACAGCAAAAGAATGAGCTTTGCTGTCAAAAGTATATTAAACTGGCCAATTTCTAATAGTAACGGAGGATGTACGAGAATATGCGAACAAATCAATAAAAAAAAGAAACTATCATTGATTAGAAATGCATAAAGAAAATACTTTGAGATCACATACTTAATTTTCAAAGGGTGGAAAAGTGTTAAAAAACGAGCACAAACAACTTCATTTCCTGAAGATCGGCTCCAAGGAGTTTCAAAGTTGTCCAACATTTACATAAAATGTTAAATTTTTATGACTTCCCCCAAAGGATCAATTGGTCTTTGCTGTCTTGTTCACTTTTTCTATTATGTATTCTTTCTTTTTTTAATGTTGCACTCTTAGCGTGTTTTTTTTTATTTTTCTTCAGAACCTTTTAAAATTGAAAATAAAAGACCCTTCAAGTGTCGTCTCGGACGAGATGAAGGATCGTCCTATATACATCGAAGAATTCTCGGACGATTTGCGTATACAGGAACTTCAATGTATAAGCTCGATTTATCCAACAGCTAAAATCGATTTCGATAGCTTGGTGGGATCTATAGAGTTGGATGTTCATGCTGACAAACCAGTCAATGTTCAATTAGTTGATCACTCCGGTATAATCCAACAAGATTACCAAGCTAACTATTTTCCCAGTGTTCATTTTGAATTCAAATTGAGTGAGGAATATCCTTACACAGGACCCCCTTATACAGCTATTTACTCTTCTGTGATCCCATCAAAGCAACTAGAAACCATCCATCAATGTGTGCAACATATCTGGAGAGAATACCGCGATCAATGTATATTCAATATGATAAGTTATTTGAATGATTACATACAAGATAACTTTAATACGATTATTCGAAATCAAGTAGGAAGCATTGAGGATCCGAACTTATATTTTGACATTATAGATCACGATAAAAGGGCTAAGCAAGAAAGCTTTGATAGAACAACATTTCAATGCCTGATCTGTCAATCAGACTACAAAGGAAACGTTTGTCTGTTGTTTGAGAAATGTGGTCACGTATTCTGTAATTATTGTCTACATGGTTACTTTGATGGTATCATAGAAAACGGCGAAATTGCTAAAGTGCACTGTCCTGACTTTGAATGTACAAAGGCAATCCTAAATGAAAAAAAGTATTACTCAAAACTTGAAAATTGGGTATTGATCGATGATGGGATAAGTTTGGAAAAAACTATGAACTCGCTTCTAGAGCCAATGATTTCTGTAAACCTATTGACCTCAATTTTAAAGTTCCAAAATCCATACCCAGTCGATGAAAAAATAAAAAAATACCTAGATTTATTCAAGAAGTCCCAACTTGAATTCTTGGGTCAACTATTACCAAAGAGACTTATAAATTGCCATAATCCAAATTGCAACGAAGTGATTTTTAGGCGTGATCTAAACGATAGGCTATGTGTGTGCAAAAAATGCATGGCTGCGTTCTGTTACGATTGTCAGAATTCATGGCACACCAGATTCACAATCTGTAAAAAAATATCAAACCAAGACGATCTGGTATACTTGGGAATTCCAAAAAAGGTTCTAACAGAATACTTACAGACAGACACGGATGCTTACGAGCGTAAAACTGTCCATGCAAGGTATGGATTCAGAACAGTGCAAAGAGCTCTAGAAGAATACAAAACTGATCAGTTCTTTGATGAAATGAAACTAGCTGATTCAAGTATTGTGGAATGTCCAAATTGTCATATTGTAATACAGAAGATTGATGGTTGCAATAAAATTCGTTGCAGGTGCATGTCTATTTTCTGCTTCTTGTGCCTAACTATTACGGATAATAATTACAACCACTTTTCAATAAAGGAATCACAATGCTATGGTAGGCTATTTGATGGCATGCCTGGTGCTGAAGAAAACTTACCCCCATTATAATTAGTTGCTAGGAGCCATTACAATACTTTCCTCCTAACATTGATTATTACACCCTCTTGGACATAAATAGAATCAGATTGTTTTTACTTTCTTTTGGTTATTGTCTGGAACCTCTGGTCAAATATCGAGTAAACTATCTGTAATCAAATGGATGTTATCATTAATAAGGGTATTTAGGCTTTCAATTTTCTATCAATAACCACAAACTCGTAAATTGAACAAGTTCTCTTGATAGATTTATACTTCGACTTCCCTTGGCAGTGTTCAATTGCTGTACACCAAATAAATTCCCTAAAAAGATGCCAAGCATATCTTGACAATCGTATTTCTTATCCTCCAGTAGTTGTGGGTGCGAATGTCTTTTCCCAAAGTATAGGTTGGGGGATCTTTAGAAGGGCATAATGTATTTTTTTGTTCTGGACTTTGTAACTAATAAAGCTGCAAATCTTTGATTCAATGTTTTTAGAACATGGTTAAAAGAATCAATGATGTGTTTCTCTGGGAATTTTAGTGATTATCGCGAGTTATTCGTTTAAATTTTATTATAGTTATTTCCAAAAGAGGGAGTTGTAAGTTTCTAAGTTCATAGTAATATTCTGTATGATTGTAATACATAGGGTATGCCTCTGCTAAGTACCTCTACATAGTCTTCTTGCATATATATGTCTTACGTGGTTTAACTAGTATCGTTAATTAGCATATTCATTTAAATGGATCACTTCCTAATAAGTAGATTGTTTGAATGAAAATGGTTGAGGAATTATGCCATCAATCCCCTCTCATCGTTATCAATTCTCTCTTCATATTTTAGAATTGAAGAGAATTTGGGGGAGCTAATACAAAATTACATGACACTATAGCTCCAAAAATTAAAATGAAGGGGTTTTGGGTTTTTCTTAATCAACAACTAGTATTTTTCTGGAATGAGAGAATACAGAAGTTTCGTCAAACTGAGAAAACGAGTAATTTATTCATCATCAATACTAAACCGCTTTCTAATTATCCCCATTGAGGTTTTGAGGGATTCATCAGATTCGACGAGGAATGCTTATTATGTATGATGAGGATCTAGTATTAAATTGGAAAGTTTCTTTCGCTCTTAAACTCCCTCATAGTATTTAGGGGCCTTTTTGTCAAAAACATACTGTTTACGGAAACTTGGGCTGGGCGTTTTACACATTACGCAATGCCTAGACAAGGTAATTATCAGAAAGTGCAATCACCAGTAAATTACCCCAATAAGTCGATTATTAACATTGATTAATATGTTCTGTTGACTTTTTAGTTTTTGGATAGATAAACAACCAAAAAGAATATTAAGGAGTATATATAATCTAAGAACCGAATTGAATTAACAACGGTTTTATCAAAAAAGATGCAAATTTTGAAAAAAAATAAACCAAAAACTATTGTTCTTCATTTTTGGAGTGAACTAAAGATACATAGCGGTTGTTGATATTCTATTCCAGCTATCGCAAGGGTTATTTTTAGTGACTTGTTAAATCTTATAATAAGCCCTATTTAAGATTTTTTATCAGAAATGTGTTAAACACACTGAGAGAGGACGGAACGTAAAGTCGATATAGAACAATGTCTATTAAATGTTCTTTGATGGAGAATACTCACATCACTTATGTAGTATCGTAGGACCAGAATTCATGACTGGAACGATTCCGTAGACTGAGGACGATTTCATTATTATGACTGATGGGTGCAAAATACGACATTGTCTCACAAAACTTGAAATTAAAACGACATTAAAATAGACAAAATACGCATCAAATCAATATCCGATGTCTTACAACGGAATAGGCTTACAGACTGCCCGGGGTAGTGGTACCTCTGGTCATGTACAGACAAATCTAGTGGAATCAGACGAACATAAAACAAAGAAACAAAAACTCTACGAGAAACAGGAACCTAAAGGTAAAGATGTGGATCCTAGCGTCCGTATAAAGCTCGCTACATCCATAACAAAACATAACTCAAAGAGGAATATAGCCTTGAGATGTATGGAGTTGCGGGAAAACCTAGAAGATGGGAATGTCAGCGATGATGAAATTGAAAAGAAAGTATCAGAATTACGGAAAACACTAGAATGTAAGGCAGCTGAAAGAAATGGGAATCAGGACCAGCCAGCAGAGAAAGAAAAGACTGAACACCCTGGTAAAGAGATAAATAAGAACGGAAAACCATTCCAGTTAAATGATGAGAAGGGTTTAAAAACAAATCAGAAAGATAATGAACATAAGACTATCAATGATGCACCCACAGACACAAATATCAGAAGTTCACTACAATACGTTCCTCGATATAAACCCAGAGGGCTGAGTTAGGGATTACAAGCTTGAATCTAAGGTTATATACGAGTATACCAAAAGTAAATGTGCAATGAAATAGCCTCTAAAACTCTTGAATACTTTTAATACACTTTTAATTTGAATCATACATTCATGTATAACTAAAATCTAGTATGAAAGCAACCTGATTTTACACCTGGATCTCTCTAAGGTCTTATGAGTTTTTATTTATGCATCAAGATCTGATTTTTCAAAATCTTCAGTTTTTGAAGTTGTGTTGATTTTACTATCAGACAACGAGTGATCACTATCTTCTTGATTATTTTCAATAGCAGAATCTACCACTTTTCTATGTGAAACAGAATGTTCAGGGTTTTTATCATCAATAGTGGAGCTCTGTGATTCCAACAAAGTTTCAACAGAATCCTTAGCATGAACCACCGTCCACAGTGGTTCAATGCGACCTTCTTCTTTCATTTTACTAATATCAATATCTTTTGAAATTGAGCTTAAAACCTCTTCAACCTGAGAAATCGAATTTTTCAAGTCATCACCTTCAGAAGTTGAATCTAAAGTAATTTTCTCCTCTTTGGTTTTGAGTTCTCCGACTTTGGGCTCTTGAGTATTGTACTCTCCAGATTTGAGTTCAGATATAGGTTGTTCGGTGACTTCAGGTATGTGTTGTTCGGTGACTTCAGATATAGGTTGTTCGGTGACTTCAGATATGGGTTGTTCGGTGAGTTCAGATATGGGCTCTTCGATGAGGTCCGCTTCCTCAGTATTAATTGCAGACTTGGGACTGGGACAGGAAAACTCAATATCCCACAAGTCATGAACAACAATTTGAAAACGGTCAGTACTTTCAACTTTAGCCGGATCCATCAACAGTTTAGGTAATCTCTTACCCTTTGGCCCCTTAGTACGTCTCACAGAAGAGCCAATTTTGTCATCTCTGCTGGAAGCTTCATTAGAGTCTTTTTCAGATTCTTTTTCAGATTCCTTTTCAGATTCCTTCTCAGATTCGTCGTCATTTCTTAACTTTCTAAGAAGGTTAGGATTAGCCATCCCAGGCATTGGGATTCCAGGCATTGGGATACCTCTTCCAACGACTCCCTTTAAGCTCTCAGCAAATTTCATTTTATCACCAGAGAGTTTGGTTTCTTTAGGTGCTGGGCGAGAAGAAGGAATTGGAACTGGCTGTTCCTGGCTGAGCATCTGTTGGAAAGCAGCAATCTTGGAGGATAATTTTTTAGGTTTTGGAGGGGGGACTTTTGCATCGGAGGTTGGTTTAGCAATTTCCTCAGACAGAAAGGTCTTTTTAGGGCGAGTTGGAATAAAAGGTTTGTCTGATTCTGGTTTGGTAGGTCTTCTAGGAATAGATGGAAGAGCAGGATCGGCCAGTTTGGTAGGTTCCTTAGACAACGATTCTTGATCTATTGAATCAATTGGTTGAGTTTTCAAAGTGTTGTCAGTGGCAGGCGAATCAGTGTTTTCGGATGTTTCCGAGCTTGGTTTAGCCGAGTTTGTAGTATCTGATTCTTCAAGCAATGCCTGTTGTTCATCTCTCTCTTGCAGGACTGTTTCTACATCGTCGTCAAAACTCGATCCATCAGAGCCTGGTGCGTCTGTTTCTTCGTGTTTGAAGGTGGCCTTTGTGTCTGAGTTTCCTGGAGTTTCGTCGCCTTCATCGTCGTCATCTGCTGCGACTCTGATATGCGACTGTGAGATATTTATGTGCTGGGAATCATGTGATTCGTGGGTCGTGGTGTCGTTAGATTCGACCGTTGTTTCTTTCAACTCAAGTTCGGTCGTTGTTTCTTTCAACTCAGGTTCGGTCGTTGTTTCTTTCAACTCAGGTTCGGTCGTTGTTTCTTTCAACTCAGGTTCGGCCGTTGTTTCTTTCAACTCAGTTTCAGAATCACCCCTTGTTTCATCATTATTGTCTTTCAAAGGAACGTTCTGTGGTGCTGTGCTCCTACGGACCGGTCTGGAAGGGATTGTTGGAGTTTGCGCGGTTGACGGTTCCTCGGAACCACCCACCTCCACACCGAGTGTTGAGGTTGATTCAGAAGTAATTGAAGTGGATGTTGACGTTCTGGAAGGTCTCTGTGGTACTATCGGGGTTGATTCTCTATTGACCTTCTTCACTGGTCTTTGAGGGATGATTGGCGTATCAGACTCCATGTTTACTTTGTTACAAAAACAAAAGGGGAATTTTGAATCAACACTTTTTGCGAGATTAGACAAATTTCAAATTATTCTCAGTGAAGGTATCAAGTTACGTGTATGAGGGAGGAAAGACCCAGCGAGGTTGTTGGAAATGATATAAACTAGCAAAGTACGCAAAACACGCAAATGATCAAATCAACCAAATTAAACAGAAGCTGATAGTCAGATAGCGATACGAAAAAAGCACCAGAGAGTAATTGGCGATAACAGAGAAAGCCTTTTCATTACGTTTATTAGCTTCATTAGCCTGAGCTCTTACCTTTAATCTATAGTACTTATCAAAATTAATTAACTAAATACCCTATATTTAAGAGTAGTTCAATCTGAAGATGTCGTTAAAGACGTAGTAGGAGCCTCCATCTGGGATCAAGTGGAAAACTTGAGAGTAACGTTGTTGGTTTTGTTCATCGTCAACCAATAATTCACCGGTGACCATAACCAAGATATCACCGTTTGGACTGGCTGGTTGGGCATCCAAAGTGGAGATACGGTGGGAAACCTTGGAGAATGGCAAAGAAACCAATTTCTCAACAATGTCCTTTGCACCTTGGAGTTGGGAAGTTTCAAAAGTCAACATGGATTGTTCTCTGTACAAGTTACCCAAGTTGCTTCTGTCAGAGTCAAACTGTTGGTAGTAGAAGTTGCAGAATTCAGAGGCAACGGTGTTGAAATCGACTACAGATGTTAGTATTTGATCTATTGTTTTCCTCCCCCATCTCCTGCGTCGTGTTCATGGGTGTCAAACGACCCCAATTTTCTTAACCACAAGTATATGAGAAATGATCATTACAGCCGCTAGCAACATTGGTTCACTGTGGCTTATGTGGATAACGTACCGGACATGATGCTTGTTTTACTTTGGAGTTATATCGTGACGAAAATTTACTTCTTTATTTTTCCTATATGGTAGCCCTGTAATTACACAGGTCTGAGATTTACCTAAATTACACTGTCAACCCTACAGCAACACCTTTGATGAGGCCGACAGGAAAGCACATGTCAGAACACCACATTCCAGTCATGCTTTGGTTATACCCAATTATGGATATTCTTTTCGGCCTGTGATATTATTTCTCAGAGAACATCTTTCGTATAGAATGCATAATCAATCGCAGTTTCAGATCTCAAAATTGTAGGGAACAAATCAATCCGTTCTCTGCATTGGAAACATTCGTAGGATAAGTGCTCACCGATAATTCAGTTTGTATATTTTGGAATAATGTACACTGGATTGTAGGTACCATGTCTCCCATGACATCTGCTCCTTTAAAGTAACCAACTCTAGTCCCCCTCAAAATGCAAATTGCCCTATTGGGGCTGTAAGTTGGCTGATATATGATTCATACATCCACGTGGATGGTCCGCTAGGCGTTAAGCTACTGCGTCTAACTTCACTAATTCACTTGGAAGTACCAATTAACTAAATCAAATTGGTGTCTGAGATTGAAGAAGATAAACTGTCAAAGAGAATGCCTTCTTTGGTGAAGAGAGCAGCCTGCAAAGGAAACTCCAGTATTGGAGGTTATAAGCTTTTGGAAAAAGTGGCCTGCTTTGAAATTTGTTATCCCTTCCTTCTCTCTTCTGGTTAAAAACAGGCACCTTGTACATTTGCCAATGATCAAAGTGAATAAAGTCACTCACCAAAAGGAATAATAGTGAGAGAACCTGTAATATGTTAGATTATGTAGTGTAATCCCCATATTTTAATGGACAAATCTCCACCAATTGAGACTCAACCACTCCAAACAAAATTACCATTTACAACATATTGAATTCAGTGATAGGATGGGGTAATAGAGAAACACCCAAGCACTTCTTGGGTGATTTTTGGGCTTGTTTTGGTAACTGGTGGTGGAGTAATTGCCGTTTAAAGTCAAAAATCATGAATAAAAAGTGCCGT
>JANIWJ010000053.1:0-85635 GCA_030705055.1 Kodamaea plutei | reverse complement strand
AAAAATCTAAAAAAATTAAAACTAATCCCCCAAAAAAACAGACCGGAGTACATTCGGAATTGCGTTGCACAAATGCATCACGATTACGAAGTAAATTCCGTGCAAACTCTATGGGTGAAATACCAAACAACCAGGGAAACTGAATGTCCTCCTCTTTAGAAGTTTGCAAGTTTGAAGTGATGAATCATGGATGAAGATTAAGCCAGGCCAACCTCATCCCTTCGATCTACCAATTAAAAAAGTAATTTTTAAAAGACCCTAAAATGCTTCCCCTCCGGTACCTTTTTTTCTTTTCCCCCAGATTTACGTGCTGTCAAAGATTATTAATATTTATCCGGTACTGTTGGGTAAGTTACTGACCTCATTAATACTGACTCCGAATTATCCGCTCAATTGCCAATCCCCAATTTACTACGAATTACCCTACAATATAGGGATATGCATTCAGGGCTCACATTTACCCCAGGATGTCCTTGCAGAAACGACACATCTATTACTCCACATCTTCCCCACCCTCACCAGTTGGGGGATGCTTTATGTTGGACAAGCGTAAATGTGTGTGTTTTTTTTTTCTTAATAAAAGGCAGTGTTTTCAAGCTGTACAACGCCCATCCTACAATCATCCCCTAGCATGACCGAACAAGGGAACTCCATATGAACCGAGCTTGTATTAACAAACATACGTTTTTAATGTCACTCCCTCGCCAAGACCATGGAACTTCTTTACTAATATTCAGCAAACATTTCTTGCGGATTAGTATTAGGCGTAATTTCACAGCAATTTTGGAATATTGTTTACCTTAGAAAAGGTGAGGATTCCACTAAAAGTGGGGGATATTTTAAGACCCCTGGCCATGGTGTATACCGGTATGTAAGTGCTTAGCGGTTATGCGTTTATATGATTCTATACTCATTCAGATGAAAGTGGAGGTTATACGATAACGGCGGTTTGATTAGATTATAACTCAATTAATCCTTAACTTTATTTTTCATTATTAATTAGGCGTTCACTTAAGGTTACTGAAATGTGCAGAGAGGTTGAAATCCTCGATTGCTTCCTATTATTCAATGGATGATTTTTCTTCGCTAAGATTTCCTTATTCGGTTAATGTTACTCAAAACCAAATTAGCGATGGGGGAGGGGGACAGGGTTATTGTGATTAACATGGGCAATATTAGCGGCAATATGTCTAATTACTATTACAGCATATTACAATAGGTAAAAGATGCAAAAATTATCTCTGAATGCACTGAAGTACATCACATCCATAAGTCTCGATTTCGATTATTAAACGCTAATCAGGCTGCGCGTTTGCCGATCTTAACTCAAGTTGCAATATCACATCAAGGATCAATTCATAAAATTAGTGTATTGGAGAAGTTTAGCGGTGTAATGTACATACTTTCAAATAATAGTTTCTAGTGCAATGAACAATTATTTCGATTTGATCCGGGGGTGTTACTGCTCTTGACTACCTGTTTGAATAGCATGACTGTATGTCTTGTGATTCTTGTTGAATGTATTACAATTCTTTTTGCAAAAAATATTAGGTAATCAATAATTCACACTTCTATCGACGGTATTATACGATATTGTATTTTTTAGGGTATTTGTGAATGTATATATACGACTTTGTTGAATATATATTGGTGAAAAGGTTGTCCCAGGGAGGACCAACTTCACCATGCAGGCGGTACACGCTCGTTCCAAAGTGTTGCATCGAGGATCTGGAAGTAGAAACTATATCGGGGCTATAGAGACTTGGGATTTTAGAATTCAATATTCAGGTCAGCTTACTTATTAGAAAGCTCATAACTACTGGGAACTCTGGTACTTGCTCCAATACTGACATTAAGTGTCCCGCATCCAGCAAGTTCACACGGTGTAACATTCGCATTATTTAGACTTGTAAAATAAATACACGTGATAAAACTTGGCTGCGAATTGTAATGTTGGATTTCTTAAAAAAAGATAATGAGGAGATTCCGTCTATAACATGAAATTTTCTTGTATTGTGAACATATTTTACCCAGAATATTAAGTTTGTCTCCACATTCTAAATCCCAAAAATACCAGTGATAATTCTTTTTAGCCTGGTGGTTAGATATACAATGAAATAGATTCTGGATATGCAGAGAGTATACAATGAAACGGATTCATGTTATGCGTAAAAAGTGCAAAGATTCTGGAACTAGAAACTGAATTAGTTTCTTATGGGATTTTAACTGCCAAACGAATAATCTTACGAGAAAAGAGTCTGCAACCAAGATAATATAAAAGATGAGGAACTGAGTTGTTGATTGGAGAAAATCTGGGTATCCATGGTGTCATTTGGAGAAGAGAGTAGCATAGAAATAACACATTCTGTTGTAAGGTAGTATTCAGTCAAGAAACAATACTAAGCTCAGGTGATTGTTGAACAAGCTAAACATTTTATTACACAACTACGACACATCTTCGGCATACTAGTTACAACATCATTAGAACTACGTTTGATTATAGAAAATACGCAAGAGCAGTTTATCAAACATAAAAATCTGACTATAGTATTTGTTTTATTCTCGAATTGTGGACCAATTGAGTCTAATCATCTCTAAGAATCCCAAAATATTGAGATTGAACGCATCTCCATACATGTTCCAGATCCACTGAGCATGATAACAGATATTCAAAGGAGAAACCAAAATGCCGCTGTGCTAGTAGGAAACGATCTGTATATCTACAAATAGCATCCCATACCGATAACCTGAGAAATATGAACGTGGCAGGTTCATCTTTTAAAAGTAGAAGTTCTAAGTAGTTCTGATTAATAATCGTCATTTCTTCTTCGTCCAAGGTTTCTTCTTTTAGAACCAAAATCATCATAGTCACGTTTCATATTTTCTCTCTTCAATCTTCTTAAGTTACGGATTTTTTCATTCTCTCTCTTCTCTATTTCAGCTGGAGTCAAGATTTCGACTATAGGTTCCCAATGGTCATTGCCACTCAGAATACTAGACTCGGTCGCTATTCTTATTCCACTTTCAAAAATCAAACCTCTCAATAAGTGCAAATTGTGAATTTCGTTATTATAGGAACCTTCAAGGATTTCTTTTTTAATCCTGATTATTATTTCATGTAATGCGTGCGAGATTGCAGGTTTGAATTCTAAAGATAATCCCAAATCGGACACCACTATATGGGCAAACGCTTCGGGCGTTACATCCGACTGGTTCAAGTCCCATTCGAATTTATCTTGGTATAATTGTTTATTCAAATTTACCGATAACTCTATGATAACCACACAAGGACCAATTTCTGGAGAAAACTGTAAGGTGTTAACATAACTGTAGTCTTCAATTTGCTGTATGATCGATTCGGATATTTGAGACTGCATTGATATTGGCAAGTCCAAGTCTGAGCACAATATTTCAGCAAACTGTGTTGGTGTAATTAAGGTTTCGTTCAAGTTCCACATGAAGAAATCGACAACCTTGTGACTTGTATTCGCATTTTCAAGGCTGATTTTGATTGGGATAAGTGCATCGTTATTTGCAGATGTGAGCTCGAGGATTTTTGCATGATTTTCGAAATCAGGTATGCGTGGAGTTATCTTAGCAGGTGTGTATTTTTGCGCATTTTGAAGAGGAAGCTGTTGCTGTTGTTGCAGAAAGGAAGGCTGGAAGTTGTTCAATAATGACTTGGCCGCATTTGTGCTGGGAGAATCTTCAAACTCGAAATCGTCGACATAATCTTCAGAGTAGTTGATTAGTTGGGCATTTCTTTTCGCCTGTCTGCTAGTTGGAGCAACGTTCCAAAGTATCGAGTTTTCAGGGTCATCTAGTAACCTTTTGGAGAAGCTTGTCGCCAAAGCTTGCACATAAAATGATGACTTGTCGTAAGTAAGGTTTGTCATATGTATTTGTGTGTTGTTTTCCTCAGTAACTGGTTCTCAGGTTTGTTGTTGTTTCCTGTGAGATTTTTTTTTTGTCAAAGGCCCTTCGATATCCACACGACCTAACAATATCGAAGTCAAAACATATGGAGTCGAGGCATATTGTGGAAGGCTACCTTCTTCCCAAATCTGGATTGGGTAGATTTATTAGTTTTGAAAGTTTCCGCAAGGAGTTTCCCAAGGGAACTTCTGACAGTGTGATTGGTGAAATATACGACAGTTTACAGAAGCAAAGACAGCGATCAATTGATGAAGTGAGAAGGCAAGTGCAGAATAAATTTGATCTTTCTATTGAACAAATCATTAAAACTACTCAGGGATTATCGGCAACACTGGATGTTGGTCTACCAATTGGTTCACTAGAAGAATTAATCGCAAGATTGAACAATCTAGTCCGTGTTTTACATGAGGAAAGGCAGTATCTCGATACTAGAATTTCGTCGCGTATTGATGAAATCGATAAGATTATTGGCGAACTCAATGACTTGAGATACGGAAAGAGAGTGAGGAATAACCAATCTATTATAGAAAAACTCGACGAGGCGGTCTCTAGTTTACTGAAAATCGAATCGTTCATTTAGTGGGATCTGTTTATTTTGGTGCTTTTAATAGATCCCGAAGTTATTCAAAGAGAACTTGCCGTCTATTTACTTCAAAAGTGATTTAAATGAGTATGCGGTCAGTGTTTCTAAAGTACACATTTTCTAAAATTGCAAGCCTCGAAATCGGACTTCTTCTTTTGAGTATGCACTATTAGTAATTAAAGTCGGGGTTGTTTTCCTGAAGCAAAACATCGAGCGTTTGTTTAATTTCCGAGTTTTCTTCAGTTTCTATCCATTTCCATGTATCGAATTTCCAGTTGAGCCCGTGTCTATCGCCTAGCTGGAAATTGCTTGCTAACCCTCCGGACTTTGTTGTTTCTTTCAAAAAGGTGATTCTGCCAATTCTAGAATGTACGAGCGCCATCGCACACATAATGCAGGGTTCGTGCGTTGTGTAGAATATTAAGTTGTGACACAAATAGTTGTTGTCTTCTACGTTGTTTGAGTTAGTAAGCATTGCCTTTTGCCTCTGCTCCTTTTCAGTAGCTGCTATAGCAGCAATTGCCTTCATGACACAGTGATCGTACGGATTTGTCGAACTGTCATTGTGCTCGATAACCAAAATCTCGTTTTTGAGATCTTTAGTCTCCTTCGCTACTATCGACACCAGTGGGTATTTGTATCCTGATTTTTTCAAGTCATTGTACTTTCGAACAAGAGCCTGGATTTTCTCTTTCTCGTTGTTTATATCGAATCTCAACGAGTTAAGGTATTGGTGATTTGGGTTGCCCTTCCAGGCTATTGGCCAGAATTCTTCGGACCATTGTATGGATACATCTTTTGCTGGAGCTGGGATGCTTGGGACATCGAGACCGAAAATCTCCACTTCTTCAATCCCATACGATTTTAAATCCTCAAGCACAGTATCTTTATCCCCAATGTAGTCTTGGGAACAGATGATCCCTTCTATCTTTTCTTTATCTATTTTCTGGAACCGCTTTAAATGCAATAATGGATAGTTATCTTTACCAGTAATCTTATCCTTTATGTAGGCCACGACTAGTTGTGTCCTTTTGACAGGTATCCTTGCGCACCAAACACTGCACTTTGGAGGGTAAATCAGGTCTCTACCATCATTCTCTTCAATATGTCTCACTTGTACAAGATGATTGTATAGAATACCATTCTCGAGATCAGCATGGCTCTCATCTTGCTTCTTCACCATTGGGACATAATTTTGAATTGTTAAATCACATGACCAAAAATCTCATCCAAATATCAGATTAGACATTGGAATCCAATGAATTTACTTTGTGAAAAAGAGAGATACACTTAGAGATCTGAAGCTTAATTCACCAACAGTTGTTGGATAATCTAATAATTACGAAACTTCAGAAGAATAAGGAAATTTCTCATAGGAATATAGGACTTTAAATAAAGAATTATATGCCCCAGACTTTAGAAGGATATTTCCAATTGCACGCCCAAAACAATCAGAATGCCGAAGATATAAAATTTATTGAATTTGCTCGGTCCATAGTTGTGGAAAAGCTTGAAGAATCACAGAACAAAGAGAAACTACCTCCACCAAGAGAGATAAATTCTTTTTCTGAATTTATTGATTCAACAATCAACTATTTGATCTCAGTCAAATCAACCAATGTTCTTGTACACGGCTATAAAAACTGGAAGTACGATTCTGCCAATTCAACACTATTGACTAGTATAGGTACAAATTTCTGTGTAAACCATTTCAAAAATGAACCATATTGGAGGGTTTTATATAATTCTATTGGGCGAGATAGATTCTTAGGTTTATTGATCAACTCAAGAGGCTTTCTCAAACTCTCCACCGACTCCAGGATTCAAGTTTTTGGTCCCCCCCACCAATTTGCATCCAATCATAAGACCACTGCTCCCATAAACAAGAGAAGGATTCTTCAGAGACTCAGAAATAGCGACCGGGTCTACACAATTCTCTCCCACTCCAAAAGTGAAATCTTAACTGAAATAACTTCTTATCCCGTCAATGAGAACAGAATTCCAAAAAGACTAAAGAAATTATCAAAGATCTTGGATAAGGTGCTCTTAAACGATTCCAAGACCAACTATGACCAAATCTTCCAGGAGTTGACACCTCTGAAGCAAACTGATTACGAATCTAATTTTAACAACACGAGCGATATTAAAACCGTTATCAGAATCGTTCTTGTTATAATGAGCTCTCTTTTTCCAGCAGATACTTGGGGTGTGGTTTCGAACAAAACCTTGATATTCAAGAATGTTGTGAACTACATTCAACAAGGGTTATTGGACCAGGTATACCCCCAGGACCTTCTAAACACAGTGAACATGCGCTCGATAGATTGGCTTGGTAAGTCGTTTCATTGTACATCCAGGCAAGACCACATCAAGCGGACTCAATTGTTGAGACAATTCCTTGGATGGGTTTTTGAAAGGGTTCTTCATAAAATCATGATATCCTTTTGGTATATAACCGATTTGCCATCGAGCAACGAAGATGGGAAGTTGCTATACTTCCCACATTCCCATTGGAACAGGATAAAGAACAAGTGGATGAAACCGTACATCAAAATGTTTTTGGACCCAGTGGATGGGGAGGCGCTTTCTAATGACATGCTCAAGAGTTTCAATTTTGGCTACTTGAAGCTATTACCAAAACCAGAAACCATGAGGCTTATATGCATCCCTAGTAAGATCCCTGTTGGTTACAGGGGCAAATTTGATGCCAAATTCTCTTTCAAATTTGAGTATTTGAACTACATCCAAGAGTTAATAACACCAGTTCGAAAGATTTTGAATAAAAAGATCAACCAAAATTTCACACATAATGGGAGTATACCAAGATGTTATTCAAGAACAGATATAGCTACAGAGATTGCAGGCTTCAAGCATTGTTTGTTGACCACCACAGAACTGGAGTCGATGCCACCTATATTTGTGTTCAAGTTCGATATGGAAAAGTGCTTTGATCGATTGGATCATAAGAAAATAATGGATTGCCTTTATAAGGTATTTGAAAATGAGCCCCCTGATAAGACATACTTTATAAGACAATACTCGGAAGTTTCCAAAAGAAAGCGAATCGCGAAATTGAAATCTGTAATTAAAGAGGATAAAGATATAATGGGCTATCAATTCTTCCAGTCAGATTTCCTATCCTCATTCACTAACCCTAGAGTTATCATAGATCGGGCTATAACACTAAAGTTTTCGATAGGAGATATTGCAAATGTAGTCAGGTCCCAAGTTAAAAATTCAATGATACTTATTGATGGCGATCTTTACAAGCGGAGAATCGGAGTGTTCCAAGGATTCCCATTACTGTCTACCTTGTGTGAATTAGTGTATTGTGAACTTACAAAGGCTGTATTTTCATTTTTGGATCCCTCAAAATCAAGGCTTTTGCGTGTTGTCGATGACTTCCTTTTAATCTCTACATGTGAGGAAGACTACTTAAATTTACAAAATGAACTTTATGGGAACAAACTCAAGAGCTTTGGAGCTAAGGCGAATCCCAAAAAAACAGTATCGATCACTCCGAGGACATTGGTTAATGGAAGCTCGAATCCAGAGTTTATAGAGTTTCTTGGTTTAAAGATCAATTGCACCACTCTTGAAACTCGCAAAGATATTTCCGGGGCAACCCTACAGTCGTTAAACAAATGTAATTCGTTTAAAAAGGCAGCACATTATTTAAAATGGTCCTATCAATTCCATCTAGACGACCATATGTTAAATTTGAACTTCATTTCACTTCAAGCCGTTTCGTCTAATATAGAGCGATTGCTAACAATAATACTAGTCACATTAGTTGACCATAGCGCCAAAATTCAACAGTCCATTGATATTACTCAAATCAAGATATTTATATTAGAGCTTCTTCAGTTAAGCGTATCCCGTTTCCTTAGTTTAAACGAGCATTCCATATACTCCGAAATTGTGGAGGATGACAATCAACTTGTGCAAAGTAGTGAAATTGACTTTATTGATGAAATAGTTAAGGTATTTCAAAAGACGGTAATGACATGTTGTGAACAGCGGGAGGATATTAAACAAGTGCTGCAATGGATCATGAACATCTAAATAGCATTTAATAAACTCTTATAGTGTCAGGTGTATTCGAGGATGCAGAGATGTTAGTAGAATCAAGCGTATGGAATCTTTCAAACTGAAAACCTTAAACAAACATTAGCGATGCAATATATTCCCAAACCACTAATTGAATAACTAATACACTAACTAATGTGATATAGTTATTAAGCTTAACACGTTATATAATTCCAAATGAGCTCTTGAGATTTTCTTCGTCCTTCAATTTCCTTAATCTTTCGAGTTCTTCAATCCCACCAGACTTTTTCAATTTCTTATCCCCAACAAACTCGCCAAGTTCTTCCTGGAACTTTGAGAGCAGCAGCAATTCCTTTTCTCTTTCTCTTAACCTCTCTGCCTTTTCTATAGCTTGTAATCTACTTTCATGGTTTGGTTTTAGAGCAACCACTTCGTTTAAAACCGCATCCTTTAAACTGTGAAGACTCTCTCCAGGTTCAGGGATATGCAATTGAGCAACAACCTTATTTCTCTTATACGCGGATTGTTTACTTTGTTCCGAGGAGCATTGTTCTATCAAGTAGAATGTCTCCTCGATCTTCTTAATATCGTCTTCTAAATCAAGAGTTAAGTCATCTTGCAAATTAAAGAATTGCTGTTCCTCGCACACTTTATCCAACTCTGTTTCCCATATTTTCTTCCATACTGACTTTTCTTTGGAAATGTAATCTGTCATTTCCTTTAGGGCCTTATTTGCTTCTTCGATTTCCTTTTGGGTATTCTTCAATTGTTTCTCACCAACTCTTACACCTCTTTGAGCTACATCCTTTCTAAGGGCTTCCATAACGTCCTGTAAGTCATCCACTTTGGTTAAGAGTAAATCAGACTCTTCCGATAACTTAACATGGCACGATTCCATGTAAGTTCTGTTTGACGATTTCGACACACTTAATCCCGATTCCTGAAATTCTTTCACTTTTGAAACCATTTTCGCAATGTTGCTTGAGATCAGTTCCTTGTGAGACCCTTGTAATTGTCTAATGACCTTAAGTTCCTGTTGTATTGACGATAATTCGCGAATTGAAGATAAGCTCATAACGCCCTTTGATTGTGGTGTCGACTTCTTTTCCTCAGATACCGGCGACGGTTGCATTTGCACTATTGGTTGTGGTATCTCAATATTATTGATTACTTCTTTCACCTGAGTTGTGATGTCATTGGTTACAGTATCGAACTTAGAATTTAGAGTTTGGAATTTGGATTCTAAATCTTTTAACATTGTTGTTTGAGGATCCGGTTCATTGAGGGACAAGAGACTCCCACTTTTTACCTCCTTCAAGAAGCTATCTTCGAGTTCGTAGGAGATCCCACTGTTAGGGTCTTGGATATAAATATCAGGAAACGAGGAAGTTCCCGGTGAGTATGCAAACTTTTCAACAAACAAGAGCCTGAGTGAGGCGAAGGTTACAGGCAACTTGATTTCAACACGTTTGGTTTTGTTGTGGATCTTTAGAAATACAAAAGTATCGCTAACATCACTTGTGACGCTGCGGTCTACTATGGTGCTGTTTGCATCCAAGACAGTATCGTTTGGTGCACGTACACTCAAGTCTGAATCGGAGGCGAGAGAGGGTAATCCATTGGGTGTGGAGAAGTTTGTGAGTTTTGCGTATTGGTAAGCACTAAATCTTTTTGAGGCGCGTCTTTGTAAGGCATCCCCCTTTTGTAGTTGGGCCAAGGCATCGTTCTGCACTGAGTCCTTTGCCTTTTGTAATCTTGAGAGGGAGCTATTGGAAGGGTATCTGCGCTCTGAATGTGCTTGTGTGGCTGGTTTCTGTTGTTCAGTGTACAGTGTTGACTTTGGTATTTGGACTGGGATATTGGCTGGTGGGGGGTCTTCCAAAGTTTTCCCACGAGTAGTGGGTTTTTCTGTAGTTATACTCTTTGCCTTGACTTGTTTTGTCTTCAAGTTCTGTAACAAAGTGACGATTATATTTCTTATGTTTGGTAAAAATCTGTCCAAGTTCTCCTGACTGGGCGCCTCACTTAATGCTGATTCCAAGATGATTCTCAATGCCTGTGGTACATCTCCGAGATCAGAGATATCCACGCCGGCATTGGTGAATGCCCTCGTAGCAGATCTGAAATCATTTCCTAGTTTTACATAGGCATCCGATACAAACTTGTCGTCTGCTTCTCGCCTCGCCCACTGTGTGAGACTCTCTAATAAATGTTTCGTGGAAACTAATAACCTCGTTACACTAGATTCAATCGTGTAGAGTGAATGTCTTTTGGTAGACCTTAATGACGAAGATGCCAGTGATGATGGGCTTTCTGTGGCGACTCCGTGTGACATCTAATCTCTATTTTTTTCTTGTTAACAAAAAAGTTTATGTTTACGTTCGTTCATTTTTTGCTATTATTTTGATCTGCACAGAATTCGTAGAGGAAGAATCATCAGAATCAAAATGGACAGAAGAATCCCAATACAGAGAACACAATATTGTATTAATAGAGTGCAGAGAGTTCATACAGTACTGATGTAACGTAGTACAGATGAATCGATAGCTTCAACGGTACCCATACCGATCAGGAACAATACATCGAATAAAAGATTGGAGGAGTGCAGCAAGTTTAGCGAGGCCACGGAAAAAAGAACTACAATAGGATTAGCTTATCAAGAAATTGATCTAAACACTATCTCTTTGACATTATATCTAAACACTATTAAACACTATCTCTTTGACATTATATCTAAATGATATCTCTATATAATTATATCATGAATATAAACCTCAATCGCACCTAGATCTACTACTTTGACTATGCAACAAATTAATTAGTTTAAGTCTTTGGATGATTCTATTCTGGAAGGATCTGAGTAAGCCTTGGACCTCCCTCTTTCTTGATTTTCTCTGTTTTCGGGATCTTTGGCTTTGGCTCAGTGGCCTTTTTATGCTTGTTTTTAGGTTCTTTACTTTTGGTTTCAGCCTTTACAGAGTCTGTTTCTGTGTTCTCCGTATTATTATCAGTCTTGTGGGTTTCTCTAGGTCTCCTTATGCGTTTGGGTTTTTCCAGAGTGTTGTCGGATTCAGAAGCAGTTTCCACCTTCTGGTTCTTCTTTGCTTTTTGGTTCTCAATTTTTGATTTCTTGGGTTTATCTGATTTTGAGTCCTGCTGTGTTTTTGGTTTTTTTGGTTCTTTTGGTTGTTTTGGTTCTTTTGGTACTTTTGGTTCTTTTGGTTCTTTTGGTTCCTTTGGTTCTTTTGGTTCCTTTGGTTCTTTTGGTTCTTTTGGTTCCTTTGGTTCCTTTGGTTCCTTTGGTTCCTTTGGTTCCTTTTGTTCTTTAGGATCCACTTTAGAATCAATAGAATGTGGTTTCGAACTATCTTTTCGGGATGATTTACCAGACTTTTCTTTATTTGTCTTGTGTTCTGCAGCCTTTGAAGTCTTATTGTTTTTCTGTGTTTCCGCATTCTTCTTGCCTCCAGTGTCCTTCAGCTTTGGCTTTTTATTTTCAGAGTCCTTACGAGGTTTCAAAGACTTTTCGGTATCCTTTTTCTTCTCTTTTGGGGTCTTCGCTTCCTTCTCGGGTTTTTTGGATCCACGTTTTTCTCTCTTTTGTCTCTTTATTTCTTTATCGATATCCAAAACATTAAAGCTGTTAGTTTCAGTGTTCAAGAGGTACTCCGAGAATTTTTTGAAAATATCGTTACTCTTCAAATTGCTTTCTGATTTAGTTTCAGACTTGGTGCTCTTGCCGAAACTCGGCATCTTGTTATACAAACATCTACCAACTATTGGAATTAGGTTATCGTTTGTCTCGATTTCTGTAAATGGCTTTCCTTTCACCCCAACTAGAAACTCATTCATCAATTGCTCGGTCTTGAAATTCAAGTATGCTCTCGAATATATGGGAGGTTCGAATTCATTTTCAGAATACTTTCCTTGTACATAGTACTTGGAAGTTATTGGTTTGTTCCAGTATGTTTGTAGCTGTGTTTCGAAGTCTTTTTCCTCGAGTTTCGGCGGAAGTAATCTAACCTCAACCTTCCATATTGTTTCTGAACCTGGGCTTTTCTTTTTGGGTTTACCCAACAGCGGTTTCCTGGCCCCAGCGATCAATGACATTATCGTTTCCAATACTTTTTTTTTTTTTTTGCGGACTATGGATACCTTTGGTACATTCAACAAGCTGGTAAATGTAGCATATAAATAAGATATAAACAACTTTACCCAGTGTTGATTGCAGTAGTCTTTGTAGTACTTCCTTCTGTTCTTATGAAGGGAGTATTTAAACACCACTCAAGTTAACCTATGTGTATCACCATATGCGCGACATTATCAGGATGTCTTGATTTGAAAATATTTGAACAATATATAACCCAAAGGTAATGAACCAGATAGTCCATCTGTTTTTGAATGAGATTCTCCGAGTTTCGAAGTTGCCGAATGAGAAGGATGTCTTAATACAATTGACATCTCTTTTAAATTTGAGTCCTGTGTCGAATCGATGGGTTGCTCAATTGAATGGAGCAGAGCTAACAGAGGTTGTTGATATAGAGAAATACGAGATCTTTGATAATGAGTGGTTAGCATTTAACGAGCTAGTGGTTTCATTTATTAAGTTTGCGAACCAGCTTAACCCGTGGTCTTCGTTGGAGTCATTTGACTTGTATACGTCCTACTTGAACGACTTATCTACTGCATTTAATAATAACTCCAAGGGCTTCCTAGTGAGTTATCTCGTCAGAGACTCTGTGAATATAATTTTACCGCTCCTGACACAACTAGACTACCAGCTATACCACAAGGAGAACCGTATGAAACCGAGACTAACCTTTTTGGCTCTGATATTATTGAAAATTTTCAACAACATCAGATCACAGATTAACGATATGAACGTGTTGAAAAAGATGATTATTTTGTTCATTAGCAATAAACTTTGTCTAGTGTATTTCAGGCTTGACAACCCCTTACTATGCCGGAACATCTTCTCCAATATGAATAATGCAAATTTGCAGTTCAATACATTCCCATTAATAGAGAGAATTCAATACCGTTACTTCTTAGCAAAATTTTACTTGATTAAAGACCAGTTAATCGACAGTTTTAATCATTTCCAGTGGTGCTTGGTGAATTGTCCTAGAAATAACATGGGTAATATAGAGAGAATATTAAAATACTTGGTACCGATCGGGATGATTGTTGGTAAGCCTCCAAACTTGCAATTTTTGCACCTGATGTATTATCAAAGCATTCCCTCTCCCGAGTTTCTTCAAATATATGACAGTTTAAAAAACAGTATGGCACAAGGAAGTATGCATAATTTTAGAGGAATAATAGCGCAGAATTCAGCCTATTTGAAGGATGAAACCCTTTTAATAATGCTCAACAACAAGAGCGAAGTGATATTGTTACGTAATTTGGTAAAGAGGGTGTGGAACGTCTTGGGTAGACCTTCAAACCTTGACTACGACTCCATTAAAGTTGCCTTGAAATTGTCTCTTGGCTCCAGCCAATCGGATTTGGTTCAAGATGTGGCAATGATAGATGATTATACCGTGGAAAATTTGTTTGTTACCCTAATCGACCAGAATCTATTGCGTGCAAAGCTTTTCCCAAGGCTCCGGAAAATTGCATTGAGTAAAACAGATGCATTTACACGGATTGATCTTATCAACCAAAAAAAGTTCTTGAGTAATCTGAAACCAGATTCATGGATGAATGTATAGAACATTTTGCAGTGGTTCTATATTGTGTTTGAATAAAGATGACGAACAAGTGTATCTGCAAAACCGGATTTTGCTTACACAATGGGGGTTTACGGTGGGTCCCTTAGTATTAGAGGTGATTATCTTTGGAAGGCGTGTCTTTTTCCTGTTTTCTTTATAACGAGCATCCGAGCTTTGGTTTTTGTCTACTTTCGTTTCTCAATCCTTGATATTCGAACCTTCTTTTCTCTCTCCATTTGCTTGCACATTATATTGAATCGTATTTAGAAACTAATGTTCACAAAAGATTTGAACACGCCAGAATTTGTAATGTATTTTGAAGAGTTTGAATATCACTTTCAATAGCTCTTGGTCAGTAACTTTTTTCAATATTTTTCAATAGCACTTGGTCAGTAACTCTTTTCAATAGCCATAGAACTTGATCAATAACACTTTTCCAGATGCTGTTCAATAACACTTTCCCGATAGCTGGAATGCTGTTCAATGGCACATATTGAACACTATCACAGAAGATGTAACTGTAACATTAGTATTACGTAACCCGATAAGGTCATTTTTGATTCAAATCAAAAGTATCAGAATGAAAAAAGACACTTCAATGGCCAGAGTTACAGCTATGAAGAAGGCGGTTCCCAAGAGGAAGAAGCCTATGAGTGTACTTGACTGGAGTGTTATATTGGTGAACGTATCCATGCGTGTATACTGTGCACTTTATATGATAATAGCTGATTGTGACGAGACATTCAATTACTGGGAACCATTGAACTTCTTACTTCGTGGCTTTGGGAAGCAAACGTGGGAATACTCACCAGACTACGCAATCAGATCCTATGCATACCTTTTACCGTACTACGTGCTTGCGTGGCCACTAAAGTTTGTACCAGAGGGTGCCTTTACCTACACATATCACCAGTTTTATGTATTGAGGGCAGTTGCGTTATGTGGAGTAACAAGCTACGCAGAAATCAAGGTGTACCTTTCCGTAAGAGATAGCTTGTCTAAATCCATAGCCAATTGGTTTTTACTTTTTAGCTCGATTGCTCCTGGAATGACACATGCCAGTGTGGCCTTATTACCCTCCAGTTTTGCCATGCAATGTAACTTGTTGGCTTTGTCGAGCATTTTACTGGTTGTTCCAAGTGCAGCCAAGAGTGTTTGCGCCATTTCATGGTACTTGATTGGTGGTATATTCGGTTGGCCCTTTGCTTTGGCTTTGGGGCTTCCCGTAGGTGTACACACTTTATTCACCTCCAAACAACTTGTTAAAGTGGTGATTGGCTGTGCTATTGCTTTGACAGCAATGTTGGTTACAATTGTTGGGATTGACTCCTTCTTCTATTCCAAACTAGTTTTGGTGCCATTGAACATTGTTTTATACAATGTATTTGGTGGTGAAGGACAAGGACCAGACATTTTTGGCGTTGAACCGTTCAGCTATTACATCTTGAATTTGTTGCTCAACTTCAACATTATAGTCATTATCGGTTATGCTGGATTATTGTTGGTGCCGATTTTCTACAAGAAGAATGTTTCGATCAACGTGCTGCTTCCATTGCTTATCTGGAGTGTGATTTTCTTCAAGCAACCACACAAGGAGGAAAGATTTTTGTATCCAATCTACCCATTGATCAGTTTGAATGCTGCCTTGGTAGTGTCCAAATTGTATGGTTTAACTAAGAATCTCGTACCATCCAAATTGAACAAGATTGTGTATGCTTTATTTGCTATTAGTGTTACATCCGTGTCGATGTTAAGAACAATCAATTTGGTTGAAAACTACTCTGCGCCATTAATCAACAGTGAACTTTTGAATCAGCAATCAAGCAGGGTTGAATCAGATGTACCGGTCAATGTATGTGTTGGGAAGGAATGGTACCACTTCCCTACCTCGTTCTTCTTGCCAGACAACTACAGACTCAAGTTTGTTAGGAGTGGGTTTGATGGGTTATTACCTGGGGATTTCAATGAATCCTTCACACTGGTGCATGAGTCAACGTCTTTCATCCCACCTCACATGAATAACCTTAACCAATTTGAACAAGACAAGGTGATTGAATTTTCGGAATGTGATTATTACATTGATAACGACGAGATGCTGGCCAACCCAGAAGAACCACGTATGCTCGTGCAGGGTCAACTGACGGATCCTGAATGGCAAGTGTTAGGGTGCAACAAAATCATTGATCCGAATGGGGAGCACCGGGGTATTGGAAGGTTATTGTACGTGCCCAAGTTTTTGAGAAGAGTGATTCCATATAATGTGAAGTACTTGGAGTATTGTACTTTAAAGAGGAAACTCTAAGCACTAGAATGTTTGTTACTTTCAATTGAAAACTTGTGGAGTGATTGGAAATTTTTGGACATTGGATGTTTGAAGACAACTTTCCATAATTTCTTAGACATTCGAGGTTACTTCTTGGGATCTTTTCTCTTTATATCTTTCGATACCATGCAACTTTTCACTTTGAGATAGAACTGTTAAAAATAGAGAGGAGTTTGTCTTAGATTTAAGAGCATGAACATTCATTTCTATGACTTTCGAAATTACTCAACTTTAGGGATTATATTTCACTCAACATTGACACGAAATGCTAATGAATAATCATTTATTATAGACTCAATAAAATACAAAAAAGAAAATAAATGTAAAATCTGTGGCCTGTATACTTTTGAAGAATTGGACAAAAAAACCCTATTACAATTCGTCGTCAAAGTATTCGTTGAGGGCAGCTCTTGATTTGACAAAGCCGTCCCGAGCCTTTTCCAAGGCATCATTGATCATGACAATCCAGTAATCATCCGAATGCTCTGCCGGTATTGAGTGGATATCTGATGTGGCAAAGACGTCTGACGGAGGTATATTACCTAGCCTCGATGCCAAATCAAAGTTGTCAAAGTTTGATTTGTGACCATAGTTTTGGATTCTTTCGCACTGCTCGGAGATCTGTGTGAGTCCCAAGGCTGCTGCGGATCCCTTGAGGTAGTGGCCCAATGCAGATAGTTTTTCCAAATCCTTTTGCCTCAAATTATCGTCAATCTCAGTGAACGTCTCCAACACCTGATCAACAAATGTCTGGAACAACAGCTTGGAAAATCCCTCCTCGTCCTCGTCCATTGCAACCAACTCGGAAAATACAGACCACTCAACAAGCCCCAGGTCTTGCAACTTTTGACTTTTATCTTCAGACATTAAAGGTTTTCAATAGCAATATGGTGTGTTTAATTGTGTCCTTAGATTCCCCCTATTTTTGTTTGTATGTTTTTTTTTTGGGGAGGTGGGGGGGTCGGCGACAGTTTGTATTCTTTGTACTCTCTACAGGTATCAATGCTGGCACGTGTGTCGTTGTATCCAAATAGACCTTGTCTGTTCACTCAACCAAAAAATTTCAATGTGTTAATAAACTTAGTTTATACACACAATTACGTTTCAGAAATTTAGGAGGGATCCAATTTTTTAAAAAAATTCCCATTCATTTCGTCACAAGATTTTTTTCTGTCTTTAAGAAAAAAAAGAAAAAAGATCTTAAAATCGAACCAAAGGGATGCAATGTTCTTGGAATTCGTATAGTCATTGACGGTTTCTAGTGATCGAGATTTCTATAGTGGATTACGGTGTTTGTAGTGGATTATTGTGTTTTTGTAGTGTTACTTTGTACGGTGTGTAGAGTTTGGTTGTATTTGGAGCCTTTGATGTGTTTTTCACGTTGTCAGGCATCGCTTAAAGATATGTAAGTTGTTGTGTGACAACGATGCCAACTAGAACCCTGAGATTGGTGCTTTTTTCACGTGAAAGCAGATCGATCGATTACTGCATCTACGTCATTTGACAACGAAAAAGGTAATCTTGGTTTGGATCTTCTGTAGTACTTTTTAGGTTCAAATTGCTACTCCTACTTTACTCTCTATATACTTTAAACAATACTTTATACACTGTATCCCTAAATACTTTAAATAATACTGCATGTACAATATACTTAATACTCTACGACTCTATAATATACACCTACTCTACACTCTATATTTCCAGAATATACCCATAATCTATATCCCTAATACGCATAGTAGATATCTATATGATAAGCCATCTGTGCTGTTACTCTTTATCTCGCATGCTGTACATCTCTATAAAACTATATACTTTATATACTCTCGATTTATATATTTATAACACTATATACTTTATATCTATAACACTATATACTTTATATCTATACTCTGTATACTTTATATCTATAACACTATATACTTTATATCTATACTCTGTATACTTTATATCTATAACACTATATACTTTATATCTATACTCTGTATTTATATATCTATATTTATAATATCTTTATGTAATATATCCTCTATATGTATATACTCTATGTAAAATATACTCTATATGTATAATAAACTCTATCCATAATATACTCTTTAAGTATAATAACTCTTTAAGAATAATAACTCTCTATGTATAATATACTCTTCATTTATTTAGTCTCTGATTGCGTGTAGGCTGTTCTCTCCGCACTAAGAACCTAGGGCTTAGTCTTTCCCAACAGTCTCAAAGTTCTAACCATATGATTTTAGCCTCTAAGCTAAACTTCATTCTCTCTAACCTAGTGTATGATAATCAAGTTCTCGAATTTTCCCTCTAATCACTGTACCAGTTTACTGTTCTGTAATTCTATTGTCTAGTCACTCTAATTCTATTGTATAGTTACACTCTAATTCCATTGTCTAGTTGCACTCTAATTCTAAATACTCTAATCTAATAGTCTAATCATAAGTCTGTCTAACCATAAATCTGTCTAATCATAAGTCTGTCTAACCATTAGGTCTAACCATTAGTTTTAACCATTAGGTCTAACCATTAGTTTTAACCGTTATACTCTGTGGCATAGTCTAATTGGACAACTCATACAACACACTCAATCTGTCGGCGTAGTACGTGGGCTTAGTCTCGTGGTTCAACGCAGTTTCTTCTGTTTCGATTCCTGTTAAGACAAGAAGAGTGTCAAGTCCACCATCTCTACCGAATTTCATATCGGTGTTCAAACGATCGCCAATCATAAGGCCACGGCCAGTGTTGGTAGCAAGACCAGGACGGTCGGCCTTGATGGCATTTAACATGCCTTGGTTTGGTTTGCCGCAGATGGCATCTGAAGTCCTCCCACTAGCTGTCTCCATGGTTTTGATAATCAGCCCAGCACCAACCAAAAGTTTACCCTTGGAAGGATATGTGGAATCAATGTTGGTGGCAATGAATGGAATATCCTTTTTAAGCAAGTATTGCATTGTGATGCTGAACTTGAGATAGTTGATTGTTGTACAAAGGCCAACAATCACGGCCCCGACATCAGGGTCCAAATCCAGCAACCGACTGTCATTTGGGTCGAAATTGACCCCGTCTTTCACCAAATCTGCATCAGTGCCGCCCACAGTAACGTATCCTGCCTCCTGTAATTCCTTCTCAATCCCAGACTCGCCCAACACCCAAACCTTTTTATCCTTTGGTAACTTCAAAATCTTCTCCACATATACGGCAGCCGCGTACGCAGATCCAAACAAG
Source organism: Kodamaea plutei (assembly GCA_030705055.1). NCBI lineage: Eukaryota > Fungi > Ascomycota > Pichiomycetes > Serinales > Debaryomycetaceae > Kodamaea > Kodamaea plutei. Next base: position 65,795 of record JANIWJ010000053.1, on the reverse strand, counting down.
TCTTTCTTTTCAATCCCACTGATCCCGAGCTTCTCAAACTTACCAATGTAGTCTTGTCTGGATTTGGTGGAGTTGTTGGTTACGAAAATCAATTCCTTCCTTTCACTCTTCAACAAGGACAAAGTCTCCGGCACAAGAGGAATTAAGTAGTCCCCGAGCCATAACACTCCGTCGCAATCGAAAAGAAAGTAGTCATACGACTCAATCAACTTCTTCACTTGCTCGGGCGTGGTAATCTTGATAGACATGATGATTGTTTGTTTGGCTTTTAGATTGGGGAAAAATTCCGGACCGGATTGGTGCGCCTATTACTTTTCATAGTGATGATGTTTGGGCTTCGCGTTTCATGTTTTCTGGTGATCTCACACTTTCCATAAGGATTTGATTATGGGATTTATGATTTCACTATTTCCATAAGGATTTTATTAGGGGATCAGCTGATGATCATCTAAACTAGAGGAACCCAAATCTCACGATTAGCCCATTTTGAGACAGAATGACACCGTTTGTGTAGCCTACATCTCACTATTTGGTTATTTTTTTTTGAAATCTTAGAGTTGACTGGAGCTCTGAATGAAACTGGAGCTCTGAATGAAACTGGAGCTCTGAATTATTAACTGGGGCTCTCAATTCTTAACTGGAGCTCTGAAATCTTAAAGGTGACTGTGTCTGAAATCTTAAACATCTCTAGAGCACTGAAATATTAAACATCTCTAGAGCACTGAAATATTAAACATCTCTAGAGCACTGAAATATCGAACTTCTCTAAAGCTCATAAATCTAGAAACTCTTGAGATTAACACTGAGAACCCACGACAGAATCAGTTGAATGAGCTTTCACCTAATGGTACCGAGAAATTAACTGGAAACTCTAAAATTAAGAGAACCTCAGTTGAGATTAGATATGGGAAGCCTGAAAGCCTCAGCAACAAAATACGAAACAAAACTTATGAAAATGTATTATGATCTATGTAAGGGATTAATGTTCGGAAGGAGACACACCGGCAGTATATTTAGGGAAACGGAACTTGGACTTGTCGTTATAGATATCTTCTTCGAATTTAGCTGCGTCTTCTGGTCTCATTGATTCCTTGACCAAGTCTTGTCTTGCCTTTTCACTCAACCATCTTCTCGCCAAGTTTCTGTCTTCCTCTGCCACCAACAATGGTTCCAAGTAGAAACGAGCCCATTGCTTTTCTCTGGCTAACTCACGTTGTTCATCAACACCTTGGTAGTATCTGTAGTAACCAAAAGCCATCAAACCAGTGATGCCCCAGAAGTAAACAGTTGGTCTGAAACCTCTGGATGGAAGGTTTCTTTTCCATTGAACCGGCTCATAGCCCCCGATAGGTGGTAAGTCTTGCATTATCCTTTGGCTCACTAGATGTTAACTTTTCCGTCTGCTGATTTTTGTTCAAATTTTTATTGGTGCAATTTCCGGTTGTGCACGACCACCAGTTACTACGAGCATAGCGATTCTACAGACCCAAGCGTAGACGCGGTAGCACTTACTTTGATGAAAGACAGCCATTTATTAGATGAAAGACAGCCATTTATTAGACGAAAGACAGCCATTTATTAGATGTTTTGTTCAGGTATATGAAGGATTCTCCAACTCTGTAGTGTCCTTTTTATTGACCCATTTATATATAATTAATGTATGCTCTATAGCTAATGGTGCACGTTATAGGCTCATACGCAATCTTAAGTGACTCTAATATATATTTAAAAGCTTTTTATTAATATGCAACAAACTACTTAATGTCAAATACTGGCTTCAACTTCTTGAGCAAAACCCAGTCATCTCTAGAAACTGTATCTCTGAAAGCAGGGTCCTTCAATGTGTCGATGGATCTACGAGAAATCAAAGAGTACAAGTTGTCTGACTCATCGACATGTCTACCCCAGACTGGTTGTGCAGAGGATGGGTTCTCCAATCTCATGGCCACACCGGCCGAGGTTTGGCCCTTCTTAACAATGTCTGCAGGCTTGTGATTAACTTCCAAGGAAACAACCTTACCCAACACCATGATGTTAGGGGTCTTGGTGACAGGATCTTGACGGACTGCACATATTGGGGTTCCGATTCTAACGGCACCTTCCATAACATCCACACCAATGATCATCGGGTTACGCTTGTTGATAATCTGGATGGTCTTCAAGACACATGGCAAAACGGCGTACTCCATAAAGTTCTTACGTCTTTCCTCAAGCAACTTCTTTTGGTAAGCAGTGAAAGCGTCGAACAAGTGGTAGATAATGTCGGCATTAAAAATCTTGATACCTTGTTCCTCAGCGTATTGCTCAGCTTCCTTGTCCACCTTGACATCGAAACACAACATGACAGCCAATTCAGGCGCCTTCTCCAACATGGTGGTAGCCTTCATCACGTCTCTCTTGAACACAGGGCCCAAACCTATAGACATAACTGGGATCTTCATGTCCTTCAAGAAATCAAGCAATGCTTCCAAAGAACCCAAAGTGGATGCTTGCACAACCACACCCTTACCGCTGGAGTCTACAGAGTCCAACAAACCAGTCAAGTCCTCCATAACATCCTCCATGATTTCCTCTTCGTCGTCGTCTTCCCCAACAACAATCAATCTGGAACCGGCAACGGCCTTTTCCAAGTCGTTTGCGGCAATCTTGACACCAAGGGCGGCCTTGACCTCCTTGTGGTGCACGTATTCGGACTTGATACGCAATTCTCTTGATGGTGGTGGAGTTAACAATGCTCTAATGTTTGTCGCTATAGGACCATTGAGACCACATAAAACAACACGGTCACCCTCTCTCAAGATACCGTTGGAAAGGACAACATCGATGGTGTAACCAAAACCTTCGACAACCTTGACTTCCAAGACGGTGGCTTCAACCTTGGACAAGTACATCAACTGCTTGGACATTCTCTTTTGAGTCAATTCCATCAACAACCACAACAAATCTGGAACACCTTCACCAGTAACAGCAGAGGTAGGAACGATGGAAACATACTTGGACATGTTTTTGTTTTGGAAGTATAATTCGGAGTTCAAACCCTGTTCGGACAAGGCAAGCTTAATTTGTTCATATCTGGTGTGGAATTCGGATTGGACAGATTTGGATTGCACAGCGTACGAGTCTCTGAAGGAGTTGTTAGGGGTTGAATCCCAGTCATACAATCTATCAATCTTGTTCAAAGCAACCACGAATGGGGCCTTTCTGTCTCTCAACAATCTGATGGACTCGATAGTTTGTTGTTCCAAACCGTGCATGATATCGATGACCAAGATGGCGATGTTACACAAGGAAGAACCACGAGATCTCAAGTTGGAGAAGGACTCGTGACCTGGAGTATCGATGATCAACAAACCTGGAACGTCAAATGTTTGCTTTTCGTGTTTAGCCATAACAGCGGTTTTCTGTTTGATAGAGTCGATAGGGAAGTATGTGGCACCAATTTGTTGGGTAATACCACCAGCTTCGCCACCTTGCACGTTGGTTTGACGCACCTTATCCAATAACTTGGTCTTACCGGTATCGACGTGACCCAAGATACAACAGATTGGAGAACGCAAGTCGTTTTCACTTGGCTCGTGCACCTTAGTAGAGAGTTCCTTCTTTGTAATTTCCTCTTTTAACTTTCTGTCGGCGTCTTCCTTAGCCTTACGAGCGGATTCTTGAGCTCTAACCAAGGCTTCAGCTTCAGCAACACGCTTGGCTTCAGCGGCGGCGGCGGCATCGGCAGCAGCCTTAGCCTTAGCTTCGGCTTTGGCGGCGGCAGCAGCTTCTTCCTTTTGAGCAGCGGATTCAGAAGCAGCGAATTCGTCTTCCTCTTCGTTCATGGCAGATTCCCAGTCATCAGCGATTGGTTCGTCATCGGCGATGGCAGCCAGTTCCCAGTCATCTTCAACGTCTCCCTCCTGGTCATCCTCCTTGGGAGCTTCGTCCTTCTTTTCCTCCACAGGCTTGTTGTTTCTTTGAATAAAAGTTTTTGGCTTTGAAGACTTTCTCTTTGTGTAGACAATCTTCTTTGGCTTTTCAACGTCATCGGATGATTCCTTTTGCAAACCGGCCACGATGACACCAGACTGCAACAACTGTTCACGACGACGTTCTTGCAATTTCTTTTCTTCCTTTTGCTTTTTGGTCAAGTACTTACCTTCAGCCTTCAATTGCTCCTTTTTGAGTCTTTCCTTTTCCTTCTTTGCAGCTCTAGCAGCTTCCTTGTTTGCCTCTTCTTCTGCAGCCAACTTTTCTTCTTCTTCGATTCTCAATCTTTCCTCCTCTTCTAAACGCTTTTGTTCTTCTTCCAACTGTTTATTTAACTCAAGTTGACGCTTCAACGCAGCCAAACCAGCAGGGACCTTCTTACCCTTCTTAGCCTTGGCTGCTGCTGGTGCAGCTTTTGGTTCCAGGGACTCTTCTGGTTCAGGGGTGGACTTGGCAACAGACACAGCGGCGGCATTGGCCTTGTTAGCCTCCTTAATAGCTTCCTTCTTGTTTGCTTGCTGGAGCTTCTTAGCCTGGGCTTGTTCCTTCTTGGCTTGCTTTTCAGCTTCCTTCTTCAATTTTTCCTTTTCCTTCTTAGACAAGAGCTTTGGAGCGTCCTTAGACTTGGTCTTGTCTTCCTGTTCCTTCTCATCCTTTTTCATCTTAGACTTACGGATTGAACTTAAGAAATCAGCTGGTGCTTCTTCTTCTGCTGCTGCTTCTTCAATACCACCAGCATCTGCACCAGCACCAGGGGTAGATTCGGCGGATGCACCAAACTCTTGTGCTGGGGCTTGTTCGATGTCTTCATCGTCCCAGAAATCTCCTCCGGATTTTCCTCCTTTACTCTTCTTACCCATCTTTGTTGGTTAAACTAACTTAAAACTTTTTAGATGGTGGCCGTTTTTGATTCAATTCAAATGACTTTGGGTGAAATTTTTTTTTGTGTGCACAACACGACCCGTCATGTTCTTTCAAAATCGAGAAGAGAGTGAAAAATCGCTAAGACAAGATGACTACAGTAGAGAAGATCAAGGCCATCGAAGATGAGATGGCCAAGACGCAGAAGAACAAGGCCACCTCTTTCCACTTGGGTCAGTTGAAGGCGAAGCTCGCTAAGTTGCGTAGGGAGTTATTGACTGACAGTTCTGGAGGAGGAGGAGGAGCTGGTGTTGGTTTTGATGTTGCAAGAACAGGTGTAGCGACAATTGGGTTTGTCGGGTTCCCCTCTGTGGGTAAGTCTACGTTGTTGTCTAACTTGACAGGAACACATTCTGAGGCTGCAGCTTATGAGTTTACAACCTTGACCACCGTGCCTGGTGTCATCAAGTACAAGGGAGCCAAGATCCAAATGTTAGATTTGCCAGGTATTATCGAAGGTGCAAAAGACGGTAAGGGTAGAGGTAGACAGGTTATTGCTGTTGCGAGATCTGTGAACTTAATTTTTATTGTGTTGGATGTGAACAAGCCATTGCAGCACAAGAAGATCATTGAGCACGAATTGGAGGGTATGGGTATAAGACTCAACAAGCAACCCCCTGACATCACCATCTCCAAGAAGGAAAAGGGTGGTATTAACATCACTAACACAGTTCCATTGACGCATTTGGACAAGGATGAAATCCGTGCAGTGATGTCCGAGTACAGAATCAACTCTGCCAACATTGCGTTCCGGTGCGACGCCACTGTGGACGACTTGATCGATGCGATCGAAGCCAAGGCCAGAAAGTACATTCCTGCTGTATACGTTTTAAACAAGATCGACTCCTTCTCTGTGGAAGAATTGGACTTGATGTACAAGATCCCAGACGCAGTCCCCATCTCCTCGGGTAACGGCTGGAACTTGGACGATTTGTTGGAGATTATGTGGTCCAAACTCAACTTGGTGAGAGTGTACACCAAGCCAAAGGGTAAGCTCCCGGACTTCAACGAGCCCGTGGTGTTGAGGAGCGACAGATGCACAGTGGAGGACTTTTGTAACTCCATCCACAAGTCCCTCGTGGAGGACTTTAGAAACGCCATGGTGTACGGTACCTCCGTAAAGCATCAGCCCCAGATTGTGGGTTTAAACCATCCTTTAGAGGATGAGGACGTCATAACTATCTTAAAGAAGTAGTGGCTTTGGCCGTTAATACAAGAAATTCTCATTATTCACTAATATTGCCTATTTACATTCAATTCACTCAGTTCTCTAAAAACAAAATACTGCCTACTCTTAAACCTCATTTACAAACCATTAACCTCATCCAAACCATAACCAAAACCAAGCGTAAAGGTTAAATACGTTTGCGTAAGTCATCAGGTCATGTGACGTGATTCGTGAAAATTTTAAGCGTGAAAAAACAAAAAAAGCATTAAATCGTAACCAACTTTGGTATATTCAGCACCTGAGCCGAGTACTTCACGCTATTGATTCGATCTAAAGCCTTGTGATTGGGATTAACTGGACTAATCAAGACGTGATTGTTATTTCTGAATATTCTAGTGTTGAATTAATTTGTTAGTGTTACGTGTTATTACAAGATGTCAATCTTGCCAACAGAAGCACAAGGAGCGCTCACCCAGTTGTTGACCAATTTGTACTCCTCGGACAATGCCATCCGGTCGAACGCTGAGCTCTTGCTTGAGAAGGAGTGGACCACGTCCGAAAACGTGGAGATGTTGTTGATCTTTTTGGCAGAACGTGCCTACATGGCCGATGACGAAAGCATGCGTGCCTTCGCAGCCGTCTTGTTGAGGCGTGTTGCCATCAAGAGCCCTAAGGATTTCAAAGCCGTTACAGATCGTACCATCGGTGTTGTAGGTGAGCCTGTAAGACAGCAAATTCGTGCTATTTTGTTGCAAGGTTTCACTGCTCCGCAATCCAACCAAGTGAGACACAAACTCTCAGACGCCATTTCTGAGATAGCAAAGAGAGACGCATCTCCAGAGGGCACCTGGGAAGCCTTGATTCCTGCCCTTTTCGATGCTACCACAAACCAAGACCCCAGTTTCCGTGAATCTGCGTTCCGTGTCTTTGCAAACGTGCCCGAAATCATCAACAAGCAGTATATCCAACAAGCATTACCCATTTTCAACGCGGGATTTGACGACACAGACGATAATGTGCGTATTGCCGCATGTACAGCTTTTGTTGCCTTTTTCCGTGAGTTCCCTAGAAAAAGCTGGGGTACCTTGTCCCCATTATTACCAAACTTGTTGAACTCATTGCCCCGTTTCTTACAGAGTGGTCAGGATGCCAGCTTGGCCATGGTGTTGGAGTCACTCATCGACTTGGTCGAGTTGGCCCCAAAAATGTTCAAGGAAATGTTCCCCACAATTATCGACTTTTGTCTGACTGTGTGTAAGAACAAGGAGTTGGAAAGCACCACTCGTATGGCTTCCTTGGAATTACTCACTACCTTTGCCGAAGTCAGCCCTGTAATGTGTAAGGAAACTCCATCATACACAGACAACATTGTAATTATCACCTTGTCTATGTTGACCGAAGTTTGTTTGGATGACGACGATGCTGCAGAATGGAACAACAGCACCGAAGTGGATGATGAAGAAATCGAATTGGAATACTCTGTTGCCCGTCAATCTTTGGACCGGGTCTCTTTGAAGTTAAACGGTCAAGCATTAGCAGGTCCATTGTTCCAATACTTGCCTTCCATGCTTCAATCTACACAATGGAGAGAAAGACAAGCTGCATTAATGGCATTATCAGCAGCTGCTGAAGGGTGCGCAGACGTTCTCACAGAAGAAATCCCAAAGATTTTGGACTTGATTTTGCCCTCCTTGGAAGATGAAAACTCAAGAGTCCAGTTTGCTTGTTGTAATGCATTAGGTCAGATGTCCACCGACTTTGCTGACGTTATCCAAAGAACTGCCAGTGGTCGTATTTTACCCGCCTTGATCTCGAAGTTAACAAACAAATCGGTTCCTAGAGTGCAAGCACACGCTGCCGCTGCCTTGGTCAACTTTTCCGAAGCTGCAAGCAAGGAGGTTTTGGAACCTTACTTGGATGACTTGTTAAATAACTTGTTGGGTCTCTTGCAATCACCAAAGAGATATGTTCAGGAACAGGTTTTAACCACCATTGCGATTATAGCAGATGCCGCGGAAAAGAAGTTTATCAAGTACTACGACACATTGATGCCTATGTTGACTGATGTTTTGAAGGCCGACATGGGTGACGAAAACAGACTCTTAAAAGCCAAGTGTATTGAGTGTTGTACTTTGATTGCATTGGCTGTGGGTAAAGAAAAGTTTGCTCCCCATTCGCAAGATATAATCCAATTGTTGGGTCATATCCAAACCACAGCAGTGAAAGACGACGATCCAGTGAAAGACTACTTGGAGCAAGCTTGGGGTAGAATCTGTAGAATCATCGGTAAAGACTTTTTGCCATACTTGCCGGATGTATTGGTGCCATTGCTTGCAGCTGCCAAGGCTACTCAAGATGTCTCTTTGCTTGAAGAAGATCAGGTGGAAGAATATAACCAGCATGAAGAGTGGGATGTATTTAACATTTCAGGAAAACCCATTGCGGTGCACACTGCTGCCTTGGATGACAAGGTCAGTGCTATGGATTTGTTGAGAACATATGCCATTCAATTGAAAGGTGACTTCCAGCCTTGGGTTAGAGAAATAATTCAAGATATCGCTATTCCTGCATTGGACTTTTACTTGCATGATGGCGTTCGTTGTTCTGCAGCCTTGACCTTGGCTTCCTTGTTAAGATGTTCTGCCTACGCCACTGGCCACTCGTCTCCTGAAACCTTGGGCTTTTGGTCCCAAATTGTTAACAAATTTGTCGAGGTATTGAGAAACGATTCCGTTCCTGAAATCCTTGTTGCATACTATTCAGCATTGGTTGAATGTATCTACATTCTTCTCCCCAACGCCATAACTCCCCAACAATTGCAAGCATTGGCTGAGACTTTGAACGCCAACATGACTGATATTTATCACCGTATTAAGGCTAGAGATAACCAGGATGATGAGTACACCGAAGATGTCGAAGAGGACGAAGAGGAATTGACCGATGAAGAATTGTTGGATGAGATTAATAAAGCTATCAGTGTCATATTCCAAAAGGCTAAGGCAAACTTTTTGCCTGCATTCCAGGTGATGATTCCTACACTCAGCACCTTCTTTACCAGTGATAACACAAATGTCAAGCTTTGTGGTTTGTGCATAGTATGCGATGTTATTGAGCACTGTGGTCCTGACTCAGCAGCATACAAGGACATATTTGCAGGTGTTATAGTTGAATCTATCACTTCTTCTCATGCCGGTATACGCCAAGCTGCTTCTTACGCTGTTGGTGTTGCCGCTCAGCACGGCGGCGAAGCATACATTGAGCTCTGTTTGGCTTGTTTAGAGCCAATGTTCAAAATGGCCTCGGTTCCAGATGCTCGTGCTGAAGAGAACATCCATGCCACTGAGAATGCTATCGCAGCTATCGCCAAGGTGTGCCGTACATTTGGCAGCTCTGTGCCTAACTTGGATGGTGTCATCGACCAATGGATCGGCCTCTTGCCTGTTGTTCAAGATGAGGCAGTTGGTAATGTCGCTTACAGCTTCTTGTGTGAACTAATCAGCTCTCATCACGTTGCTGTAGGAAACCAGATTCCAAAGGTGATCGACTCTATCTTACATGCTTTGAGCTACGCATCCATCTCGGGTATAACTGTCGAACATGTCGTGGCTTCCGCTAGAGAGTTATTGAGTTCAATACCTCAAGATGAAGCTGTCGCTTTGTTACAAAAGAACCCATCGGAATTGGAGGTGGTTAAGAAATGGTTTTCTTAATCGCTACTCTTTTTGAATAGATTTGTCAATATATATTGCAATGCCATTAATTTTGCTGTTTAATGTTAAGCCTCGTTTTTGAACAAGCGAGATTGTAGTTTTATAGGTGGCTTGGTTTGTGGCCAGTGATGACTTGTTTGTGCTTAAAGGTGTTTGGATCTTTGTGATACTGCAGAGATTTTTAAGGTACATTGGGCTATTCAAAGTTTTATCGAAGAATTGTTCTTGTGGCTGGCAAGAATTCATGTGGCTGACAAGATTTGTCGCTCCGATTATCAAATGTACGTGTTAACTATCAATTGTACGTGTTAACTATCAATTGTACGTGTTAACTATCTAAGATTAATAGATGATGTAGCTATTACTGAAGAGTTGAGCATATAACCAATGTCTGTTATAATCAATGTGAACTTTGGTTTGCCTTGAAAGTAACCAACTAAGAGTAAACAGGCTTTTTAAAGAATATAACAACGGTGATTGTGGTAACTTTTATATGTTTCTGTGAACAAATGAGATTTCGCAACTTCATGTTTTTGGTGATTTTTTGACAAATATCATAAAATCTCTTAGGGTTCATAACTCCAGAATATAATTAGTTTATTCAAGGAAACTCTTCATAACTAATCGAAGAAAACCGCTGTAATCTATTACAAGTGTTGAAAACGGAAGAGTATTAAATGTTAAAAGAGTAGGAGTGTTAAAAGGGAAGTGTTGAAAGAATAGAAGTAAGAGTAGTATTGTCGAAAGGGAGAAGTTTTGAGTTGAACATTAAAGTTGATTGAAAATTATTGCAGAATTAAGTACCAATAGGCTGAATAATATAAATGACGAGAAACAATAGTTAACATAATAAAACAACTGAATTAGAATTTCATAGATTATATATCGTTGATACAACAAGGGCACTTGTTTACCTTTATAATCACGTGATATACATAATGGATATCACGAGAAAATCAAAGTCAAACACACAACAATTGAAGATAGAGATGGACTTGGATATACCTGATACCAGGACACTCAGGCTGAACAAGCTCATTGAGGTTCTTCATTTGGTGTCCGACCCATTATTAGAGAGCTTGCAAAAGAGTTTTTCGGTGGATACCAGCATTTTAGAGACCGATGTATCGAGTCCCCTCGGATTGAAGCAATTGATCGATTCCAAGTTGGGGAGCAAACTTGAAGAGATTTTGGTGAGATCTGTGGATGGTTCTTTGTTCTATAACAGAAAAAGAAAGGCAGAGGATTCTGTGGATTCCAAATCAAAGAGACACCACTCGCAACCTCAATCACAGAAGAGGCAGCTGTTGACCAGGGTGCCTTCTCTGATTATCCAACCAGAAACAACCATAGAAAAGGCACGAAGAGAATTGCGGTTCAACAGTCTGAAACCACAAAAGAAGTCTGGTGTAACTTCTTTGAAATCACAACAGACTGTGTCACAGGAAGAGATTGAGGACTTTTTAACTAGAGATATATCTGAGCTTGAGATTCTTTCTGTCCCTGAACATTACCCAACTAAACCACACAATGTCTCTTCGCTCGCTGAATTATATTACTTGACCCAGACACTTCCTCTCATAAAGTTGCTACCTGGTAGTCACAAGACGTTGATGACGGAGAACTTTGAATTGGCCCTTCTTGAAGGTAAGATTGCGGTTCTTTATTCGCGTATTGAGGAACTCAAAAGACAGGGTAAGTGGTCCTTGAGACAACCACAGAAGTTCTATGATCCATACACTTATGCTAAGAAAACAAAAAAGTATGTTTTCAAGTGGGACAACTTGCTTGAGGAGGCGAAATGGATGGCCACCGATTTCAAGGAACTGCTCAAATTTAAAAAGTCATGTTGTGTCGTGATATCACAGGCTATAAAAGACTACTGGAAATTTGGTAAAATCGTTTGTATCAAAAGAAAGGAAATCAAGCATTTGGAAGAGGTTTCAGAGGAAACAGCTACACCAATGGAAGTGGACGAGAGGGATGCGGAAGAACCTGTGATTCAACCCGATGTTGCAGAGGAATCAATAGATGTAAACTTGCTTGTTAACCCTGAAGAGAACAAAGACGATATCGTCGACCTTCCTATTCTTTCTGTGAGTGAGGCCACTAAGGCAGCTGAAAGTATATCCAAAATAAACATGTATACCGAGGAAGAGTTGGAGATATTACTGGAGATCGAATCACACAGAAGTCCCTTTAAGCTCCATATCGATATGAATGAATTGAAGAAGATTGATCAGTCTATTATCAAAAATCTTCCCAAGTATCTTCCCTTTGAACTGGAAAACCAAATTAATCCTTTGGCACAAGTTTCAAACACCACACCAGGGATTACGTCTCCGATAGTGCCCGCACCCTCACAAGCACCTGTGTTGAAATCCACAGACTGCACCATGATACCCGTGTCACGATTACTCCATCCATTTGAAGAAGACGACGATTGGTATAAGATTGTGTTGAAGGAAACAAGCAAGCTCAAAAAGAGCACCAACAATGGACTCCCTGAATATCAGAAGGGGCTCTTTGGGTTTCAATCGAAAAGAAGGTTTAGCTACCTCAAGCCACCGAAGCCTCCGCTTATCAAAAACATCGACTACCGCTCGCCAACTATATGGTTACCGCAAGACGACAAGTATTTGATCCACTATGTCGCGGAGTTTTCCTTCAACTGGGACTTGATATCAGAACATTTGCTGTCCCTGTCGGCAAGCTTAAAGAAGTACGAGTCCAATATAGAACGTAGAACTCCATGGCAGTGTTTTGAAAGATATATCCAGTTAAATGAAAAGTTCCAATTCTCAGACATGAAGGGCGTTTATGCCTATCATGCCCAGAAATGGTTGGAGCAAGCGCACAAAGCACAGCTGACCACGAAGAGAAGAATTTCACCGCTTGGTGTGGGTACAGAGAGCATTCAGCGAGGCCACCGTAGGTTGAGATGGGCTTCATTATTCGATGCCATGAGAAAGAGCATGAAAAAGAGGGAGATTGCAGCTGCTAAAATCAGTAACCGAAGAACGTTTGAAAACCAGAATGGATCTACAAACTCTAGTGCAGATTCCAATACCAGTGCGACAACCTCAGGCATATCAGGCAGTTCCTCGGGTGTGTCGAACACAGCCACTCCTTCCAACAAAATAGCAGCAACTGCATCCACTGCAGGAATCCCTGCTTCCGGAATATCGTCTGCTTCTGGAGCATCTTCTAGTACAGCAACTTCTGGGAACACCAATGCCTCTATCAGCCCAACTGGCTCTTCTGTTGCCATTTCTGGTCTTACAGGCACTAAGCGGTCAACAGACCGCGTTCCTACGCCATCTGAGTTATCCAAGTTGAAGTTTGATAGGGATAAGAGTATCCAAGAGGCGTATATTAACCAGCAGGCCACTAGATCCCGAATGATAGCTGCTGTTGCACAGCAGCAGAAGCTGAATGGCAGAAGTGGTACTGCTGCCAGTGGGCAGAACACGCCCACTGGTGCCTCAAGCAGTCCAGGGTCACAGATAGGGGGTCAAATAGCAGCCACTCCAGGTAATTCACAAGGAAGTTCGGAAGGTACCAAAGGTGCTAACCTCGATGCCACTGCTCATCGTGCTGCTGCTGCTGCCGCCGCTATAAACAACAATGGGTCACCTCGGGGGCCTGTTTCCATATCACCCGCTTCGTCATCGAGCGTATCCTCACAAAGGTTACCAATAGGCAACAGTATATCAAAAGGAGCCCAAATACCTTTACAGCAACAGATGCAACAAACTGGTGGACAGCAAGTATTAAGCAAGGGCCCAACAACACCAAATGGAACACCTTACACACACGAGCAAATCCAGCAATTACTCCAGAAGCAACGTCGGATCATGCAACAAAACCCACAAATGAAACTCAATTCTGGTTCGTCACAAGCAAAGAGTCCACTGCTGGTGCAAAACATGCCGTTGAACAAGCACACGCCTCAGCAATCGATACAGCAGCAAAATCTCCAACACCAGTCGATGCAGCACACGCAAGGGCCAAACAAGATGGGGCAGTCACACCAGGGTTCTCTGAGTATCGGTGGATCTTCGCTTCCATTACAACTGAATTTGCCTATCCAGCATCTCCTGCAAAACCTTAATCAAGCTTCACTGCTGCAAGCCTTGGGGACACAGCATAATGTTGCCAAGCCAAGAATCCAATTTGCACCAGCGCAAGTGAGTGCTATTATCAACTCGATCCAGCAGAAGAACCCTGGGTTTACCAAGGAACAAGTCACCAAGTTAGCTGCACAGTATTTGGCTAACTTACAACAACAGCAGCAGAATAGGTTCAATCTACAGCAGCAACAGCAACAGCAGCAGCAACAACAACAACTGAGAGGAACACATATGCAAATTGCCAACGGGAACCAATTTAGAACGACGCAGGGCTCCCCACAACCTCAACAAAGACAAGCACCACAGGCTATATCTAGTTTGACTCCACAAGAGAGAAGCCAGCTTCAAATGCTCAAGGCTGCCAAGTCTTCACAGCAAATTCAGTCTCAGCAAAGTCTGCCACTATCGCATCACCAATCCATACAGCTGAGTCTGCCATTACAGCAGCACCAGCAGCTTGCGCAAATGCACCAGCGCAAAGCCGCTGGGTCGATACCTCTTGATCAAGGGATGTCCAAATTAGAGTATGAACAACGTAAAAAGGCTCTTTTACAGAAGCAACAGAACATGCAAATGGGGCAATCTCCAAAGAACCAATGATAATGAATGATGAATCGATATTTAGTGATTGTGGGAATGTTTATAAGAATGTATAATATGCTAAATGATTATGTAGAAATTTATACTGAAATCTCAACTGGTCATATACTAATAGGACTACGTGAGTTTTATTGACATTCTTTGAGAAATAAGAGAAAATGTTGATAGTTTATAGTTCCAGTTTAGAAAGCGTTCATAACGTACAGGGAATCGTTACGGTTTACACAAACCGTTATAGTTTATACAAAACGTTACAGTTTATAGGTAACGCAGTCTATGGAACAGAGTTGAATATCAGTGCGACTTTATTTCGCGCGAGCGCGTACAATCAAATACCACAATGACCAATGGACAGCCCTTACACCTCAAAGAGGCGTTAGGGATCACTCCGTTGCTACATCTTATACCGCAGCAAGACATCTCGCCCTTGATATCGGCGTATGGTATTATAGCGAACCCCGAAGATGGCGAGTCATTGGGTTGGGTGGACGGAATGGCGCACGGCAATGGCTACAACTTGGTGCGAGAGTTCATGGAGTTTGATGATCCAGAGATGGCTGGGCTAATGTTCAAAGGTGTCTCTAAAGCAGGAGATGCTACGGGAGATGAGCTTCTCCCTCAAACTGAAAAGGAAATGTTCAAGTCAATGGTGGGTGATGATTTCATCTATTCTCAAGCAGATACCAATGTGATGGGTGACCCAGCACGGCTATCGGTACGAAAGAAGTATGTGGACGACATCCATGCTACCAAAATCCATAACTCGAAATACCTCCGCAAATACAACAAAGAGCTCGTAGTAACTGGTATCATAGATGCAGAAAGTTTATCACCGGCAAGGCCCATTGACAGCACCGAAATCAAAGTACATATTACACCACTGGAGATAACGCACAAACGCCTGTTGTCCCCAGAACCTGATCTCAATACCAAAAGAATGCAGATATCTCACGTTTCTGATAACTACATGGCCTCAAAAGATTTGCAAGATCTCGAAACCATATTAACACACCTATCCGATCCAAAACGCGAATCCAGCCATTACTGGGTCGAGGTGAACCAAGTGCATTATGTTTCCACACTGGCATTACTCCAAATACACGATAAAATTTATCGTGTCTTTAACCATCAAATCATTGACCAAATTGATACCGAACAATTAATGAAACTACAGGGCTACTGCCACCTGATCATCAAATACGGCAGTACACTCGACTGGTCCGCGAATCACAGCGAAGAGGAGCTAGAAGGATTTTATAACTCCTGCTTGCAAATATTGGTTAGTTGCAAAATCATGTTACTTGTATTGAATAGTAATGGGCTGAACAAAAAGTTGTTTTTAGATGACTACCTAACTGATCTTATAGGTTTCATTGCAAAATTTGTGGATGACGTGATAATCCCGTCGTCTGTAAAGCTTGTAGATGAAGTGCCTCCCAAATTAAGGTCCATCTATAGTGACATTATAATGGAACTAAACGCAATATTTGGATTCCTATCTTCTTTTGTTTCCAAATTCTCGGTTGATGAACTGTTAATAACTAGGTTAGAGTTTTTGGCTATACTGATAATCTTTGCTGATACCAACAGGAGGGAAAAATCGTCGATAATAAGCCAACAAACATTTGAGGATTTCAGAACACATGCTTCCAATATGTTATCCCAAATCTTCACTACCATGAAAGAACAAAGAGGATTTATACTCAATGAGTTTTTGTCTTGCTTCAACAAGCTTCCCACTCACAAGGTTGCAGCTAGACAATTGAAGTTGCTGAGAGGTGGCAACATCCAATTGGTAACCAGTGTATTAGTCAACTTTGTTGAGAGTACAAAATACAAAGAAATGTTCGATTCTTCAAACAGATTGATCTCTCTCGAAGCGGAAACTTTTGATGACCCAAACAAGAAAACAGATGCACAAATTACGGCTATCAGACAAGATAATAAGGATTTGAAATTGTTGTATGAGGATTCCGTCAACACAGCAAATGCAATTGCCTCTTATTTTACCACCATGATTACAAAGAACCCAGAAACACACATGAAGGTAATATTCGAGCTATTACTCGAAGATCTATTAACAGTACTTCCGTACCCCGAATGGCCAGGCACTGAGGTGCTTCTCTCGTCCATATTTAAGTCTTTCTTGGTAAACTCACAAAATACAAACTGTTCGGCACAATCAGAGGCGTACCTTCTAGACATGCTAGGTATAATTGGAGCCAAAGTACTCCAGATAAAGAAAAGCTCAGACAAAAGCATTAACCTACAATCCATGAAATCTACGGAATCTTGGAATCAATTCGAATCATTGGTAACTCATATCGAAGATTATCTAGATCTTCAAGCAAAGAAGAGTTCAAGTCTTCGAAGTTTAAGATTTTCTACTTTGAAAATTACCTTACAAGTCCAATCAGTTTTGTTGGACACCGCCAATGAAGAATCAAATTATGAATACCCTAGAAGTAATGTTCTCAAATTGCTTCAGTATCTCCTGCTAATATTTCTCAGATCACCAATACGAGATAGACTACAAAATGATACGCCCGATGGAGCCAACCAATCCATGAATGCATACAAATCTTTATTACTCACTCTGGAACTCCCAAGCCTCTATGATAACTTTTTGAGTATGCTTGTTAAATCACTTGACAGCTCAAAAATCAAGACAAAGACAAAAGCAATCAAGATATTGACTTCGCTTATTGAACAGGAACCATTACTATTGACCTCTCCTTATGTCCAAGATTCTGTTTCCAATAAACTTCACGATAGTTCGCCTTTGGTAAGAGATGCTGCAATTGACCTCGTGAGCAGATATGTTACATCTCGACCCGAGGTTATTGAAGTTTTCCACAAACAAATCTGTGAGTGTTTAAATGACGACAGCGTACAAGTACGGAAAAGAGTGGTCAAATTATGCAAAGAAATGTACCTCAAAACAACTCTTACATCAGTTAAAACGAATATTGCTGCATGGGTGCTCAAAAAGATAGAAGATGAAGATGAGTCAGTGCTTGGATTTGCAAGAAGTTTTTTGATGGAGGTTTGGTTCGAGTTCCCCAATAAACTCAACCAGAAGTATCAAGATGGAAACAAATTTGATACTCTAGTATCTCAGAGAATTCAGATTATCATTGAAATTATTGAAAACGAGAAAAATTTGCAAAGATTTGAAGTATTTGTTACAGAATTCTCGTCCAGAAGTGAATTTGATGTCGTCAAAGAGGTTATGCGTGATATGATCGAGAAGGCACTAGATATGGTTATTGAATATTCAGATTCTTCCTTACAGAGTAAAGTAGAGGGAGCATTGAAAATTGTTTCCGCATTTGTCAAAAGCGACGGAAATTTAATCTCTCAAGATCAATTGGCTTCATTACAACCGTTATTGGTTAGTGAGAAGAATACTAGTTCTACCTTGTGCCATTATAGTTTAGAGATTTTGAAGAATGCTCTTAAAAGCATCAAATCTCTTAGACCGGATTATCTAGAAACAGTGCAAAGTTGCTTACTTGGGCGGCTTACAAAATTCAATGTGAAGGAGTTACACGAGGCAATGCCATCTTTATGGATTATTTGTGAAATGAAGGATAACTCGATTAAACTCGCCAATGCTACCGTTTCTTGCATGAAGCTCATAAAACCATTTATTGATTCAAGGGATTCTCAAAATTCAAGCACAGAAAACGCCAAACTCCAAAAGCTATTGCATTTGTTGGGATGCTTTGGCAGGTACTGCAAATTCGAAAAATATAGAGATATCTTTGTAAAATCATTCACTGGTTTCAAGAATAAGGAATCTGTTGTCAGTGTTATGGTCAAGTTCTTGTTAAACTTCTGTGACTCACACACCAACATCAAGGTGCGTTCTGTTTCAATATCTAACCTTATCAACATTTGCATTACGCACCCCAAGTTGTTTCTATCAGAGCCCATATTGACTGTTTTTGATCGCGAATTTAAAAGCAAGCAAGTAAACTTATCCATCATTCATCAAATCCTTCTGGGATTTATTCAATTTTTAAAGAAGGAAGATCTGGACTCACAGAAACGTAATGGTTCATTGGTGAAGTCGACCACCAATACTAAATTAGACATGGCTGTTTTCCATGGCAATTCACTGAATTACATGAACGACGGTATTTGCGCTGGATTAGTACAACGGTATATTAAGCATATTTTAGAGTTGTGTTTATATGATTCTGGAAGTTTTTCATTCCTACCAATCAAAATGATTGAGTTGGTTCTCAAACTTGGTTATGCCAACCCCAAGGTGTGCATCCTGACCATCATTGCATTAGAGTCCGCCAAATTCAGACCAATAGCCAAGATATCCAACGACTTACATAAAGAAATTTACGAAAAGCATGAGTCCTTGGCAGGAAATGGTTATTTGGAAGGTATCAAATTAGCTGCTATTTACCGCAAAAGGATTTCAAGTAACTTTTTAAGAGAGAACGATTACTTTGAGGTGTTATACTCGGTGGTCAAGAGCAACTACTCATCTAGAAAGAAGTTCATACAGGCCATCACCAAAATCTTCAATTTGGAAAAGGTGACCGAAACCCATAAAGATATTATCTACTTTTCTCTCATTAACTTTTCAAACTTAAAGTTGTGTTCCATGGAAGAGGTATTAATTATAATACTGAGTATTGAAAGAGTCATTCAAACGGAGGGAGTGGATATCCTAGAAGAATTGATCTCAAACCCAACAGAAAGCAAAAAGGTTTCGGAGGGGCAAATAATGTGTGCTATTGTAACGCTACGGGAACATTTCATAAACAGATATGGTGTTACCAGGGAACTAATCGATGATTTCAGACCTAATAAAGTGGATGCTGATTTAAGGCAAACAATTAAAATAGTCTCTGAGGTCTCATTCAACTTAAACACTAAATTGACTTCCGCTAATAATGATGTGGCTTCATATCTCAAGCTGTTAATAGAGGAATTTTTATAAGAGATTTCACTACCAGTCCATTGACCAGAGTAGACTCACTAGTAGATAAATATCAGTAAACTTTCTCCTGTTGATTATTTCCAGTATATTATATGCTGATGATTTTGTTCAGTAAAAGTTGATCATCACCAGTACAGTAAAAGGGAATCACCAAATTTTATTTACCAGTATTTTCTAAGAAAGCTTAAATGTATAAAACAACCTATTATAAACGAGAACGAAAAGCTATCCTTTTACTCTTGGAACTCACAGCCTCACGTCTTAGAGTAACTGGAATCAGGAATCCACTTATCAGCGGTTTCGTCACTCTTTGCAAAGTTCTGAATACCAAATTATTTTCAAGATTGCGAGCTTCGAGTTTCTTTAAGGTCACTTCATCATTAGATTTGAGTTTATTGGAAGTATGCTGTAATTTTGCACCTATGAATGCATTTCTGGTTCTCGAAGAACTGGAATTCATGTTCATTCGCTTTGGAGGTAATACCGGATCCATAACAATGTAGTAGCCATTTCCCAAATTAAATTTAATGACAGGGCCATATTTAGATAGTCTCTCCTTTTTGCGGAGAGTTCTTAATGTATCCAATGAAGCCGAATACTGCTCTTCGGCATCTTCGATGGAACATGCGGACTCCTTCATATCCGCCAAAAGTCTTTCCTGGCACTTTTTCCAGTTATCGTGTTTCTCGTTCACCTTTTCTATTTCAGCTTTGGTTAGTTCGTTTTTCAATTCCATTTCTTCATAATCATTGATATCATTAATATGTGTTACATGCGGGAGGTGCCTTATCCAATCGTATTGGTTAAGTAATGCATATTTTGAATTTAGAGTATCCAATTCCGACAACACTCTGTTTCTATCTTCGTTTGTCATGACTTTTTCATCCTTCTTCATTTTCCTATGGAACAGTTCATAAAGTTCATCAGGTAACACATCTGGAACACTTTGATGCGCTCTTTTTGGCTTTCTCCCGCGAGTATCATCTATTACTATCAAATTCAAGGGCTTCGGTATTAGCGTGGGTTCTGTTACCGGTTGTCCATTTGATGTAAATAAATTTTTGAAATCTTTACCCTTGGCCACAGTGATGCAGTCATTCTTATGGAGCAAACCGTTGACCTTATCAAAGTTGAAGATGACCAGCTTCTTCTTAGAGTCTTCTTTCGATCTTAACTTCCGTTTGCTTGGTCCTTGTTGTCCTTCGGAAGTGCTACTATGAGCAAATGTATTAGAGACTTTCATTTTGAACAGTTCAACACCTTCAATATTCTTTGTATAACCCATCCCGAGTCATATTATGGCCACCCTCACTTGCAGTCTGGTAGGAATTGCTAAAGTGGTTAATTGTACGCGACATTATTAATCTTGCCGTGATGTCGCACACCAAACCTTTATTGAACAGCAAAATAGGCAATCTAAAAAGAGATCAGCCTTCATGAGCTACTATAGAGGGAAACCGAAAAGCACTACTTTCACGCCGGTAGCTGATAAGGAATTCACCCGTCACAATTGGAAATCTACATACAGGATAAGTTGGAAGTATATTGGAATAATCACGGTATTATGGGTGTATCTAGTACATTATTTTGAGAGGGTTACAGTTCATAGATCAATAGAAAAATGCAAGTGGAACCAATGGGAAGATTGGAGTTCCAAGAACCAAAAGGACATAGATCCACATCGGATAATGTTAATTGCGGACCCTCAGATTGTCGATAACTACAGTTATAAGGGACTCCATGGATTTTTATTCACTGGTTTAATGAAGATATTCGCAGACAACTATGCTCACAGAAACTATGAATTCTTACAGGGGATCTTGGACCCCAATTCGACCATATTCCTTGGGGATTTGTTTGATGGTGGCCGTGAATGGGAAGACAAAGAATGGCTTGAAGAGTATAAAAGATTCAACCGTCTTTTCAAACCAAGAGTGAATCGTAGGTTTGTCAATACAATCCCTGGTAATCACGATATCGGATACCAAAATATCACCTATTCCAAAGTGAAGAGATTTGCTGCACATTTTGGTGAACTTAATCACCATTTTGAGTTAGGAAATCATTCCTTCATTCTCATGGATACTATTTCTTACTCACACCCGGATCCTCAGATCAATCAAGAATCACACAAATTTTTGAAGACATTAAATGATAACCTTCATCCTGCCTATCCTAGGATTATGCTTCTGCACGTCCCATTTTTTAGATTTAGTGAACAACAAAAGTGTGGTCCATTGAGGGAATCAAAAAGACCATTCCCATTGCAAAAAGGTCTTCAATACCAAACTGTTTTAGATTACGAGATTTCCCAGTATCTCCTTAAAGTTATACACCCCGAAATAGCTTTTGCCGGTGATGACCACGATTATTGCGATATTTTACAACTGTACGAGTCAAATGGGAAAAGCAAGACGACTAGAGAAATCACCGTGAAATCGTTTGCCATGAATGGTGGTATCCACCAACCAGCTGTGCAATTACTTTCATTAAATAATCCTTACGATCCGACCCCTAGCATGGATCCTCGTCAAACATTCCAAACAGAAATGTGTCTTTTGCCATTACCTTACCGTCCATTAAAGATGTACTCAGTACTCTTTTTTTTATCAACTGCCTTCTTGATTGTCAAGTACTTGTATCCACAATACTTGAATAGAGTTATAACAGCTATTAATGGAGACGTCCAATTGCCAAGATGGAAATTCATTCTGCACGTCGAGAAGCCAAACAAGAGAGACTTCTTTATACACTTGTCGGCTTCAATAATTATTCCAATTTTGATTCTCAAATTCTACTTCTCTAGTCTCTAGAGACCACATACAAATTTCAAGTTAGGGATTGACTTGTTTACAGGATTTTAGAAGTTTTACTCTATATTATACGTTTAGTTCATGTACTATTTGAAACTAAAAAATCTTTCTATATAGCTTGGATTGAAATCAGCTCTCTTAGACACATATTGTCTAATATGATAAGGCTTCAATTTGGACAATTGGCCTTCGGACACCAAGGATCCAATCAATTCGGTTTGTACAGTGAATAAGTTGCTGATCTCCTTCAATAATTGGAAATTTTCAGACAAATCATCAATTTTCCATTCATTAATGATAAATTGATAACGAAGAACATCTTTCGTTAAAACAATACCACCTGTAGAGTTGACATTAAATTTCTTATAATGCTCTAATAATTGATTCAAGAAATTCATACCAATCTTAATCAACACATTATTCAAATTCGAGTTATTCAACTCGGCTTCTAATTTGTCATGTGTTTCAATTAAGAAATCAGAAATCAATTCACAAGCCTCTGTATCGTCCTCAATAGTGTCGCACATGAAATCTTTCTTTTTCTGTTTTGTCAAATAGAATGCAATTCTACCACCGACAGTATCTAATGTCTCCTTTAAAATCACATTTAAACTTGTTTCACATCTCAAAATATAACTGTTTGTCAAGTTACTCATTCTATTCTTGATGTTAGGATTGTTTATAGCACATGGAATGATAATCTTTTTGATAGTGGCAGAAATCAACGTTAAGATTTCAGAAACCAATGAAAAAACATTTAAGTAACTAAAGTTGAAGTGTGCTGTACTATTCATCTTTGCGGCTTCTATTCTCAACCTATCATAAGCAACCTCTAAACCACCACCAATATAAAGTTTCCCAAAGTCGAATAATATAATTTCCAATATTTCCAAGGAATATTCTGGTGATTTGTTTGGTGCCAACTCCAAGAGCCTTGCAATGGATTCAATGGCTGATTTCAAAATGGTTTCAACCTTGGAAATGTTCAATTCAGTGAACTCTTCATCTAACTTTTCCATATCAATAGAGGCCCTCTTATCAGTCAACCTAGCCTTCACAAAGTTCTTGAACTGATTCAATCTCTTCTTCTCAGAAAAGTGAAAGCTGAACCTGTCACTATTACTATTGGCTACTGATTTGTCGTTGAACTCGCTGTTATCCATATTGTCAAGTTTTAAGTTCAAGTAATTATTTGAAACAGCCTTATCGTTGAATGTGTTGAACTTGTGAACAATATCGTAAATAATTTCTTCTAAATTCTTCTTTTCTCTGTTGAAGTAAACGTTATCTGAAGTGTATTCAATGAAAAGATCAGAGTATGATTGATCTAAAATACCACCCAATTCATTTTCTGTATCCAAATCATTGTTAGCGATAAAATCTTTGACATCCTTTGTAAAATCACCAACCAACGTATATAATGAATGCAAGATTCTAACATGAGCCAAAGAGCTGACAGAAAGAGAATATTGCAAAAGAGTACTGACCTTATTTTGGATCATTTGTGCATACATTCTTTGAATGAATATTTCAAGAACTGGGACGGGTTCCTTGAAGACTTGTTGGACAATACGAGCTTGTGTTTTAATGGAACCCTTCAATCTAAAGAGAAGGGACTCAGTTGGAATATCCTTGATGATTCCGACAAAGTTAGGGTCGGACAATTTCATCCACACGGCTTCATTATCCAAGATGGAATCTTCTTCGTTGACATCAGGTTTCTCTGCTTCAATCAATAAATCATTCTTACTAACAAAAGTTTGAACAACATTTGCACCTCCATTGAATTCGAACAATACCTCTGCAATTTCTTTCATGATTTGATAATCATTATCATCAGATGCAAGCTCAAATGTATCCAATAGTTTTCTTTCCATAACTTCACTATATTTCTGAATCACGTTAAAGCATTTTGTAGTTTTTGGGGCCTCGGGGGACTCAATCTTCTTAGCCAATGTGAGAAGATTAGAAACAGTTTTTGCACACTTCACCTTATCTTCAAAAACTGAACTCTTTCTCAAGGTCTCTAAGGGATCGTACTTTTCTTTTGTGTAGAACCCATGGTATGACCGAATTAAGAAGATTGTTTCCATTGATCTGTCTCTAGAGTTAGTGATCTTATTAAGTGAATTCCCCAATGGGTTAATCTTAACAGTGACTTCCGAGATCTTGGAATCAAGAGTTCCAAACTTCAATGTTGTTTTTTCAATATTGTTAGATAACTGGAGAACATTATGACTGTGTTTCAATTCGATTTCTTCCACTAGCTTTTCACAATGCTCCTGTTCCTTGTTTGATTGAATAGTTAAGTTTTTTAACTCTCTCAATGTAGATTCAAAAGTTCTAATATATGGCTTAGGATCTAAGTAACCTAATCTATTGACTTCAGCTTCCTTTAGTATATGATCTTTACTCAACTCTTCGATGAACTCGTTAACGGAGAGTCCATTAAGAAAGTTGTCCAAGTCAAGCAATTTTCTGATATTTTCATCAAGATCATAGATGGAAAAACTCATTTTATGCTAATGTGATGTGTATTTGTATGTATTAATTTAATTCCTTGACTTGATTATTCCTTAAGTTGATCAAATGTGCATACTAGATGTTGTTTAGTTTGATTGTTAGGATTTTAATTGTTGCCAGATCATTATATGATCACGTGATATAATCCGTGAAACACAACATGACCCGCCAACATCTTGCATTAGTAACGTAACACCCACAACAGCAAACTACATTGTAATCGAGATAACCTCTGAACATCCGTACCCATAATAGCAGCGTGCACCGTAATCAAGATATTAATAACCGAACACACACAACAGCTATCTACACAATCCAGAGTTAAATATTTGAACACTTGAATGCTCTCTAGTAATACTAACCAGACTCTACACGATACTCAGATGTAAATATTCTAATAACTATTTAAAGAATTAATCATACTTAGATCTTGAAGGTCAAGTGACACTTACCACAGTATTGTCTGGTCTTCATGTTAGCCATGAAAACACCAGCACCACAGGTTGGAGCAGGGCATTCTCTTCTCAATCTTTCGACCTTACCGTCGTTGTCGACCTTGTAGTAGGTCAAGACAGCCAACTTGTTCTTTCTGTGCTTGTGCTTGATCTTCTTTGGGGTGGTGTAAACCTTCTTTTTTCTCTTCTTACCACCACCTCTCAATCTCAAGACCAAGTGCAAGGTAGATTCCTTTTGGATGTTGTAGTCGGACAAGGTTCTACCGTCTTCCAATTGCTTACCAGCAAAGATCAATCTTTGTTGGTCAGGTGGAATACCTTCCTTGTCTTGGATCTTGGACTTAACATTGTCGATAGTGTCGGAAGATTCGACTTCCAAGGTAATGGTCTTACCAGTTAAAGTCTTAACGAAAATTTGCATTTTGGCTTGTCTGCAACTGATGCTTCTTTCTTACCAAGACTGATGAGGAAAAGAGATTAAGTAGTTGAAAAAAAAAAATTTGCATCGCACTCTCCGTGGACAATGAGTTGGGGATGTTTTTTTCGTTGCGTTTCTTTTTGTTTCCAGTTTTCTCTGGAAGCGAATGACATGACCGTCACGCATGTGTGTTATATTATGTCATGTGACTTAGGGCAAATACCCTAATCTACTGCCTCCACGCTTACCGCGCTTACCGCGTTTAGCAAACAAGCTCCAAATACATGAGATCTTAGAAGTGTTACAATTGTCTAACACTTCCAAATATTACACATGATAGGAGATCGGGTCTTGAAGCATCGTAAAGAGTTCTACAATGATGATTTGATTTCCGAAGAAGTTTCTGCAGGTAATAGTGTTGATGATGCTAACATCAATGAGTGTATGGGCTATACTTATAGTAAAGGAAATAAATACAGAAGTTTGAAAAAGAATCAACGAAGCCTTGATCGGAGTTCCCTTGAAAACCCCAGGAAAGAAACCTTTTTGAACAGAATTCAAAGTGTTCTACTCTGTAGAAACTAGTGTGAAAGTGTTCAACGCTACATTGCATGTAGAGGCAGGCTCATGTTGCTTGTGATGATTAGCCGTGTGTCTTTGTTTAGAGTCTGCTTCAATTGATCAATCAGGCTCCAGCTGCATCATAAAAGTTAATCCCAATAGTCATCATCTTCATCATTAATAACCTTGCTTTTGGACTTGATGGAACCAAAGTTAACAGTTTTGCGACTAATAATATTGTTAACCATAAGAAATTGTTCTAGTGACTCTATGGAAAAGTTGTTTGCATCGTTACCCAACTTTTCGAAACCAACGATACGAGTAAGCTCCCTGCCATTCTTATAGAGCATCACCAATGGGAGCACCTTGATTTGCAATTTGGCAACCAAAAACGGCGCATCCTCGGCTTTTATTCTAAGCACTTTGATGTACACGTGCTTCTCAGCTATGATGCTCAATTTATCATTCATGATTTGACATCTTGTGAAGTTTGGCTGGTAAAAATGAACAATAACTAATTCATTGCTTGTTACAATGTTCATAAGGCTTTTCTCATCGGCAATGGTTATTAATTGACCCAAGTCCTCGGAGTTATTATTGTCAACAGCATCATCAATTTTCTTAAACTCTTTTCTTAACTGATTCATTCTTTGCTCTCTATAACGTGCTAATAATCCATTTTCATCTTTGTCACCCTCTTCTAACAATTCGAGGAGATCGTCATCACTCTCAGAATCAAAGTCATCCTTTCCGTTCTGTACATTAGTAGCCTTCTTGAGTTTAGATTCCTGATACTGTTCTACCAACTCGGCTGCTTGAGTGTCCATTACAACTGATTGTTTTTTTTTCTTCGTAGATTTTGATTTACGCGTTATAACGAATCAAGCATATTCAAAACTGATTTGAGGTTCTCCAAACTGTTAAGGACTAACTTCTTATGGTTCATTTGTTTGCAAACCCCAGTGATGGAATCATTGCGAGTTTCTGTATGTTCTTTTGTAGACTTGTTGCCCTCTAGTAAATCTAATGTGTTCACAACGGTTTTGTCAATTTGTTTTATAGTAGCTAATATCAACACCAATTCATCCAAGATCAACTCTTGGTTAGTTTTCTCCGTTTGTTCAATGGACAGATACTCTTGGTTTGCAGATGTCTGTCGGTCTGTCATCCTATTTAAAGGATTTATTGACATTGTGTGGGGTTTTGTTTTTTTTTTAAAAAATGTAAAATTGGTGAGATTTCAAGTCTTAAAAGTTAGAAGACGAATAAGCTGGTTCCTAAAAGAAAAATGGTGGACGCTCTTAATAATGGAAACTGAGGTTTCTTCTTTGGTGATAGATAGTTCACCTTGAGTATTATTGGGTGGAATACCATTTTTCGAAATTAGATTACAGTGGTGTTAAACAGTTAAAGCCACAGAGAGATGGCCTCTCTGGCTCAGAAAGATCGATAATTGGAACTATACAAAGGCTTCCAAAATGAAATAAAAGTTTTGAGTTTTCTATTATAGTGAACTCCAAAATCATTATTCTATCAACGCACTCTCCGATCTGCTCACAAAATTGTAAATCGTGATCTGCAATGCCCTAGTAGCTTCCAATCTGTTGTATATGTCGGTCTGATCTATGCCTAGATACAGTCTGGCTTATATGGAATCGAGGATCTAACGTAATCTAACAGCCTATCCGTTATAATTAGCCAGGCCTTCCTAACACTATCAATAGTCCAAACTATAACATGAACATCTGAACTTCGGTTACGACCTATGATCTAACCGGCTCGTTCATCCAATATTGTGTAAACTCTGAAACTTGTGTATTAACAATAAACCCAGTTTCTAATCTAAGTAAAAACTAATCTTTATACATAATCAATCGTAATCCTTCTATAGACCAATTATAGGAATCCTGCATACACTTTAAACCTTACATTGATGATGACAGATTCTGTTATTATCAATAAGTAGTCCGTGATAGTTTAGTGGCTAGAATCTCCGCTTGTCGCGCGGAGGACCGGGGTTCAATTCCCCGTCGCGGAGCTTGTTTTTGTTATTCCATATTATAGCTTTTTATTATATGCAACTAATTTTTGTTTTTTATGTTTAGAAGTTTTTATTGCCGTAATATATACAATATACACAAGTGTGAAATAGAAGGGTACTTTCGAACAAAAAGTAATCCGTGATAGTTTAGTGGCTAGAATCTCCGCTTGTCGCGCGGAGGACCGGGGTTCAATTCCCCGTCGCGGAGCATACTTTTTTTAGTAATTGATCAACCACTATATAGGTGTATTTTAGCTGCGATTGTAATTACTAGTTTCATTATGTTTTCGGGGTGCCAAAACTCAAAGTCTTTGAATTTTCATAAACTCTACATTACCCGTAGACATCTATGTATCACCTTAGATATGGGAATATTGCTTGCATTTTACTTTATGGAGCTAGGCACATTCTGTTCTTTTTACCTAATACTTCCTGCTATAGTTGATTTTCGCGCGAGTGAAAGTTGCAACCATCCAATCTCAATAGGACAATAGCTTCCCAGTACTTAATAATAAATAAAAATACTACTTGGAAGTATTGTAAAACATCACTGAAGCATGCATATATGCTGGTTGCTATCCTAGAAGGTTTGAGATTATTTTGATTCAATCTTATTGATCTGAGAACTATATTGTTCAAATATACCGTTTCAGGTAGTTTGATTGTTGCGAAAAATAGTTACAATTAGCTGAGGCTGGTTGAGGGGATCAAAATAAATTGGTCCGATTGTTGAAGTATAACCATCGATTGATCTTGTCGGTAAAATGTTGTTAGCAATTCCATCAAGCTAGGATGGTTGCCAGTTGACATGAAACGATAACCCAGAGAACTTCCGACTAGACTGATCAGGATGTATATAAGATGTATATAAGATGTATCCAAGAACCACCTTTTCATCTATTACTTACAACAACAACCACAACTACAAAACATGAACCCAAACACTTTTCTCACTATTGCTATTATCCTTACTGCTGAAGCCAATGCCGGTCTTATTCCCCGTGATGGTCTTGATGCTTCTGCCCTCACTGGTGGTCTCACAAACAGTCTTGGTGGTATTACTGGTGGTCTCACAAGTGAGGTCACAGGTCTCCTCTCTGGTCTTCTTTCACTTCCAACTGGATTGCTTAGTGGTCTTCTTGGAAGTCTTGGGGGTCTTACCAGTGGATTAAGTGGAAGCGTTGGCGGTCTTACTAGCGGACTCGGTGGAATCACTAACACTGTTGGCGGACTCACAGGAAGTGTTGGTGGTCTTACAAATGGTCTAACTGGTAGTGTTGGTGGTCTTACCGGTGGTCTCACAGGTGCTGCTGGTGGTCTTACAGGTGGTCTCACAGGTGCTGCTGGTGGTCTTACAGGTGCTGCTGGTGGTCTCACAGGTGCTGCTGGAAAGCCGGCACTTCCAGCTGGATTGGAAGTGTTGCAATCAGCCATTTCCTCCTTGGAAGCTGCCTCTAGCTTAACAACTGTTTCAACTATCACATCTTCCTCCACTTGGGCCCCATCATCTACTACCAGTGCTTCTGCCAGTCTCATTTGAAAACCTACTGGTTTGTTTTTATAAGCATCTTTCTTAATTGTTTTATTATTATTCTCTTATCTCTCTAACGTCACTATATATTTCTTCTGTGTACTATAATAGATTATCTTAACTTATATTATTGCAGTGAGGTAGGTATCTTCAAAAAGTTCTCAGACAACAATTATGCCAATAGAGATCACTATACTCTAGATGTCTATGCTATCAAAAGACTATTTCCTACAGAAGTAAACCTCTATCGAAGTACGCTACATGTGTAATGTATATGACGAGATATCGATTATGGAATGCTATATATACACGGATGCGATATCAATTTTATGACGGTATTTACTTAGGAATCACCTATGTTATCTGTCAATATGCAAGTATTAAATCTTCTGTATTTTCTGTTCTTTTCCTTTTGTTACCCAGCAGATATTGGTTTGATGTATCGTTTGATGCATCTCTTGAGTTTTCAACAATTGTTCTCGAATATTCGCTTCTCAAGTTCTTCAAATCTTTTTTGAAATTCCTTCTATCTATCTCTCTATCCCTTATTGTCTCAGTTAGTAGTTTTTTAAGTTCATTGTTTTCATGAATTAATTGCATTTTGATCTTTTCGTTTTCATTGAATTTATGAAGCAAGTAGTTGAATTCCTTGCACAATTTGAGATAAGTGACTTTCAAAGTGATAAAGAGTGTATTGAGCTTTGAAGTATTAACCATCGATTGTTTCAAAGATGCTACTGTTGACATCATGATTCCATGACTTTTGGTAGTTTCGCTGTCTGATGATGAGACTGGCTGGTTGTCAATTTTGATAAGCAAATCTTCGGTTGAGCTCAGAGCAATTGTTTCTAATGATTGAGGTGAGCTGAATAAAGACAAGTCATCACTCGGTGAAGATGAGGAAGACATGTTTGGAGGGTTGTATTGGTTCTCCGAAGAATTAAAATTCACACCATAGTTATTCTTGAATTCGTTGAAAGACATTAACGCACTGTTGATCTCATCGTCACTTCTGTCCTTTGTTAAAGTATTCAGAAGTTGTTGTTTTGTTTGCTTTGCGGATGAGGAAGATTCTAAATGTGATTTAGGCTCTTCAAAACTATCTGGGAAATCACCAAACAAATCATCCAAGTCATCTTTAGTATCAAGGTCAAATTTATCCTGATACGTCTCATTTAAATCAATTTCAGTTTCGACACTTTGGACATTTTGGACATTCTGGCTATTTTGGTCATTTCCGGGATGGTTAGCTGTGCTATTCTTAAATGGTGGAAGGATGATCTCCAGAGCACGAGGACTGCTGTCTCCGAATAATGGAGGCTTGAATATTTTATTTTTCCAATGCATAGATGAGTTCATAGTCGGACAGCAGCTCTAGTGTGATTAAGCTTACAATAACATAGTATTACTAGCTTTGACACTATACCGTTTTTTTTCTGTAGCGATGAGATGATGATTTTTGTGGAATACTTACACCAGAATACATCTCCAAAGCAACCCGAGCGAATTGCATTCAAAACAATAGCGAAGAGAAGACGATTACAAATTGTTTAAGTTCTAATAAATAAAAGTATATACAAGTAATCCCTATATGATATTCCTCCTGATAATGATGCAATATAAATAATGGTAAAGACTTTTAGTTGAATGCTTTACGTAATCTTTTAACTTCTTCCAACACCTCATTTGTTGTATCGCCGATGGTATCTCCAAGTTTGTCACTGAACTGTTCAATTTGTTTACTCAAGTCGGTAACAAACACACCACTTTCCTCCCATTTTTCATTCAATGTCTGTAATACATTTTCAAAAGCCATTCGACCCGTGGAGGCGTTTTGACCAAACCTTTCTATCGAAAAGTTCTCTAGGGTTTCACAAATGGACTGCAAAGGACTGAAAGCAGTTATTTCAGCACTCTGTGTAAACACGGTTTTGAAGATGTTCGCTGGATCTGGCTTATAAACCACAGTTTCATTTACCAATAAAATGTGATTCAATGTTAAATTGGAAGATTTCATCACCAATGTACGATTCACTAAGTCAACCTCACTTATCTCACGCACATAACTGTATTGCTCAGATCCTACTATCCATGCTATCCACGTTGGAATCGCTTGCTTGCATCCAATCAATCGTTCTGTTCTCAACACCTTTCTTTCCTTGTCAATACTGCGATCTAAAATATCAACCGAAACGACATGCGTGGACAACTCATTAGGGTACTTTTGCCAGTTAGCAGCCGTGACTTGATCCCATGGGTAGTTGAAGAAATGCTGACTCTCAAATAACTTCATATTATCTATCTTCTTTTATCTATTAAGTCCTTCTATTGACTCAGATAGTCACTTATTTTTGAAAATTTTATTATCAGATTTTTTTTTTTTTGTGGTTGCCATCAAAGATCATGTGAAAATTACCTAATTTCAAGCTTGCAACCAATTGATATCTGATTTATTCATTGGAAGGCCGCAGTTATATCTAATAGTTTATTATTTTAACTCTGCATATTTTGTCAGGTTTCAGCAACATGATATAGAAATTTATCAGAAATTTGGTGATTTTATTAGCAAAATTGTTGTACCGAAACCCTGTTTCTGAAACTAGTTATGACCTTGTTGTTTACTTATCATCTCCAAATTACAATTGTATATTAATTCATCTCTACATCTACTCAATAATCTTCTACTTATCACTCTGAGTCACTTAGACCGGAACTCAGATTGAAGTCCGAAGAGGCATGTTCGTGTCTCCTTCTGAAATGCATCTTTGCGGGAGACGAAGCGATGTTACTTGGCAGTAACATTAAGATTTGGCTCTGTGAATGCGGCGGAGTGGTAGCTTCGTAAAGTGGCCCTACGATTGTATTTTCTGACACACTGCTTTTTGATGGAGACCTGTTGGATAATCTATTGACAGGATTTTGCACCCGAACCAGTGTCCTTGATTCCTGACTTTGCGATAATTTGAATGAGGCATTTTTGTTTGATATGTGGAACTCCCCCCCAGCTTTGAAATGATTGACCTTTTGCGAAGAGTTGTGATAATTCAATCCTTGACGTTGTGGTGATGTCACATACACAGGCAGAAGTGCTCCAAATACACGATCTGTTTTTAGTCTTTTGCTGTATCGTGATTCCTTGTTAATGTATCGAGGAACAAATATCACATTCTTGAACAGTTTTGTCTCCCCTGTCTCTTCACGTGTGGCTCTTGTTATATCTATTGCACCAGTATTATAAATAGTGGGTGCTCCCGACCCAACAGTTTTATTGGGAAGGGAATTTTCCAAATTCTGATTGATTTGACTACCTAAATTCAATTCCAGAGAAGGTAGTTGTGTTGAAAGATGTTTAGAATTTCCTACAGAAAAATCAAAACCAGAACTAGAACCAGAACCAGAACCAGAACCAGAACCAGAACCAGAACTTGAGCTTGATCCAGAAACCGAACCACAATTTGAATCAGAGGCAGAGCCCAGGCGAGATTCCGAATCAGAACCAGAATGAAAACTAGAACTTGAACTTAAAGTTGTCAACTTATTATCAAACTTTGAGACTTCGATTGTTTCTGATTTCCCTTTCAAATGATTATTATTCTCAATGCCTGCCGGAAGTAGCTTTGGAAATTTAGCTTCATCATCAAGAATACTATTCAGAAAATCTCTAGTTAAACTGAATTCAAAGTCCGTGTCCTTGGTTTTCTTTGGTGTAGGAGAAGGATGTTCACTATCATTAGGATTTGCATTCAATACATTTCCTTCAAAAAATCCCTTTCTTAATGGTGAACGCGGAATATTACGCTTTTCAACCTTACGAATGTTGTTATTTCTTGATGGATCAAACGAGTTGTCTGAAACCTCTGAATCATCAGAAAATAATATGTTTTCATGAGTACTAACAAAGTTCAAATGTGACTTTCTCAATTTTTCAACAATGTTAAACTTTGTTACATTATCTTTTCCGAGAATGATCTCTGTTTTTTTATTAATTTCAGATGGGCACCCGTGATATTGATCGTTCTTCTTCGCATACTTATCAGTTGTATTTGGGTTATCATAAAAAATTAAATTGGAATCAAAATATTCATTGTTTGCATCTTGCAAGTTCCCAAGACCCAGTTCAATTTTGAATACTTCCAATAGAAGTTGCGATTCCCTCTCCAGCTTACAAAATCTTTTGGGAAAGCTGATAGGTTCCATGTAGAAAATCTTATTTTGATTGGCATTTTTAGCCAAATCTTTTAGAAACTCTCTTAACTTATCCTCAATGGATACACTTGAGATTACCGCTGGAGACATTCTTGATTCCAAAATAGAAAGTAGCTTCTCATAATAAGAATCTGACTGCAACCCGATTGACGACTCATACTTAACCAATTCTGAGAATATAAAATATATATCATTAGTAGTGTAGTTATGATTTAATTCCCTAAAATTGTAATCCTGAGGTAAAGAAGGGAAAGTAAGATTTTTCAACATATGAATCTTTCCTATTTCTATTATATTTGGGTCCTGAATATCAACCACCTCAAGTAGGCCAGATGAGTTGAATCCTAGACGGTAAAGATTTGAAAGAGAAGGAATCCTAAATAATTCCTTAATGCAAGTCTTGTATTGTAGAATAAGCAGTTGGATGATTAGTAATGGATCTTCCAAAGAGCTGAATTCACATAAAGTGTCCAAAAGTGAACAAGTAAACCATAATTTGACGCCACTAGCCACTGGAGATTTCAATACTACCTGACTGTCTTGAGCCCTATTGAAATAGGTATTTGAATGGTCAACTTTAATAAAACGAATATTAGAATATTTGGATTCATCTAGTGCTAATGAGCTGTAGAGTATAACAGAAATGTACCTTGAACATGATTTTAAGCGATCATCCAAACTGGAGAAATGCAAGGCAAGCTGGTGCGAGTTGAACAATCCAGTAGGATAATAATTGAATTTGCAAGTCTTGAGATTGGTAACAATCATTGGATCAAGAAACTCGCTCATTGACAAGTTCCCACACATTGAAAAGCTAAATATGGAGTTCCCATAGCGGAGAGATAAATCATCAAAATAAAATATATCGTCTAATGAATATGCGGACAAGCACAGTTGAAATTCAGAATAATGAGTTGGCGATTCAAGCCGTCGTAACTGCCATTGATACCAAACGTTCAATTCTTTCTCTAATGAGTATGGAAGATCCCTTTCTGTTATTTCTTTCAAGACTTGACTGAGTCCATCGGTAATCTCCAAAGTCTTCCCCAAAGGTATGCCTAATGCTAATAATTGAACACCAAAGTCCAATAAAGTGCTGTATAAAAGATCAGGAATGAAAGATTTCCTAAATCTATCCTCATCAAATTGTTCAAAAAGTTGCTTTAATTCAGTTTGGTTCCCATATATTGTGGTGAACTCATGCAAGGTTGTATCTATGCTGTGTTTTGAGGTGATGCAATGATGGTAATTATAGTGATCTAGAAGGGATAAAGCCAATTCACCATTGAAATTCATCGGAAATAGTTTACTGAAAGTTGAATGAATGCAAATGTATCAAAATATTGAGAGCCATCAACACCTCGCTTCGATGTTTCAGCAGCTCTTGTGGTGTATCCTCTAGTTTTTTCAAAATAACCTTGAACATAGTTCGATGAGTTGCGCACTGCCAGCATGCAGGATAAGCATATGGATATTGGTGACATTTTGCAGCCACAAATGAGATTTTCTAGAAACTTTTGGCGTTATGAAGACCAAACAGAGTCAAGGACTGAGTTCTGAAAGCAATTTTTCTGAAATGACGAAGGATACTGTCGTTCTGAGGGAATATGAAGAAGAGGGCAATCTGGAGGGTTTAGAAGACGAGGCTAGCGAGAAAGCATCAGGCGCTGATAAAGATACAGCGCAAACCAAGGGAATGGAATTCGAAATTGAAGAGGCTGGAAAAGAATTAGGGGAAGAAGAGGAAAAAATGGAGCAATGTTCTCCAGTTAGGTTGAAACTGCCATCAGACCTCGAGGTTAAATTAGAATTTGAAGAAATCAGTTTATCTCTAGACATGAGTTTATTTAGTTGGGATTCAGTTAAAAACAAGTTGGTTAAAAGGGAGTCCAATTTAAGAGATTATGACAGTAATATAGAGTTGCTTTTCACCCCATTTGAACAACAACCCGACAGCTTTCCTTTGTATACTAATGACGACAGGAGCACTGAAAAATTGGATTTAGAGTCGGTGAATTTAACTAATACTCTGAATATGGAAAAGCCAAAAACTAGCAAACGGTACAAGTACTTGGAGAAGATTCTCACAATGTTTAAGATTGTTGGTTCAAATAGTTCAAGTACCAGAAGCAGTAGTGATGGTATAGAGAAGGACGGGTTTTATCCATATGAAGTGTCCGATACCAATTTTCAAGATGAAGATATCGGGAATGCTTTATTTAATAAATGGAGCACCAAACGACTTGAACCTTCAAGAGCGGGACTCCCGAAAAATCTCAATGTCGCATATTCCAATTGGGGTCTATTTACATCTTCTTCGTTGGAGTCAGGAGCCAATGAAGGGACTATCAAATTCAATAAATTTACACAAGTGTATGTTTTTGATGATAAGAAAACTAAATTGAATCGTGGGTCGAGTTTTCTATACTCAAGAAGATGTAGTGTCGATTCACGGGAACAGAGGCCTTGGAGAACAGTAGGGCGTGTTCCAAGTATTTTCAAAAGAAGGACGCTGCAAGAAAAAGAACCAGGAACACTTCCTCAAGAGTGGAAATCCCGTTCTATATTGAGGAGCAAAACGAACCAGAACTATTTCATTGAAAATGAAGGTGCTCTTAAAGATGACGAGACTGATTTGAATCAATTTATGGTTGAGTTTGAGATGAGCGAATACCAAAAGACTCTCAATGAGCGGAAGTTGTCCACTATGCGAGAAGAACAGTTACATAACTACTATACCTCTAATTAGTACTAATAGCTAGAAAACAATTTCAGTAGTGATCAAAAATAAGTAAATGAAGATCAAAAATACGTGAATAGGCGAGATCCTATTCGTGTGCATTTTCAATAGAATCTTGTTTCAACTAAAATCTGAAAAAAAAATTAATCACAGAACCATAGAATAAAGATTATGGGTATACGTAATTAAAAAACTTAACCCCTGATCCTATAGAAACTTTAGGGAACCGCCTTCCACATTTTTCCCTTCACAGTATAAGAATCAATGGCGTATACAATCAACGTATGCAATCACCTATAAGGTATTGCCACCATTAATATTAGAGCGAGAATCTTTGCATTCGTTTACAGACTGTTGAAATCACTAGGAGCAGCATTTGAGAACTAGCTCCGAATATCTCACTAGGACAGCAATGATTAAGTAACATAACAAGAACGATGAAATGTACGTTTAGAAATTTAGAGGTTAGTTTTATTGATGTGCGAGTAAGTCGGGGGACCAAAACATCAGCCGCCCCAACCCGAGATAAGTGGAGTATTACGGTGCCTAATGTTCATTCTGGGGAAAGTAACACAATCGGTGAGGTTTCCATATTGGTAAGATTCTACGACATCAAGAATTTACCCGGATGGTAGTCAACCTTGGTATCCAAACAAAATCTCTAACACACAACTTACATTTGTGAGAGAGAGATATACAGTACCAAACTATGGTAGTATATTCCCAACACATGTATCGACGCTCCCCTTGTAAATAGGAAAGAGAGGAAATGGTTGATCCAAATTGGAGATCGGATAGTGCGTGCGTTAATGTTACCTCTTTTGTTGCGCCACATATTGGGTTCGCTACCTTTTTCGGAAAGAATATAATCACAAATCCACCAGGTCTTTGCCTCCGCAATTGGTAAAGTACCCCACCAATGAGATTTGTGATGGAGACGACTTTGTAATCGATTCCCAAAGTGCTCATTGATATATTCTATGACTTTGTGAATTAGAATAAATAGGACAGGTTCCCCCAGTTCTCTTTCCCACTATCGTTTCTTGAAATATTAAATGTCTACTGTTTTTGTTACTGGTGCCAATGGTTTCATTGCCTCACACACTGTCCAGCAACTTCTTGCTAAGGGATACACTGTGATTGGTTCTGTTAGATCCCAAGAGAAGGGGGAATTATTGAAAAAGATTGTCGGGGACAAGTTTTCTTTTGTGGTGATTCCAAACATGGGTGAGGCTGGATGTTTCGATAAAGTTTTACAAGATAACCAAGACATCAAGGGTGTTTTGCACATTGCTTCGCCATTTAGATTCAATGTTGAAAGCCCAGAAAAGGACATTTTGATCCCAGCAATTGAAGGTGTAAAGACTTTGTTTGATTCCATTGTGAAGTATGCCCCACAGGTAACTAGAGTTGTTCTCACTTCTTCAGACGCTGGTGCCAGATTGACTTTGGACGATCCAACTTCCACTATTGACGAAAACGTTTGGTCTCCTTTAACTTACGAAGAGACCAAGGATCACATGATCATGGCATACTTGGCTTCGAAGCCAATTGCCGAGAGATACGCATGGGACTTTGTAAAGAACAACAATGTTAACTTCAAGTTGGTCAGTGTCTTGCCATCCAATACTTGGGGTCCACAGATTTCCGACGAATATGTCGTCAAGACTTTGAATACCTCCAACCAAGCCATCGATGAGATTGTCAACTCCAACCCAGAATCCCATGACCAAATGGAATACCGTTATGGTGGTTGGAACGATGTTAGAGATAATGCCAGAGCTCACATTGTCGCATTGGAGAGCGAAGAAGCTGTCAACCATAGATTGGTCTTGGTCGCATCCATCTTCACCTCCCAAACTCAATATGACATCGTCAATAAGAGATACCCAGAGCGTAACTTCTACGTTGGTACCCCAGGTTCCGATGCAGAAGCTTTCAAAAAGATGACAAAGATGGACTACTCTACAACCGAAAGAATCTTGGGTTTCAAGTACAGATCTTTAGAAGAAACATTGGTTGACACCATAGATCAAATCATTAGAGTTAGAAAGCTTTGAATTAATAGAAATAAATAAGTACACTTCCCATTATACATTAATTGGTCCTTCCAAAGTATTGGAGCATCTCCAAATATGGTTACAAATCCTCTTCCCACTAAAACAAAGATGTTAAAATGAGTAGTTTACAAATAAGACTAATCCATATTGCCCTCGCAATGATTAAAATGAAGGAAATTACACAACTAATGAACATTTCCCTCATAATGAACTGGTTAAACTAACAAGAATTAAATTATATATATAACAAATCAACAGTGAAATTTTATAGTCATGTCAATTGAATTAAATTCCGCACGGAGACAGAATTCCGTGGATTTTGGTAATACAAGGCAACCGCAACCGCATCTATTTGCAGCATTTTCTGTCTTCTTCGTCATCGCAGGAGATGGGCTCGTTCATGGAGAAGAAGAATTTACCAAAGAGAGCACCCAAAATACATGAGATAATGATGTAACCATTGTAGTACATGAATAACAACATGATCATGTAAGAAACACCCCATTCGATAGTATACAACACACTTCTTAATAAATGTTCAGCCAAAGTTGGAATCACCGAATTTGGTCTTCTAGTGAAGAGCCAAGAGTGACTAACAGCGTAAGCATAAGGATTTCTGACATTCGAGTTCAATTGAATGTCTGAAGATGTATCGTCATCTGACACTTTGCTGAAACCCTTTGAAGGAATATTCTTCAAGTTTGCAGCTCTGTGCTTCATAGTAATAGCATAATCCAATTCACGACAGAAGCGGTGTAACCATTGGGCAGCAACAACGAGGAAGAAAACACCAATACAAGAACCAGCAAACCCTCCCTTGGTGTGAACGTGCCAGGATCTAGCTATGAAACAGGTATCAATTGTATACCAATTCCACAACATGGAAATCTTGCACGCATGTGCCGGCTTTGCTCCAGACATATTCATTTTTGCTTGCTATAAATTATTGATACTTCTTACCATTTCTATCACTATGAAATGAACCATAGTATTTATAGTGAAAGCGGTGAAGAATCTTATTTTCGCATGATACCCTCCAAGTTTTATTTGAGTTAATTGCATTACTTGAGTTGGGGATGTAAATTTGCTCAAACTGAAGAGAAAAGTCTTGGACCAAAAACGTAGTACACATCGCCTGATATTGGCAAGGAAACCAATGATTAGCTCATAAAATTACATGGTAACCAGCCAACTGGCCTGTAGTATAATATCCCAAGGTTCTTGTAATAAAAGTGCTCGATATATCATATAATAAAGATTTCTGCGTCCTATTTCATGAAACACAACCT
This sequence comes from Kodamaea plutei, assembly GCA_030705055.1. Taxonomy (NCBI): domain Eukaryota; kingdom Fungi; phylum Ascomycota; class Pichiomycetes; order Serinales; family Debaryomycetaceae; genus Kodamaea; species Kodamaea plutei. The sequence goes on along the minus strand of JANIWJ010000053.1, from coordinate 25,688 downwards.
ATAGCTCGAATTGGATATGATAAACATTGAACAAAAACGAAACCAGTTCAAAGCAAAACTAAGATGTATTATGCCCGATATGGTTTCTTATATTACTCAGATCTCTAAACAAATTAAATGATTTTTGAAGTAAAACGAGATGATCATTGTGATTGCATATCATTGAAGGGTCCCGTGCGGCTCATCATCAAGAAATACCGGATTATATAATATGTTACAAATATATATTTACGAGCCACATTTTATTGGCTACATACATTGCCATTGCACGTGAATACAGCCAATTGATCTGTAGGGCTGGTAGCAAGATATTTAATTGCAATTATATAGTTATAGATACGATATATAATGACAGGGTTAGATTTGGAAGCTATTAATTGTGAGCTCGAAGAGCTTGAACCACAAGATATCATCAAGTGGGCATTGAAGACGTTTCCCAGTGGACTCTACCAATCAACCGCCTTTGGATTAACTGGATTGGTAACTATAGATTTGATTTCTAAGCTTGATACCGTTATAGAATTAATATTCATTGATACTTTATATCATTTCCCGCAGACATTAGAGTTGGTGGATAAGGTGAAAAAGAAGTACAGTCCAATTAATGTGATTACATACAAACCCAGTGGAGTTGACACTGACGTTGAGTTTGCGGCCAAATATGGTGATGATCTTTGGGAGAAGGACGAACTAAAGTACGATTACTTGGTGAAAGTGGAGCCAATTCAAAGAGCATTTAGAGAACTCGGGGTCAAGGCAGTTTTGACCGGAAGAAGACGGTCACAAGGAGGTGAACGCGGGAAACTTCCTGTTGTGGAATACGAACAAGAGTCTGGTACATATAAAATCAACCCATTATGCAAACTTTCGTTTGGTGATGTTAAACTTTACATTGACGAAAACAAGGTTCCCTACAATGAATTGCTTGACTTAGGCTATAAATCTATTGGAGATTGGCATTCGACGTCTCCAATCGCGGAAGGGGAAGATGAACGATCAGGTCGTTGGAAGGGGAAAGCAAAAACAGAATGTGGTATACATCAAACTTCGAAGTATTCGCAGTTCTTAGAACTGTCAAAGGCCTAAAGTCCTATCAGCTCACAATAAAACTCTTATATACCAATTGAATAAACCCTATAAATTGTTTTTAGGTTTAATTTGATATTGTAGTCATTTCTAGTATTTTTGTTAGTTTGCTCCAAGTTTTATAAGCTGCAGATCTCCAGGAAAAAGAAAACTTATAATTACCGGCTTGTAATATTAATAATCATCACAATCTGTGACAGGTGACTCATTGAATCAGACAACTTTTAAGAACAATTGCTGTTTTGTGCGTCTTCTCTTATCTATTTCTTAGTGTAGTGCAAAAGGAAAAAAGCTAATCGGCCCCGCCCAGCTAAAAGATATAAAGAGCCTGTAGCGGGACTTTTTTTTTCTTTGGTCTTTGGAATATAGGCATGTTGAAAGAGATTGTATCAGAGCACTTGCTAGAAATTGAGATTGGTTTTGTCGCTATATTGGTGGTACACTTTTTCATACTATACCCATTTTTCTTATCACCACTTCGAGAAATCCCAGGGCCATACCACCATCGCATCTCCTCGATCTTTAGTTTGTTTCACCAACAAAACAACACTTGGGTGAAAAAGGTTGATTTGCTTCATCGGAAATATGGTGATGTAGTAATCCTCTCGCCAACCCTGGTAAGCTTCAATAATATCAATTATATGAATGATATCTATGTGAAAAACATGCCCAAATCAGACTTTTATGCCAATTTTGAGAACCACGGGAAGCCTAATATATTCGCTACTTTGGACAATAGAAAACATTTACAATTAAAAAAGCTCATAATGGGGTTATATAGCAAAACTGCCGTTTTCACTAATCGCCGGTCATTGTTGGTAAATAAGGTGAGGAACTTATTGTATTGCGTGGAGAAGAACTCTGTGACTGGGGAAGAGCCTGATTTGATTAATGCAAGATCTGAATTTAATGAACTTGGTAAGGGATCAAAAGAGGGTGAATACTGGCTTTTAGAGAAGAAGAAGAAGAACCTTGGGATCGATGTATATTCGTTATTTTCTGCCCTTGCGATGGATGTTGTCACCCTGTTTGAATTGGGGTGCAAAAATGGATCCAATTTTTTGATAAATCAGGGAGAAAGACATATAATCGCCAAGCATCGGATGGTATCATCGATGTTATTTTGGACCACATTAGCACCTAGATTCTGGAATTGGGCAGCAACTTCCAAGATTCGCCAGTCTAGCGTCGATGTAGAAAACTGGCAAATGCTGATGTATGAAAGGGCAGAAAAGAATCTTGATGAAGCATCAACTTTGGGTGTTCTCAAGAGCATGGGGAAGACAAACACAGAGGCGTATTCTATACTATCCGATAATATTTTTGCTGGGCATGAGACAACAGCTGTGCAGTTGACGTATTTAACATATCAATTACTGCGACCATCCAATGAGGCGATTCAAACTAAGTTGATTAAGGAATTGAACGACACATTTGGAAAAGCCAGGGATAATAGTTCCGATATGATAATGGATTTAGATATTGTGGATCGTTTGCCATATTTGAATGCCGTTTTTGTGGAAGGGTTGAGGCTCCATGCCGCTATTCCTGGGGCGGAACCCAGGGTCACGAATTGTGAGTATGTTGTCCAACTTTCGAACGGAGCGGCTAAGTTACCGATCGGAACCACGGTTCAATGTCAACCATTTTCATTACACAGGAAATCACAAGTATTTCCCAACTATAATGCATTTATTCCGGAGCGGTGGTTAAAGTATCCCGAAGAGCTGCAAGAGATGTATGAAGAGCGCCAGAAAAACCAAAATAGGCATATGATGGCCTTTGGTAAAGGGATTCGGATGTGCTTAGGTATGAATCTTGCCGTTATAGAGATGAAGTTGGCAATTGCCAACATGTACTGGAAGTATAATTCCAAGATTTGTTCCGAATGGTGTGATGTTGACCCGGGGTTACCTGCAATAGAGATTAGCAATGGTAAAGCGAAAAGCAATGTTGACTACACCAAAATGGAAATGTTAGATGCATACACCACCAGGCCTGACAGAGATGAATGTTGGCTTGAGTGGTATGAGAACTAGCATATCTTGTGCAAAATAGACATAACCCATTGAAGGCTTTTTCTTAAGACTCAAGATCATTAGAATTTATTTTAAGTAGCAGCTAAGCAGAGATTCACACTTTCGATAAAATCAAAAGGGTTTCCACAAAAAGTAAACGGTCCATATTGTGATAACATGAATTAACTGAAATTAAGACCAAAAAAACCTGACAATGTGAATAGATGTAATCATGACAAAATTTCACCCATAGCCCCCTTGTGGTAATGGTATTGTAAGCCCCACTCTGTATTACTGAGGCGAATTTTCCTCTGCAATCGGTGTTACTGAGGTAAATACGCCCCTCTAATCGGTATCATTGAGGTGACTTTCCCCCCTCTCTCATCCCACATTCAGTTTTAGTAGTTTGGGCTTTGAATAATGAAATACGATGTGCGCGATAACAGTTTCTTTTTGTATGAAGAATGACTTACACGTTGTATGCAAAAAAGAAATCCGAATAAGGAGTGGATTCTACAGCCGCAACCTTCCGTGTCAGGGAGAAAATAAGGCACTATATATAAAGAGAGAGATAGTATGAGAGTTTTTTTTATAAAAAGGTAGACGCTAGTTGAGGATGCTTCCATTTGCCATTGAATATCCACCAGAGCAGACGAACGGATACTGGGGTATTCCGACATCAACCATTGATTGGTGTGAAGAAAACTACGTTGTATCGAGCTATATAGCGGAAGCAATCAATACAACCACCAACGCAATATTCATTCTCATAGCCGCCTTTTTTATATACACCAGTTATCTGCAGAAATTGGATCTGAGATTTATTTACACTGGGTATGGCTTTATGCTAGTCGGTATTGGGCTGTGGTTATTTCATATGACTTTGCTTTATGAGTATCAACTCTTGGATGAGTTACCTATGATCTACGCAACTTGTATTCCATGTTGGTCTGTATTCAGTGAGTTTCAATCTAAGAGGAAATCAAGAGCAATTGGGTTGACGGTGTTTGTTTCTGCTAATTCTTTGACGCTCATATACTTGTATTTGAAGAATCCAACCATTCACCAAACTGCTTACGCGATTTTAAATGGTTTGATCATTTTACAATCGTGGAAATTACTGAGGTCCCCTTCGATTTCTCCAAAGGAGCGCTTTACGTTGTATTGGACAATGATCAAAGGTATGATCCTATTCCTGTTGGGCTACCTTCTTTGGAATATGGATATACATTTTTGTAGCTATGCAAGGTCAACGAGAAGAGACTGGGGAATGCCATACGGATTCTTATTGGAAGGCCATGGATGGTGGCACATTTTAACTGGAACAGGAATCTATTTTTATTTGATTGCTGAAGTCAATTTAAAGTTATTCTTACTGGGAACTAACAAGTTCTATGAATTGAGATCTTTTCTTGGTTTCCCTTACATAAAATGCATCGACGAGAAGGGTTTGTCACAATTTAGAAGCGTACAAATTTTGAATCAGAAAGATGCTGAATTCCTCAAAAAGAAGAATGCTTAGGCATTTTTACTTATATAAATACCATCATCCAATATATTGCATAAACTGATTCAAATAACAGTAATATTTGAATTATCTGATACTTGGGTTGTCTGATATTTGAATAATCGGAAATATCTGCTTACTCATATTCAATTTATACACACAAATTTATTATTCCTAATAGACCTTAACTTATAAAGATTCTAGAATCTCTTGAATAAAAATGTCATCCTGCAAATTTGCAGATTCCGCCAACAGACGAAGTTTAGAAATAGCGTCTTCACTATTTGTTTTACACTTTTTAGAAGATTCGTCATAACACTCGGACCTCCATTTCTTAAGAACATCTTTTAAGAGATTAACACCTGTATTGATTTCATCAGATGAAAGCTTGGTTTTCTTAACACTCTCTTGGTCAATTCTGTCGTTTTGTAATTCAGATGCCTTTCTCTTTGCCATATTAACAATCTTCTGAGGGAACTTTACCAATTCAGCCACATGTATACCAAATGATCTGTCGGACATTCCAGGCCCAACCTTGTACATCAATGTAATATCATCTTCATTCCCATCTTCGACGTGGGCAATAACATGCAAATTCTGAACAGTGGTATACATCTCTGCGAGTTTGGTCAATTCATGAAAGTGTGTAGCAAAAAGAGTAAAACAGTGGGTTATGGAAACGAGATGTTCCAGAATGGACCACGCCAATCCAAACCCATCGTAGGTCGAAGTACCACGACCGAGCTCGTCAATAATGATCAAAGAATTGTGGGTAGCTGTAGCTAAAATCGACGAAGTCTCCAACATTTCAATCATAAATGTGGATAACCCCTTCAATTGGGAATCACCAGCCCCAACTCTGGACAAGATTGCATCGAAAACAGGGATTTCGGGAGTTGAATCCTCTTCACTTACAGGAACAAATGAACCAATTTGACCTAATAATGCTATAACACCAATCTGTCTAATATATGTGGACTTACCACCCATATTAGGGCCGGTGATAATAGCGAAGGATTTATCTTCATTGGATAACAGAACATCATTGGCAATAAAATTGACATCATCTTGGACCTCCAATAATGGATGACGTGACTCCATAAGATTCATCCTCCTGTTCTTGAAATCAGCACCATTAATATCTGAAGCGAGTGGATGCAACTTTGGTTTTGCAAATGTGGTTGGTGCTAAAAGTGCGACATTGGAAAAGCTGTTCAAGACATCAACATGTGCTAAAACGAGATTAAGTTTGAGGTATAACTGCAGATATGTCATGGTGACCTCCAAGATTTCCCTGATAACCTCTCTTTGCTTGACATTATATTCCAGGTTTAATTTGTTGAACTCCTCAGCCAAATCTTGTAAGGATTTACAAGTAAAAAATACACCTGCCTTGACAGTTTGCAATTGAGTATATTTCTTTCCTGTATTTCTTAAAACAACAGAATCATTTCTAGTAACTCTAAAGCACCAGCCATGTTGTGCATGTTGCTCCAATTTCAACTTCTTTTCGGTATCCACATTCAAATCGTCGGCAACCTCCTCGTGTAATTGTTTTATTTGCTTCTTTGTTTCTTGCAATTTGTCATTGATACCAACAAGGGACTCATCAAACTCAGGCCTGACATTAAAGTCCGTGTTTAAGTCTCTCAGAAACTCCAATGGGCTCAAATCGATGGTTGTTTCCACCAAACCTTTGAAATTGAGTAAAGGTTCGTAGATTTGGTTTATTGGATCAATCCAATAAGATGAGATAAGACGAGAGATATCTGAGTCATTGTTTTCTTCAACAAGGGAACGCAAGATCTCAATCAAATCTGGTAACACAAGGACCAATTGATACAATCTTACAACATCTTCAAGTTTCTTATTTTCATTCGAGGATGGTTTCTTAATACTCATTGAGACTTTCTTGATCAATCTCTTAATGTCTGGTACTTTAGGCAACCAATCTTTGGATAAAAACATTCTTAAGTTAGTGTCATTAATCAATAAGTCCACCAATTCTTGTCTTTCTTGGATTAAGTTTAAGTTTGTCAATGGCTGTTTCAACCACTGTGATAACAAACGAGAACCAGCAGCAGTCTTACATTTGTTAAGCAAGGCAAATATCGAGGTGATGTTTGAGTTCAGTCCTTGTGATTGAGAAGTACCCGCGGAATTAGGGAAAACGTTTAAAGCTTTCATAGTTGACAGGTCTAATTTCATATATGATGACAAACTGTATTGATCTATGGTGAAAGTATTTGAATCACCATTCAATAGTTGTAAGTACGTGACCAAAGCATTTGTGCAACTTAAAGATAAACTGTGGTCGACGGTGTTTATATTCTTGGAAGCCAAAACCAAGCCGACATTCAATTCCTCCTGGTCATCTTTGAGAAGTAAGATTTTACCCAAATCCTGCTCGATGTCATTAGTGTTGAAGTTTGAGCTTTTCACCGAGCTCACCACAATATTATTGACCTTATTGATAACCTGGAAGAGTTTGAGTTGTTCGTCATCTTCTTGAGAATAGTTTGAAGGTACAATCACTTCATTGACACCCAATTGAATGAGCAAACTTTCCAAATTTGAAAACAATTCATTATCTTCAAACTCAGAAATTAGAATTGAGCTATTCGACACATCAATACTGCAGATTCCTATTTTCTTTGGATTTCCTGAAGTCATCTTCAATGCAGCTATAATTGGGTTAGAGCAGTCCAGAATCATTCCTTCCAAGTTAACCGCGTATAAGTCTGATAAAGGTTCCAAGTTACCTGGAGATGCAGAAACAAGCAACTCAAAGGTCTTGTTACTGTAAACTTCAAGCTTCATATGCTTGTCGATGATCACAAATTTGAGAACATTATTCAAGAATACCTGAGGGGCAATTGTCACGTATCTTGTTTTACCACCTTCATTATATTTTATAACCAGTTGGGTTTTGTAGATGTTATCTGCAATCAAGTCAGCATCCGAGTCGAGCACAGTGAAGTAATCCAGGTTGTTATGGTCGATTACTCTTACAGTAGTTTCTTGTTTAGTTGGTAGATTGGCGTACTTTCTGTAGTACAGTCTTTCATCGCCACGGTCAGCGAACTTGAGGTCTGGACGTATACTAGACATAAAGAAAGCCTTGTTCAAAAAAAAAAAAACTAACTACGCGTACCAAATACGCGCTTCTTTTCGGTTAATGATCCAAATGTATTACGTAAGCAAGAGGTGGAAATACTGTTAACTTTGGCCAGAGAGCCAATTCGAGGTAAAGAAGTTAAATTGGTCTGCGGTCAAGAGTTGACAATATCATACTATTCGCTAAACGCGCCTCAAAGGTAGTTGTTGAGGGAAAATAGTGGAGACAATTCTTTTTTACTGGCTAAGTGAATCTAATGGTTCATCTCACCGGCTTACCAAATCTAATGCAAAATACTTGATGTGTTATCGTTACCAACCTGATCCTTTAAATTATTCTGGAAAAGAATGGAGAAAGCCGGGTCCTTGGTGAACAACAAATGCATAGACCTAATGGCATGTCAACTGCACCCCCAAATCTATATTTCTTTTTATAAGAAAGACGCATCAGATTGTAACAAGACAAAGGCGAATTGGAGCGTTTGAACGCGGTAACCTAACTCTAAATTAAGGCATGTACAAATCGGAAAATTAATAATTCCCCTTTTTGTCGAACGAAAAATGTGGAGACAGAAGAACAATCAAGACCAAAGATTCACCAAATTGATTCGCACGATAATATATCATTTTGAAACAGATATTTGTTGCCAATTATAATTTTGACACTTCTTGGCAACAATTATTTTACCTCTACAGAAGGGTTTAATTCATGTGTATTTATATTTATATTTATAAGGGTTAATCTACAACTAGTATCTGTTGTATCTCTCATCTCTGTAGTCGAAAGGAGGTTCTCTGTCTGGGTGCCATTGTTCTTCTTGACCGTAGTGTTGTTCGTAGTTTTGGATGGCGTAGTCTTGAGCTTGTTCTCTAGCTCTTCTTTGGTCCAAGTAGTCCAAACCCTTGGTTTCGAACAACTTGTCGACTTCACCACCGGCGATACCAGCAAGCAATTCCTTAGCGAAAGCGTGCGAGACTGGCTTACCTTCTCTTCTTTGTCTATCTTCAAACAACTTCATGGCTTCGAAAGATGCAGCACCAGCCAATAATTCGTGGGAGAACTTAGCTTCGTGTTCACCACCATACACTTGTTCGTGATTTTCACCAAAACCAAACATTATAGATCAATAATTAATTATCAAAAAAAAAGGGCATAGGTTTGGGGGTAAACAGCTTGATATTTATAGTGTGCTCAATGGACGGAAGATCACATTCGGCTACCCCTAATTTTAAAATGCATTACGGGTGAGATTGACGGAGGCTTTGGTTGTCACGAGAATCTGCTGGTCAGCACTTGAAACACAGACCGGTGTACAAAGTCGGAATCATCCACTGGACACTTGTCTTTTCAGCCAATCATTTCCCCTAGTGTAAACCTAAATTACCAATTACAGTAATCTGTGTTTTCAGAACAATAACTCAAAGTAAATACTCCTAATAAGTTACGTTATTTTTGGTTATTTATGGAACAGTTCAACAACTCCAGTTTTACGTGACCCAGTAGGCAGTGTTAAAACCTTAGCTGGATCCATAACGAATGCTTTTAGTGTAAACTAATATAAGTACACAATAAATAATCTACCGCCCCAAAAGAAACTAAAGAAAATACCTTGATTTAGTGGTGTCTGAAATTAGTAGTGCTGTTGCTTTGTCATACTGGGATTCATCATGTCACCTAAAACCTTCAAAAGAAACAGAATTAGAGATCGCGATTTTTCAGTCATATGAAAGTGCTAGGTGCTAAACGATTAATGTTAGAATGGAATCAAGTAGCGGAGTGCACGGTTATAGTGGCTTTACATCTTCAGTTTGGCTTCAAACTAATATGACTATCTAAAACCTACGCTTGTATAGCCCCGCCCTAGTTTCTGTTTCCCGATACCCCTGTGCAGAACAAACCTACTTCAGGAAGTGGTTCCTCCCCAGGGAACTTCCGTCGTCATATTTACGGCAAAGTTGTTTCTCTCCACTTAATGATGGGAAGGTCGTATTCGCGCCCATTGTGGATCGATGTTCCAGATTGCCTCACATCTTTAACAAAGAATGCTCCAACTAATAATATATCATATGATCATACACGTGATGAACCAGAGTCAAAATCTAAATGAGCACTGATAAGAGTCTTTATAACAAATGAGTCGCAAGAAAAATTTGAATAAATCATTACACCTACACACATGTCTTTACACTCAACTAATTTGGACGGAATCTTACCCTTGGTATCAAGAGGTAAGGTCAGAGATATATATGCTGTGGACGACGCCAACTTGCTCTTCGTTGCCACGGACAGAATCTCTGCGTACGATGTCATCATGGAAAATGGGATCTCATCGAAGGGTAAGATTTTAACCAAGTTATCTGAATTCTGGTTTGATTTGTTGGCTGAAGATGTTCCAAACCACTTGGCTTTGCCTACTGGTTCCGACGAAGAATTATTCACAAAGTTGCCAAAAGAATTATCTGAACCAAAGTATAAGTCCCAGTTGTCTGGAAGATCGCTCTTGGTCAAGAAAATGAAGTTAATCCCATTGGAAGTTATTGTTAGAGGCTACATTACCGGTTCCGCATGGAAGGAATACAAAAATAATAAAACCGTTCACACAATTCCAATTACCGAAACTTTGGTTGAATCTCAAGAGTTTGCAACTCCAATCTTCACTCCATCCACCAAGGCTGAACAAGGTGAGCACGATGAAAACATTTCTCCCGAACAAGCAGCAAAGATTGTTGGTAAGGAATTGTGCGACCAATTAGCTGAAATTGCAATCAAATTATACACTAAAGCTAAGGAATATGCAAAGACCAGAGGTATTATCATTGCTGACACCAAGTTTGAATTTGGTTTGGATGCTGAAAACAACATTGTTTTGGTAGACGAAGTTTTGACCCCAGATTCTTCTAGATTCTGGAACGCTTCCACCTATAAATTGGGTGGTTCTCAAGATTCTTATGACAAGCAATTCTTGAGAGATTGGTTAACCAGCAATAATTTGAATGGTAAAGATGGTGTTTCTATGACCTCTGAAATCATCGACAAATCTAAGGAAAAGTACATCGAAGCTTACGAAGCTTTGACTGGCGCTAAATGGGACGATAAATAAATACTGAATAAAATCATAACAGGATTTTTTTTTTTTGGTAAGAATTAGAGAAATATCTAGTGAAAGTACTCAATTTTCAAAGGTGGTGGAAAACTTCTCGTGTTTCAACTCACTAAAGTTGTAACCATTTTTACATTCGTATTCATAACCAGCGACAGGAAATACCAAAACACAGGTTCCCGCGGTTTCAGAAATATTTTGCAGATGCTGCGTTTCTGTCATTGCTTCATAATAAGCGCTCACAACAGCCAAGTTCCCAACAAAACGAACTTTGCCAATGTCGTTTGGCTCCAAAATACATTTAATTTTATACTGGTCTGGAGCTGTTGAGCTGAATGACGAAAGTGCTTGACCCAGATGCTTTTCCACTTCATTCTTGATGGAGATGAGTTCTTTTGATAATCGGCCACCGTCAAACATAGACAAATAATCGAAATGATGGGAAACATCGAGGATGATAGTCTTATTGGTATGATAGATATTGTAGTATATTGGAGATTCCTCACTCACCGCCGAGATGTGATAAGAAAGTATTGTATGCTTTACCGTAGGATTGTATGAACTGTTCTCTTCTAGAAACCTCAGCAACGCCTTTAATGAGCCACCAGGGGGGGTTGCTAGAGATATGACAACGACAATGAAGGCAAACAATAATGTGAAATTCATATTGCTTTCTCTTTCTGAGTGATGGCTTTTATTAAAGTGTATTTGATTTTTCTCACTTTGCACCCACGCTAAAAAAGAATTGCCCTAGACCCAAAATTTATTACTAACGATACACTTTTACTATTTAATGACGGTTCTTCCTAAGATACATTTCCTCATATTCAGGTACATGTCTCTTTTCTAAGGTCATTCTTTCCAATTCATCTGTTACTCTTCTTTTGGAAGCGATTTGAACCCTTGGTTTATATTGATGAGGGTGGTGATCATAGTCTTCTGAAGCGCTTAAACTTGGAGAGTTTGGACCTTGTACATTACCATTTCTTGCTTTTAAAGGGCTTCTTCTCAGCTGTTGATCTTCCATGAGTTCTTTAGGACCCCTTGGTTTCCCAAAGAACTGATCATTATTGTTGGAAACGTAATTTTGATGCAAGAAGTTTCTAGCCTGTGTAGTTGAAACCTGTTGATTCATGAGTGAAGGCGAAGAGGAAGGCGATGGGTCCGATTTTTTTCTATGTAAATCGTGATGCAGTTGTTTGCTTAATATTTCCTTCAATTTTTGTTGAACTTCTTGTTCCACCACCATTTTGAATTCTCTTTGGTAGCCAATGCGAACTTCCTTTGCTTCCATATCCATTTGTCTTTTACGAATTTCGAATTCTTCTATTAACTCGTCTTCAAGTTGGCTTTTTTGAGTATTATATTTCTTTTGTAGTTTCTCGTACTCTTCTTCTAGTTCTTCACGTTGCAATTGAACTTTGCGTTCTAAATTACATACATATGTTTCTTTCTTTTTGAGTTCTTCATGCTTGTTTAATAACTGTTTTTGGAATTCGGACAAATTAGAATTCAATTCTTTCAATTCCATTTCTTTACGCAAGAACCGTACAGATAAAGATTCCAAAAGTTCATAACAAGATGGTCTTAAATCTGTATCAACTGTGATACAATCTTTGATAATGGATTTGAGTTGATTTGAATAAGTGTCTGAAATGATTTCCATGGGTACTGAGCCTCTTTTGATTTTGGTTTGTAATTGAAGGTGAGTCTTTGCTTGAAAAGGGGGTTGCAATGCACACAATTCAAAGAGGACACAACCTAAAGACCAAATGTCACACACAGGTGAATAGGGATTATCCAATAAAACCTCCGGGGACATATAGTAAGGTGTCCCCACATAGGTTTTTGCAAAATCATTTTGAGAAGTGAGCATTTTGGCCAAGCCAAAGTCACCCAATTTGATTGATTTGCCTGAGTTTAAAATAAAGATGTTATCCGGTTTGATATCTCTATGGATGACGACAGTTTCTGAGTTGATGGAAGGTTCCTTTTCGCCATTGTTGCTTTGAAAGAGATTAACTTTTTTAGCATCCATTCCATAGTGACATCTATGCAAAGCAAGGAGAGTTTGGACCAACACTTGCCATATGAATTCTTCTGGAACCTGTTCCTTGTTTTTTTTGAAGTTTGAAATGACTTGGGCCAAGTCCCCACCATCACAAAACTCCATGTAGATGTGAATGCTCTTGCTATCTAATAAGTGATCGTGTTTATAGTATTTGACAATGTTTGGGTGGTCCAATTCTCTTAAGATCCGGAGTTCTGAGATAAGTTGGTTACGTTCTTGTGTATTCATGGACGTGTACTCAATCTCCTTTCGAACATATATGTTCCCATTAGCCTTTTCCCGCACCTTACGAACAGTACCAAACGAACCCTTCCCAATCACCTCCAAGGCCTCATATTCATCACTAATGCTGGTGGTTGCCGCCATGCTCTTTGATTCTTTAATGACTTCTTCGCTTTTTTTTTTTAACTTTTCCCCTTTGGTTTTATGTACTTATTAGATCACTTCAGACTTGTTCCCCATACCACTTGTGGGATGGAATCAACAACGAGTTTGAAGAGAAGGTACTAATAACACCTGAAATGAAAACAAATCAAATAAAAAAAATAAGGTACACTCTAGGATTTCCTATGGGTTGTCTCATAGAATGAGCTTGTACTGTGTTCAAATGTTTGTGATGTTTTGTTTGTTTATGATTCATCCTGGTTAGGTAATTTTGGTAGCTTTAGTCACCACACAAAAGCACTGTTGATATGGCCAGGGTGTGCAGGAACATGTTTGGAAGAATGCAGGTTTTCGTGTCTTTGTTGGAAATTGCACAGTTGCTTTCTAGGTTTCTAAGTGATATTTGAACAGAGATTGAACAGGACGTCTATTCTTTGTAATTACGAATTGTTTTTCTGGTATTCTCATAGTTTATTTTGTTCTTATTTTTGGATATTCTTTGCTATTCTTGTTAGTTTATATTCTTGTTAGTTTATATTCTTGTTAGTTTATATTCTTGTTAGTTTATATTCTTGTTAGTTTATATTCTTGTTAGTTTATATTCTTGTTAGTTTATATTCTTGTTAGTTTATATTCTTGTTAGTTTATATTCTTGTTAGTTTATATTCTTGTTAGTTTATATTCTTGTTAGTGATATTGCTATAGTTTATTTTTTTGAGGAATATGGTTTATGGTTAATGTAAGAATATAGAGGTAATTGTGTATCTTAGAATTGTTAGATCAGGGTTTTTAAGGAAATGATTATTAAGCGATACAATTTGGTTACCTTTAGGTTTTCTACCTTTTTAGTGTGTATTATGATATCTTGTTACTGTAATCTTTTGACTTATTTTCTTCTAGTTCTATTTTAAGTTGTCCTCAACGCTAAAATTGTTACTGCTATACTACAATGGTGATTATCCTGATTGGAAGTGATGTTCATTGATGCAATAAGGTAATTCTATAGATAATTCTTCTCACGAAAGACAATAATAGACTTAAGCTTTCGATAATCTTAATTCTTGAACTGAAAAGTAGAGATATCTAAATTGTCTTAAAATTCGGTCAATCCCCGAAGCTATTGCTTTATAAGGGAGCTACAAATGCTTCTAAAACACTCTGGAAGATGTACTCTATATTGCAGAAGCGATTTGGGTGTGTAAGGAGGGGGGTGGGCGATTTCCAAATTGTCGATTGCATGATCCAAAAATCAAAGCCCACCCCTTTAAATCTATCCACCTATTCAGTACTGCTTTCTTGGTGGATCAATGCTTTTCGGAAAAAATGTTTTGTGGTCTATACTCTCTATAATGCCAAAAGTCTTTATGTAAATTTCAGTAGTGTATTTCCTCAAACCAACCCATACATGCCATCCTTAAGAAGTAACCATCAAATAAATCATGAACCAGAATTACTGCAAGTACTTCATTCTGAAAAAAATCGCCCCCGTAGATCTATGAATTCTAAATCACTTGAAAAATCCACCTTAACGAGAGATTTATGTCCCACATAAACCTTTCGAGAAGAAAATCGTATAGTTTAAGAAGACAACGACGCCTTCAAAAACGCATTATAAACGTCCCTATTATCTTCGATAAACACTTTAAAGTTATGCTCATAGTTATCACAGTATTTCACAGAAGAATCTAAGGCACACTTGATGTTATCTTCATTAAAATGTTTAAACTTCTTAGGGATCACAACTTTATTTTTTGGTGTTTGTAAGAAACCAAGCTTTAGGGCTTCATTTAAGACATTCTTAATCCTTACATGTATGACTGAGAAATCATTAAGCAGTAGAAGTAAAGTGAGGTAATCCTCCAGATGCAATTCCCCATGCAGTTCTTGTAACGCTGCAACAACCCATTCTGAAATCCCTGTGGATATAAGAACATTTCTACCGACACAAACATCCTCGGGTTTCGTTAAATCCCACCCCATAACAGGAATTTCAAAACCGACAGAGCTAGAAATGTGGGAGAGTCTGAAAGATCTTCTTTCTCCTCCATTATCAGCTTTGTGTTTGTCTGATATCATCACTGCAAAATGTGGTCTATACATTTTATCTCTACAACCACAACTCTGGATGTGAGTTCTTGGGAATCCTATCCAAATTTCGCGACCTGGGGGGATAAACCTAGTTGCATTTTCTTCACCCAATTTCTCAAAAATTAATTCGTTGACGTTTATCATTTGAGTGCCACCGCGTAATTGTCCAACGATTACGTCCTCAGATTGAATTTCAAAATCATTTTCACATTCACCACTCAAATCACATTTCAAGATTCTCAAATCAGACCAACGATGAACCACGTAGAAGTATTTATCGTAGCCATGCTCGGCACGAATTTCAACACTGGTCATTGTTCTCCAATTCTTTTGGTCAATCCAAAGATCCTCATCCCTCCTTGACAACTTAATTGCCTTACAATACACTGAATCGGAGAATCCTGGTTCGACATAACCCCTAACAGGAACCTTTCCAAGCTGTTTTTGGAATGGGAAAGCAGCAAACATGGAACGGAAGTTATCACCGACTTCCTTTGGTTCTTCTCCCCCTTCCACATAGTCAGGATTACCCCAATAGTAGCCATACACCGCGTTATAGAGAAGAACAGGTTCTTCATGTCCCCTTTGGTTTTTTATAAGAGTTACATGAGCATCTTCAGGACCAAGGTAACTACCATCAGGGTAGTGATTGAATGGAATAGGGACGACTTGCGGGAAGGTTAAGATGGTGTATTTTTCAGGAGCTTCAGGAGTTTCATCTGTTTTCTTGAAGTAAGGGTCATTCAGAGGTACCACCATGTTAAAGTCTTTTAGCTCCTTCCAATCTGCATCATAGATTTGAGCGTAGACAAGCGACAACACAGGCTGATCGCGAATACCTGAGGGAGAGTAAGTCAAACGAGAAACAGTATAAAACACGCCATAATCTTTTAACCAAACACTCAGGCCTGAGAACTTGAACCATTTATCCTTTTGTTGCTTTTGGAGCATTGTATCAGAGAACAAGTAGGAGAATTCATCCACGTATGGAGACTTTTTAAAGGCTTCTCGTGCAAGATTCTTAACAATTTTATTAACATCTCGATCCAAAAACTCAGCCCTTGAGACCTGAATCTTCATTTCTGATGACCCTTCTTGACACTTGGACATGTCATCTTTGATATCTAGGGTTCTGAACACATCAAATGAATGAGGTATGTAAAATGTCTTCCTATATGGTTCGAGATGGTTGGAATCGTCAGTGTGTTGAGTTAAATTGTATTTATTGCGCTCTTCTGGAAAATGTTCTTCCATAAATGTGTCAAGAGTCTGATCGAACCACTTAGGAAATACAAGATTCCTTTTTGATTCAAAGAATACTAAGTTATCAAAAACAGGACCACTTTCCGAATACAGGTATTGGAATATTGTCAATAATCCGATAACAAGTAGAACAGAAGCAGCTAGTATCAACTTCCTTGTTTTTCTTGCAAAAGGAGTATTAAACATCATACTGCCGAAAATTTCACTCCTGATATCGACATTGGCTTGTATATATGCACTCGAAGAAATGAGATATCCCAAAAAGAAACGAATATTTACGTAATACACAGGCTTTTGGAACCACCGAGTATCGGAGAAAGATGCACAAATATACGAAGGATATGATGCTGGCTGTGCGCACCTTCTTCAAGATACAACGGAGTTATTGCCTTTCATTGACGATTCCAGTTGATTCCGGCAAATACCAGATATGTACCATGAGTCTGTGCGTTACTTTTTTGTAAACAAAAGCAACAAGAAAACCGACATTATGATATTTTAAAGTCTAAAAGATCTAATTATACGCTTAGCTGAAAACCTTCTATAATCTTCTAGTTCTGTCTTTTTGCATTGTAGAGCAGGAAGAAAACATTCATAGCAGATCTAAGTGAGAAGGAAGAAAATACGGCTAGGTTTGTTTAATTGTCTCTGTGGACGGGCATACGAATTCTGGGTACCAATAGTGAGATTCCACGGGCCATAAGATACGTCAATATTCCTCTAATGGACAATATGCAACCTCACGTAAACCATGGCTGTGAAGTTAAAACTTATTTCTTCTAGATCTAGGATATGCAGTTGGTTGGTTTGGAGATTGTTTTACATGTTCACCAATTCTTTTGCAAATATTATGCAATTATCTCCTGGTCTGAACATCATTAAATCACTAAACATCCAAACTGCAAAAGAAAACTGCTGACAAAAATAATTTTGAGTTCTCCTATCTTCTCATTTTAAGTCTATAGCTACAAAATTGTTATCACAATATTGTTTTCCACGGAAATTATAATTGCACCTGTGAATAGTTGTTACAAATTCAACTTAAAAGATTCAGTACTAATAGCGTAACAAATACACTATTTAGAATTTTTTGCATAGAGTCAATGTGATTTAAAGGTGAAGTTGTAGCCGTCCGGGTGAAATACTGCTTGCGTTAGTCGAGTCGTATCGCAAAACGCCCGTGAATCATTAATCCGTGTAAAAATTGTCACATCAGCACTAGTTTTGTGGTTCAATCTAGAATATTAACACAAGATGGACGCAGAACTACAAATTTTATACTGTGTGATGGAAAATTCTATGTGTATATCAATAATTCCCTACCCCGCGACAACTGAATGATGTTTCGTAAGGTTTCTGGTCAGAGTATATATATATAAGCTTTTGTTAACTTAATGACGGTATCGTTTTAGACTCATTATTTCTTGATCCTTAATAACCATCAAGTAGGAATACTTGGACATTTAATTACGAAATATGTAACTCATTTGCGTACAGTCGTCTGGTTGACTAATCCAGATCATATGCAGAATGGGTTATTTAGTTTGTGTTTTAAGTATCAACTAAGACTTCACATTACTCTTGCAATGAACTAGAACTGTACAAGGATATTGCCTATTAGGTCTTCAATGTTTTCAACTTCTAAAGAACATCTTTCATACCAGTTGATGCAAGTTCTGCCAGCACAAGCAATAAGATCAAGCTTGTCATCTTGATATTGGAAGATGAAAATGTTGATTTGCGGGTAACCCCTACCCTTTTTCTTCAAGCACAAACATGGTGGATAAAGTCCTTCGATGTGGAAAAACCCAACATCTTGGGTTGTAATTGTGTAAAATATGCATAGCGGTCAAACATACAGAGTACTATTGAAATGGGAAACTCAAGTTCGACCTGTGTTGTTAATAGATAAAGAGACGAGTATGAAACGCAGGGGTTCAATCAGTAGAAGTTAACTAAATATGAATAATTTGATAAAAGGCTTGTAAGTATAGAAAAGAATGTACACCAAGTTAGTACTAACCATATGATGATCTTGGGAAAATAATTATTAATTACAAGTGTTCATCTTGAAAACTAAAATCTAATTCCCCGTTACTTTAGTACATGATGTGCTTTGAATGGAAACTGGTGATGGTTTAATAAAGAACAATATATCAATGGGCGCAGAGACGAATGCCCAAAGTAAGATTTCTACTGATATAATTCTTGCGATAATTTAAGGGTATCTTGTAGTGGTTTATTTTATAAATGCATCTATGAAAGTCATCTTATCTTGGGAATTGAGAGCATTGTTCCTGAGTGACTTTCAAGATACACCTCATTCTGTTGATCGTGTTCAACCTAGAAGAAAATCAAAAGTATTTGGGGACATTTATTGAATTCGAAGGTTTTTTCTTCATATTCTACATTTGCAAAATTTCAACTGATCTGTTGTCTTTGTAAGTTCAGGCTTCTGATCAAAATAAAATTATGTGCTAAGTCCATATTATGGTTAGCAAGCAAGTGTATTCATTCCAAATATACTACAACTATCTTAATTATTCAAGAATGAGTTTAGAACCAAACTGATTTCCAAATATTCCGTATGGGAACAAGTCATAACATAAGTCAATATTCGTAAAATTTGAATAGCTGTATGTCATATATTTTCAAACCATCTTAAAAAAAAAGCTGTCAAAAAAAAGTGGTACCACTCATACAATATAGAGGGTAGAGATAATGTAATATTTCGCATTATATTTGACAAAGTTTTCGAAATTTCGAAGTTTTTCGTCAATATATTCAAGAGATGACAATAGATCTGTGTAATACACTACAATAATCTTATAATGTGGTATGCAATTAGGTAGCACTTTTCATTTACTCGCATGAAAATCACTTCTGCTTTTACAAAGGCATCAGGTAGGCAAGTATAAATAAAGATGATTCCCCATGACCAAAAAAACAGAAGTAGTCGTTTATAATTGAGGTTTCTAATTTGGAGATTCTATGAGGCTGCAAAACTTTTCTATATTAGGAAATTATAATTTTGCAACTAGAAAAACGTTATTTTGTTGGATTCTGATCTATGATAAATCTGTTTATATTGAGACAGGGCAGTTCAAAGGTTTACTAAGACAATAATAGAAAGACAAAGAATTGATTTAAAAGGATGACAGTTTTACATTTAGGCTTAGGCTTCAGCCGCTTCAGGAATAAAGGAAATCAATCAAAGAACTTTTATTTAAAAACACTAGCAAAACATTTCAATTCATAGCGGTCATATACCCAGTCAACTGGGTGTTTGAAATGATCCTACAGGATCATAATCATATAACTTAGAAACCACCAATGTGGAATCCTGGACCAACACCTTGCATGAATGCGGTCTTGACAGCAGCAAGCAAGGAGAAAGCCAAAACTTGGGAAGAACCTGGGTAGAAAGCGTTAGAGATTCTGTGAGTCTTTTGACAACCTTGAACTGGGTCCTCACCGTTGAACATTCTCTCAATCCAAACAAAGGCGGCACCAGAGCCAGCAGCGTATTCTACAAGGTGACCAGCCAAGACATCTTCAGTGTACTCGATGGATGGAGAACCCCATTCACACCAGTTGTTGTAAGTTCTGTCAACACCAGCAACAGGGACAACTTCGTCGTTTTGAGATTGGAAGATAAACATAGGGATTTGTGGGTAGCCTCCGCTCTTGTCCAAGGCCAAGGTGTTTCTGTTAAGAACATCAACCGAAGCTGGCTTCTTCAAGAAGTCCCATCCACTTTCAACAAATCTACCGTTTCCAGAGAAGAAGCTGCTTCCGAGGAATCTAGCAAGACCAGGAAGAGAACATGTGTTGTCAGCCCATTGAAGGAGAGACTTCTTGTTTGGGTCAGTGACATCATCGTAGAGGGTGGTGTGGAAGTCTGGGTATTCGTTAGCCAAACCGTTTAAGGATGCAGCAGTCAAACCACCGAAAATGGTACCATCAATAGCAACGGCAGTAGCAGTGACATTGGTAACGAAACCACCAAGAGCAGCACCAACCAAGTTGTTCAGCAAATCAGGAGCGTAAGATGGTTGCATACTAGCGGCCCAACCAGTGGCGATAGATCCACCAGAGTATCCCCACATAGCAGTTTGGGCGTCAGATTGCAATCCACCTAAACCGGACTTCAAAACACCTCTAATAGAGTTCAATACAGCACGACCAGATTGTCCACCAACAGTGAAGGAAGCCTTTGGACCTTCATAATCTGGGATCACAACGAACCAACCCTTCTCCAAAGCTGCCTGGATGAGAGTCATTTCAATTTGGATGTTACCCATAACAATAGGATCGGAAGAAGTAGTCAAACCATAAGAGATAGCACAATCACGACCTGGAGAGTCTTGGAAAATATGGTAAGAAAGCAATTTGCTTGAGTCAGCGTTGTAAGGTTGAATGAGGGTGGTGACAACAGCATTTGGGTTACCAAGTGAGTCTTCAGATCTAACTAATAATTGCCAAGTGCTTTGGACCTTAGCTGAAACAAGAATGGATCTCAATGGAGCAGGAATGTTTCTGGTTCTCAAGACAGTACCAGGAGCTGCTGATTCAAATCCATCTGGTGGCAGGTAAAATGGATCCTGAGAAGGCGGAGGAGTGACAGAGGATGGAGCAGCTGCGGCGAGGGCCAAAAGCGACAAGAACAGGAAGATCAAATAGTTGAAAGACTTCATTTGATGGTTGATGATGAAAAAAAGTGATTATGATGGATGCATTCAGGTATATTTATATTCAAGCTTTTAGGCCAATCGACTAGGCGGGCATGGATGATCCGAATCCTCATTTGGTGAGTTTCCGCTTTATCAGATTTCTTTGAGTTAAGTGTATGCTTGTTAATTGGTGTCACAATACCAGATCAAAAGAATAGACTTCGGCGCGAGATTAATCCCCGCAGGCACTTTTGTACATTATTCCCGACCGCCGTATCATCGGAGTGATATTAAAACGGTCGATAACTATTTGTTTGTCGTACAGTTGATCCGTGTGCGTGTCAACAGCAAGTACGGAGCCCAAATAAGGAAAAATATTTGTGGGGTATGCCCATCTCTAGAAACTGCATACATTGTGTATATTTTTTCTTGATCTGATATGAAAAGTCTGACATTAGGAACAATCGTTTCGTTGTCCATGAAATCAGAAGGTTTAATTTCAAGAGAATTCTTTCACTGGTCCACAGTTGGCAAATGATCTTGTGGTAAATGATAGATTTGTTGGGTATTCTATGATTCCGCACAAACTTCATTACTCCGTTGGGCACGCACTTACTAAAGGAGCACAAAAAAGGAAACAACAGTATGGCACTCTAGAAATAGAACAATAAGTATTATAGTGCAAAGTCGGATTACAAGAAAGGAGGTTTTCCCCACTGCGATGAATGAATCGTTCTAATAAATTAAGGATCCTATACAATCCTTTCTCTTGTTCCTTTTAACGCTTCTGTAACGTTTGGATTGTCTCCTAAAATATGCACGATGGGTGTTCTATTCTTCCTGTGGGGTGTATTCAGTTCTTCCAGTGGGGTAAATAATCCCCCCATTTGAAGTATAGGGCTATTCTTGCGAAATTGGAAAAACAGCCAGTAGTGTATTGGTAACATCGAGAAAACTAATCATACGCATTAGAATATTTGGAAGAAGATTACTGGTTGCACTTTGAAAAACCAACCCCTCATTAGTTTGTGAAACCTCAAAGAGATGAATACGATTCCTTCAATTTAAACTTTATCCAGAGCTCATGCAAAAAGCTAATTCAAGCACAATCTTAAATCGAAATTGAGTTTATAAACATTGCTATTCAATCTGGAAAATTCCAGTTCAATATTCTGTTAAAAGTAACTAACAATTTAGCTTGATTTGTTCTAGCAATATGTCATTTTGCTGGCTAATTTTATTACTACAGCCAAGTTTAAAACTTAATTCCGTCTTGTGACCTCAATTTCATTGATTCATAGCTCTTGAATAAAAGCATATGAATTCAAACTTGGAAAAGGCTTAGACTTCGAGATTTTCCAAGGTACATTAACAGTAGGGGTAATGTCTCGGACTCTGATTAATGTTATTGTGGTATAAGTTGGATCTACTCAAACTTAGTAGTTTACTCGGAGATTAAGAAATCTAAGCCTATGGTTTTTCGGACAATGCCGCACTGATGTCAACAAGCTGTCTACAACGTCAATAGATTATTATGTCAGCGATTAAGTATTAGTGGAGATTTTCCAGTCTTTTGTACAACATCATTTTGAAGAAAGAGAAAACATCAGCTGTACGAGGTTATTAGCTTTAGGAAACTGAATTATTGCAACGTAATGTTACTTTCACATTCTACACTACCAAGTGCGAGCGATTTCGCGATATATTGGCGACTCAAAAGCTCTAGAAAATCTCCTAAATTGTAAAGGTCAAAACATAATGCTAAGCTATTAATACTTGTCTATCTTTTCTATCTCAAGATTATTGTACAAAGTAGATAAAATTCCTTGCAAGTATATATGCAGATCTTAGAGCACCGCGTCGAGTATGACACAAAAACATCAAAATGGTTCTCGCTCACCGTTTCTCTCAAATGCCTGTATACTTAGGCTTTGAAATACTATAGAAGTGTAAAACACCTCACCAAATATTCTATGATAACACTGATTGTTGTCAAACCTTCTTCAAATGTAGCTGCGACAATATCACTGGGCTACTCTCAGTGTAACTTGGGTTTTTCATCCATGAATTGCAGATCCTGGTTAAAAGAACAAATAGTTATTCTATAATAGTAAAATACTATACTAATTTGTAATTTATTCAATAATTATAAACCAATGTCTACTGAAAGGAATTGAGAAACATAGGTTTCAAATATTCTTAGTATTAAACATGTATATTTCTACGAGGAAGACAATAAACCATACAATTTCATAGCATGCTTCAACGAGAACAGACTATCAGATTTTCCTCCAATCCTGTTGTTGTGATGAAGAGTTAGAAGCAGGTTGATATAAAGGTTCCAAATTTTATAATTAAGGCTTAGGTGGGCAGTTTTTGAATATGGTTGATTGATACAAAGTGCTGGTCCAGGGTATAAAAGTATATATAATCTCCATTCATTAAGAGTTCTGTGTGGCCTGGGCATTCAAACCTTTGAAATGACACCCAATGAAAATGCTAATTCGAAAGATATCAACGATAGAGTGCGAACGTGTTAATACTGATTTATGTCGTTTAATCATTTGCTTACAGAGATGAATGGCAGTACTGGTGGATATAACATGCAGAAATAATATTCATAATTGAACTCCCCATCATAAATAACAAATCTCCTTTTGTTAACTTAGCTCATTGTTTGATAAATCACGTTACGTGTAAGGTTTATACAGTAATGGACACCTCCATCATGAGTATAAAAAGCTTGAGGATTACTCTAGCTATGCTGTGAGTGTTCTGTTTTCGCCAAGAATAATCCAACCTCATTGCAAATCCGTTAGAAGCAGGCAGAATTGGATTATCATTAAAAAATTCGAAGGTATACTACATGATGTATTAAAAGTAACCTAAAATTCTGCTAAGTCTGGAATTTCAAGCAATAGAACTTGTGTGATTTCTATACAACTAAATTTCAATAAATAATATCTAGAAACTAGTGTGGGGCTAATATCACAAGTATTGAAATTTACAATTGGAAATTGCACTTAAAGGAAATCATTTTTAAGTTTATTAATTTCAGAAAGATAATAATGTCAGCATCTTCGGCTTAATGCTAAGAAATCACCGATTTAATTATGATAAACGAGACCGAATACACTATTCATTAAGAGCATCAGAGTTTGAAGTTAATCCAGTGAAACTTGTCAGTGATGGCAAAATTTGAAAACATACAACCGAGAAAATATTCAATAACCTGAAGTTTGATGGGAAAATCAAAGGTACATTATAATTTTAGTTTCAAATTAATCAGCCCTAGCCATTATTCTTATAAAGACTATATGACTACTTATCAGGTAGCTTACTGCCAATCAGTACGCTAAGTCATTCTTCATTTTCAAAAGTATAGAAATACACTATATTTTAATATTGTTTTTGATTTTCGTTCATTGAAACTTGAATTAAAGTTATGGATGAATTCACTAATGATTCTATATTCAATAAATCATCAACTGGGGAATCCAGTTGATGATTTACATAACCAAAGCAGTTTATACTAAATATTTAGGATCCTTAGGAAAATATTTTTAATTTATTCAGACCAGCACTTTATATACCGGAGAACTCAACCAAAAAAAGAGAAACTACATAATGATCAAAAAAGTAACCAGAATTTGAAAATTTCATTTCAAAAGTCAAGCAACTTATATGAACATTGAATTTTAATTTCATCGTAGTCTCTGTAGCGGAACTGTTGATTGAGTATCAGTGAGAGCTAATAAAAACTATATAAGAGCTATAGAGTATCACCGTTGCTTTATTCTAGTAGAATTATTCTAGTCGAATCATAAAAACTTGTTTCAAATGAAGTTTCCTGCCATTTTAATCACTACTATGCTCGCTTGTGCCAATGCTGTATCTATTTCTGAAAAGAGATCAGATTCTAAAATTATTAAAATTAATGGCTACCAGTATAATGCCTATCCTATTTCCAAGGAGGCCTTCCCAGCAGGCGGTTCCCTGTTGAACTATCCAATTGAAGGTGATTTGTTGGATTTCAATAATTTTGTTTACTTGATTTCGCTACTTAAAAACCAAAAGATATCACCAGATGATCACCTTATCTGTTATGGTGGTATTGCTTATATCTCTATTGATACACATGTGTGTGGAAATTGAGAATGTTCAGATTTTCGCACCTTTTCATGAAGATTTTTATATTTGTGTATTAAATAAAGAGGTTTGTTACTATTGCGGTATGGATCTTTAGAGGTTTGTTACTATTGCGGTATGGATCTTTAGAGGTTTGTTACTATTGCGGTATGGATCTTTAGAGGTTTGTTACTATTGCGGTATGGATCTTTAGAGGTTTGTTACTATTGCGGTATGGATCTTTAGAGGTTT